>CAJVRI010001412.1:0-185000 GCA_911649635.1 Poeciliopsis gracilis
TTGGTGGTTTGAACTATTTCTGTGTTTGTTTATCACAAAACTATCTAAGACCAAAATTATACTGCTTCTCAGTAGTTCTATCATGTTTCTAAGCTTATAAAGCTTGAACTTGAAGATTTTGCTGAAAATCACAATGTGGTACATTTTTGTCTTATTTCACTGAGTTAAAGCGATTTTGGTATTAAACAGTGTTATATCCAACAAAGTCAGAAACTGTTCAAACCACCAAAATATACTGCTTCTCAGTAGTTCTATGCTGTTTCTAAGGTTATAAATTAGAAATTTCAGGATTTTGCTGTACATATACATTACTGCATTTTTTTCATTGATGATGATCAAAGTGTAACCATAGCGATATGGCAATTGAGGTTCAAACAACTACCCTGGATACAGAAAGAAATTAATCAGTAAAGACTAATATGAAAAAGAAATAATACAAATGGAGAAGTTCCATACATTGAGCTCACTGCCAGGGTTGACTAAGGCTCAAAGAACAGGTGTTACAACACTCCAGGCAAATATTAAAGCACTTGATCACTAATGACGTGCTCCAGGGGATTTCAGAACATTTTCCACTGGTTCAATGCCAACAAGCCAACAAATGAAAAGGTTCACTATTCACTACCTGTCATACTAGATCACAATTAGTTTGTTGTCCTGGTTCACTCTGAAGTCCATTCACACTCTTCCACTCTTCAATTCATTTCTATTCTTCACAAAACAGTTTTCCATCCACTCCGAAACTCATACAATGGTTTTCAAGCCAACCATTGTTGAATCACATGAGTTCAGGGGAGGTCTTGCTCTTCTTGATATATTATCAGCCTTTCTCGAGTTCGGTTTTAGATACCAAAGATGGTGCATGTAAATCTAGTGGCACATTGTTACAGTAACCATCATCGATGCTTGAAACCACTACAGAACAGATTAACTGAAGCTACAGGCGAAAATGCTGTAGTTGTCACTTCTCCTAAAAGTGCAGGAAAAGTCAAAATCAAGTTTGGTAGGCCACTTTCCTCTCATGAATCAACTTCACCAGCACCCTGTAGAAGAACAAGCTGCATTGTGCCTCTTGATTTGAAAACAATGACATTGATCATTGATCATGGGAAGCCCAGCAGAGATGCAAGCACTGTTCATTACGTTGATTAATAATAAATATTTCCTTATTTATTTATTATCAGAAGAGGGGATTGTCATGGAATAATTACAATAAGGTCACGTCTGCAAGTCATGTCATATGAAATGCTGGTCCACTGCCAAGTGGTGAGTGAAACTAAGAGTCTTTATTAGACTGAAGGCAGCCAGACTAGTTTATTTTGTAAAATTATTATATTTAGCTAAATATTATTGCTGAGGGGCACAAGCAGGCCTCCTGGCATACAGATAAAAAAAATTAAAATTATTTGAAAAAAAAAAAAAAACTCACAAGGGGCACTCGGGGCATCAAAGATAAAAGGAGCAGAGGCTAAAGCCCCCTTCTCAGCCCCCCTCCTCTGCACATGCCAGACACAGAACAGCTCTGGCCTTTTTGCTTGACCCAATAGTGATCTGTTGAATATTTTTTGGATTAATTTTTACAGCAATTTTAACCAGATGCAGCTATAAATGTTACTTGAGTCAAGGTAGAACATATTTTCAGACAAAACTTTTTAATCTTAAGTGCAAAATGTCAATACTTATTGTACGGTTTTGGCTTAATTACTGCTCAGAGTATGTTGTTCTTTCAGAAATACAAATAGAACTTAACCAGAAACTGCAGATGGTGCTTATTTGTACGGACAATGAAAGTCTACCAGGGAGCGACAGAGATTCTAGAGATGAGCCTTGTGGCACTGAGAATGGAAGTCCATTTCTACCACCATAATGAAATGACAGACCACTGCAGATAGGCGCCAGCCCCTTGGGGATCCCACCAGGGAAAAGCATGTAAGATGATGGATCTTCTATTTATATAAGACTGTAGTGTAGGTAACAACTACAGACACATTGGGTAGTTTAAAGAACAGGTATTGGGAGAGGTAGAGTTGGTGGAAGTGAGACAACTGAGATATCACTGTCTTTCTAATCATGTGTTCTGACCATGGTGTATTTTGAAACACCATGGGACGCACAAAGTTATTGGGACGTTCTGATGTTCCAATAACTTTGAATTTGGCATAGCGTTTCTTAGCAGGGGCATTCAGAGGATGGCGGTGGCGCTGGCAGACATATTTACAAAAGGGGGGCGCTGGGATTCTTTTGGGGGGCGTTTGCTCTGAAGTTTAGACTTTGAGCAACTTGCTAAAAATGCACTGTGTAACATTAAAACATGCTTGGCTGCAACTGTATCGATGGCAGTTCTTCTCTTCAGTGTTTGTTAGCTTCTCCTGCTACTGGTAGCTTCACATCAGCCGATGTTTCACATCAGCCGATGTTCGGCTGATGATGTTGCTGTTTTAAATAGTTGATGTTTTATTGAGCATTTTTGTACATATGTTTGTACAGTGCTGTGATCATGTCAGAGCAGTAAATTATACTGAAATGTGTTTTAATGTTGCACGCTTCCATGGAAGGACAACAGAAAATCGTTTAACTTACTCATGACAATATACTCCCGGTGTATCCCTCAGAAAAATCAACCCATTTAAATAAAAAAATCCCTGCATGGATGATTCCTCAATAGAGAGCATTCATTTTATAGAGTTAACACCACAACACTTTTGAATTGTAATCATTGGAATACTTGAACTAAAAGGTTTACGTCAGTCTACTTTTCTCCATCGATACGCACTTCCCGACTGCTCAGCACCTTGTGGGGTAAAACAAAAAAGACGATGCGCAAAACTCTAAAACAGGAGAACCATGACATCGAACAGAGCAATTAAATATTAATCTATAAATCGACAGGTATAGATAAAGATATAATCCATGTTCCTGTCCCATATTTGTATGGCATTAAAAGGATCTGGAACTTTTGTTGTTCCACTGAAAGCTCTGATTTACACAGTAAATACCATGTGGGTGAAATTTTATTAATGATATTCTGATGTCCCATTCTGCTGAAGGCAGTACAGAGCTGCACCAGCAGAAACTCACAGAAACATTGGAAAGAAGAGTTATGATTTTTTTTTTCTCCGAAGAGTTTTTGCTGCGCTGGTAGCTCGTATTTTTGACAGTAGGCAAACAGGAAACAGGGCGAGGAGAGGAGAAAATGCAGCAAAGTTCGCCGGGACCGGGAGTCGAACCTGCGACGTCCGCGTCGAGGACTGAGGCCTCCAAATGTGGGGCGTGTTAAGTGACTAAAATCTCAAGAGCCTGTAGCTAATACTATCCAGACTCCTGAACTGCAGTGTAAATCCTGTAGGCATGTGATTATGTATGGGGAAGCTTCAGGCTCAGGCCCCTCCTGAACCACCAGGAGGTGTGGTGCCCAACGGGAGGGGAGAAAATATCTGAAGGACTTGTATCTGATGAAGCCCTCAAGAGGTTGATTCTCAAGCATATTTGCCCCATGGTAAGGTCTTCATTGAATAGCAAACAGAAAACGTTCAGTTTGTAGATGATGGCATCATCCAGTCCGATGCTTGCAGCTGAATCAAAGAACTTACCATGGGGCAAATATGCCCAACAAATACACAGATTACAACTGCACAGTGTTAAATAACTATATAACACCACAAAAATACAAAACAAGAATGTATTAATACAATGAAAGCATTGATTGGACTAAGCATGTAACTTTTGTGTGTAATTAATTAAATGATTGTTATTAATGGAGGAGTGATGTTTACAGCAGTGCAGTTTGAGTACACCAGCTTAATTCAGCATAACTATCAGAGATGGCAACAGCTCACTAGGTTATTTATTATTAAGTATAAACTCTTAATGTTGATCTCAAACTGTATAAAAGGTTTGACAGTTCATGTTGATAAAAAGTGAACAAATAAAAACCAACACTGACCTCATGCGGTCATAAGTATGAAGTACATTCTCATATTAATGTGAAAAAGAAAAACTGACTTTGGAATGAATGCTGATCGATTCTCCAAAGATAGCAAAATAATCCAAAACATTTACAAATTTAAGATTTTATAAAGACCAATTATGTCATGTGTTGAGAAACCAGATATAATATTCAGCATTAACAATAATCATAAATTTGGTTATTTATGCTTAAAAAAATAACATCAAAAGCTCACAAACTGAGACAAACTTAATTTATTTGACATGGAAATGTTAAAAACGTAACAGTGGCTCAAAGGAGAGAAGGGGAAAAAACAATACATTTATGAACATGTTTTGTAAAATATATTTTGTAAGAGATACATTACAAAATATATCTCACAATTCTCTCACATAAGTTGAGACAAGTCGTCTCAACTTATGTGTAAGTTGAGACAAATTGTTCTTTTCGAAGTTTTCCAGTATTTTTAAACATTACATTTTTAAAAAACCGGAAGAAAAAAAGTACTACATTACCCATCGGAAACATTCACAGAACTTTACCACGAACGTGTTGTTGATTGGCTGAATACATGTGATATGTGATTGGCTAGTGGAAGGAACCCGGATAAAGTGAGTATATAAATGAGGAACGGTTGGCAAGCGGGTCAAGTTGTTTCAGCAGTGAGTAAAGACAATAGCAAGGAAATCTGTATTTTGTGCTGCGGTGTAAGGTCTTATCTGAGAAAAATAAAAAATGGTATGTATCGCTGATCGTATTCGGTAATATGTTCGCTACAACATCGTATATTTTTGTTTTTAAAGAAGCTGTATTTCAGGGATATTTTCTTTTTTTTGTCAGCATGTAGCCGTTAGCTGCTGGTAGCTTAGCGTGCTAACCGATAGCTTTGAAAAAGCAGCGGGTATCTGACAAAAGCGTCTGTTAACTCGCTTTTTTAAATTTGAATTGTGCTTGGCGGTACTGATCCGCTGAGCTGTTACAAACTGTGATTGATCTCTGTGTTCCCCAGGCTGGCGGTAAGGCTGGGAAGGACTCCGGAAAGACCAAGACAAAGGCTATTTCGCGCTCACAGAGAGCAGGACTGCAGGTCTGAACACATTCATTCATTGGCACAGCTCTTCCTCAGTTCACATCGTAAAGGCTGTTCCACCGGGGGGCGTCCCACCCGCTGGCCAGCGAGCCGTACTGTTTCTCAGATTTTCACGGTTGTTTCCTTCGTTCTCCACGCAGTTCCCAGTGGGTCGTATCCACAGACACCTCAAGTCCAGAACCACCAGCCACGGCAGAGTGGGAGCCACAGCAGCAGTGTACAGCGCAGCTATTCTTGAATACCTCACTGCTGAGGTATTATTAAATAATTTAAAATTTGTGTAAAGAGTCGATCTTTTTGTCCAATTCAGTATCCCGACTTTGTCCAGGTATTGGAGTTGGCAGGAAATGCATCAAAGGACCTTAAAGTGAAGCGAATCACTCCACGCCACTTGCAGCTTGCCATAAGAGGAGATGAGGAGCTTGATTCTCTTATCAAGGCCACAATTGCTGGTGGAGGTAAAGATGCTTTTAGATACCTTGGTATTGTACTGCGTTTAAACACGGTTTTGTTTTCTAATGGGTTTTTTTTTTTTTTTGCCAGGTGTGATCCCACACATCCACAAGTCTCTAATTGGAAAGAAGGGCCAACAGAAGACTGTATAACCTGAGGTGTTTTAGATGGTGTGCTGTCTCAGGATTGAAGTCTGTGTCGGAAGTGGTTAAATGTCTTGGATCCAAACATGTTTAGAAATTTTTAAGGTTAATCTTGCATTTATTCACCTGGGTTTTTATTACCTTTTTTTCTGTCTTGAGTGGCTTCAAAGAAGCTTTCTTTCACTTTTTCTGGTGCTGCAGTTTATCCATGCTATGTGGCATTCTCATGTTTAAAGTGGTGTTTTAATAAAGCCCTTGTTGGGCATTTGTTCTGTTTTTCCTTTTGTTTGCCTTGAGGTCTTTTATTTTTTTTTATTTATTTTTTTTTAAATGCCATTGTTTGCAACAGAAATGCTCCCCTAATCCAGAGTTCCTCCTGGGGCATTCTGAGCTCTATAGGCAAACAAATTTGTGGTTCAATATATATGGAAGCTGTGCATATAGAATAAAGCAGGCTGATGTAAATCAATAAAACCTCTGGGTTGCCCATTTGAAAATGGTGCACAGTTGGTTCAAATTTGTGTACATGTTTGAACACAATGGAGAGAAATTTACAATTACAGTCAGAGAACTGGCCTAAATCTTTTAATTGGTGCTTGTAATAAGCAGCAATTAAGGTCCTTATGTTGGCCCATAACTCCCCTGGATTTAACTTAAATGTTTTAGTTAATACAAGCCAATCTAAAGGTGCAAGCAGTATTTGTAAATGATCCATGTAAGCAAACTTGGATATTTTCCAATAGTTTCTACAAGGTTCCTGGTCCTTCCTGAATTATAGTATGAAGTCAAGTTGTAATTCTGGTATGTTAAAGTAGACCCTAATCTAACAGTTACAGGACACCAACCTTCATGGAGCTGAACCCAGGGCTGTGCCATGGAACCCAAATTTGTCCTCAAGGGCCAGTTTCTTGCACCTTATAGAGATGGATGAAGAAACTATGAATTCAAGAGAAGCACTAGGTGTTTTTACTCATCCAAAAATCTTAATGAATACAGTTCAAAAGCTATATACTGAATACTTGTGAAAAGATAATGCAAAATGAATACCTAACAAATCACAAAATGAAATTGGGCCAGAAAACTTTTTCAAAAAATTGTTTTTTCACAACAAAACCTTTGAAACTTCTATTCGAGTAGTCAATACATGCCAGAGCAGAGCTGAGTACTTCCAGTGACAATGACTGTTAGCTGAATGTTTGTTCGCTTGGTCTCCAAAAAACACAGAAGGTTTGGCAGATAACAACCATGAAACTGTACTGAAGTTATTTTTAAAACATTTTTACAATACCAGAAAATTAAATGTTTCTGGTTCTAGTCTATTCTGTATCCCCATAACAAAACATGGAAAAGCAGCATTCAGCTTCTTTGCACTTTTAAGAAAACTGCAAAACAACCTAAATAAGTTTCTTTGAATCAAGGCTATAACCCCTTTGGTTAGTAGTGAACAGAACACTGATTATAAAATTTGATGTGTATTTTTTTTGATGATTTTGGTGATGGCCTTTGACAAAATGCCTGTTTCACAATTAACTGTGTTATGCTCTTATCATATAAGAGCATAACACTCGTATGTGTTATGCTCTTATATGAGCACATTTCAGCCTTGTTGCTGAAATGTGCTGTACAAATAAAGTTTGAATTAAAGTGCTTTGAGGTGACCTCTGTAAGTAAATTGATTTCAATTAGGTTTTGAAACTCCAAATTTTGAATATCTTTCCAAGAAAAATGGAAAAGTATGGCTCAGATATATCTAACAACCTGAGAAAAAAATAGTCTGCTGAAGTACAGGGTTAAACAGAGGTCTGTGATACTCAGGGCCATGCAAAGACCTTTGGAGGGGCCGGGGCTCAAAGTTAAAAGGGGCACATTGAACAATAACACCGTACAGCAACACAGCAACAATCCACATTAATATTACTGCTATCATGAGGGGACAATGCAAAGCAAATGGAGAATGTTTTCCCCAACAGGTATAAAGTTTTTGTTTCTGCTGCTGACAGTCCTGGAGGGCTGAGTTGATCTGAGACTGTAGCTGTTAAACAGACCAGAGAGAAGGTCAAAGGTTATAAAGTTATGAAATAAGCAAATTTGCTGCCAACTTACTAATTAGGCCCTAATAATATCTATTGAACCTCTACAACAACTTGGCTGCAGACTGATTTATAGATAGAAAAAAGCTCAAAGGGGTTAACTCTATATACTCTGAGATCTAGAATCATAAGACTAGGATATTAAGGCAAAGAAAACTGAGTAGCTGCTGGTAGGGACCATTCAGACATTCAGGGGCCCCCAGAAATGGTTTAAATTGTTAGCACAGACCATAGATCTAAACCTGTAGCATTCATTTATAGAGAATTACAATGTTAATGTTAATTAAGAAGTTTACTTTGTAAAAGTTTAAATAATCATCTTGACAGTTTGATTGTTGTGTTACCATGGCTACAATATGGTGTAATCTTTGTGTTTGAATTGGGTTTGTTCACAAATACATCACAGCAAACAATGAATAATCAATGATTGTTCTTAAACTCGGCCAATAAACCTGGTCTCCCTCTCACAGATTCACCTTATCAATATATAAACATGTGAGTGATGCTGAAGTTCTGAGACAGGGTTCTGTCTAAGGCCCCATATCACCTTGGGGCATAAAGAGCCGCTGCGATGTGCATCTCTGGAATCTACCTGGAATTTACCTGGAATCTACCTGGAATCTACCTGGAATCTACCTGGAATCTACCAGGTTCCTGTTCACTTCAAGTCCCTGTTCGGGCGCCACTTGTTGTTGTCGCAACACCACCCTCCTTCCTTCACTCTCTCCTCTCTCAGTCACTACTTCCTCTTCTGGGAGGGGAGATGTGCAGCTCTCCATCTAACAGGTGAATTGAGTTTCCAAAATCTGCTGGGATTTACCCTATCCAGAACTGAAGTAAACTCTGTTTAAGCTGGCATCGAGAAACAGTGGCGGAGCCAGAGGGGTGGCCGGGGTGGCACTCTCTTGAGTGTATCCTGGCTTTGAGTTTGCAGTATGTTGTTCCCATTCAAAGCTTATTTGACCATAGCAGTGTTTCACAAACCTTTATAAATACCACCAGGGTAATGCTGGTCAGCTCTGGTGGTATTGTCTTGCAGTTTACTATTTGGAGCCAGTTTTATTTATTTATTTTTGAGAATTTGTTTTTGGTCATATTCTGGGCTCTGAGTTTACATTTACATGTTCACTGTTCCATAGTGCCGTTTAGCGTCTTGTTTGGTCATGGCAAATCTTTGTTAAATAAGCCATTTTAATTTGAATGTGTGTGAGAAAATCTGTTTCCTTTCGTTCATCATTTATATATGGACCCCTCTGATAAAGCCTTGCTCACCCTTTGGCCACCCCTTGAAAAAAAGTCTAGCTCTGCCACTGTCGAGAAAGAATTCGCCTGGTTACTGACGGCCTACATCCAGATGTCCCACCCTTCTTCCCCCTGTGAATTAGCCAGACTGAGCAGCCTACAACCAACTAGTTTCACAGAGCACATCTGTTAATGGTCGCTCCTTCTCTTTATTACAACGTGCATTTGTTACTGAGCCAGGTTGGTTGTAGTGACTCTGGTGAATCCCAAGGATGTTGTTTTAAATTTGGGCTAAAGCAACCTATAAAACATTACCTACTTTTTCTTCCCCAGAATCAAACATCATAGCTATTTTACTACCATCAAAGAACTTTGAGGTGACTAATTAATTGAATGTCCACAACATCTTTTAGATCTTTATGCTAAATATTTTATTAATAAAGCAATTTTGCAAGGTACAGCTTATATAAGTAGTAGAAATAATCAAATAAGTAAAATCAATCATCTACCCCAATTTTTTTCAACCACTGTGCCACAGCACTCTAGTGTGCCGTGGGTGATCGTCAGGTGAAATTATCCAATTTCACCTAATTGGTCTAAAAAGATTTTTTGAAAACATATTAATTAACTGCAAATAATATGCCATTTTCGAGTGTCTGTGTTGTAGTAGTGAGTAGCGCCGTAATCATGTAATTTCCTTATGACAGGATGCAGTAGGTACGTTAAAACAAGAGAATTAGTGATGCATGAATTAGTGACAGGTAGCGGTGAGAGCATTGTACCTAGCAAGACTATGATGACAGAAATGGAAAAGTTTTTGAAAAGAACAATTGCTAACTTTGGACTCAGATGAAGGCATATTCCGTTGATATGCCTTCCGTGGATATTAACGGAAGGCAAATACCATGAGCTTTTTCTTTTCCAAATATTATTGCTTCTCTCAGAAAAGGAATTATTTTCTGTATTCTGGCTAAGAGAATGCTTGTGGACAGAACACTGTTCAGGCGTACTTTTGAAGTGGACATGTTAAGTCCAATTTGAAATGTCTAATATAAAATATGATACAAATAATTTTTTGTGTTTATTTGATTCTTCTTTACTTTGATAAGAACTACTATATATTTAATTTTTTAAAAATTTTCATTTGTTTAGATTTTTGGTTGGTGGTGTGCCTCGTGATTCTTTCAATAAAAACAATGTACTTTGGCTCAAAAAAGATTGAAAAACACTGATCTAGCCTATCTTTCCCTGTCGCTGACACTAAGAACTAAAAAGGGAACCTTTGAGAGAGATGGACGAAGTATGGTGTTTCGAACCCCAGAACTGGCTCAATGATGAACAAGGCATTGCAGCAGGAGAGGGAGGTTGATTGACAAAGGCAGGGATCTCTGTTGGTCTGATGAGCTTTCATCTCTGCATCGATGGTGAGGTCACACAGGACTTGGGTCTTTCTGTTTGCCTTGATCTTCATCTTTTCCTTGGTCTTCATCTTTGTCTTTGGGCTCTGAACCCAGCTGATGAGAGAAGTGCGATTTGAAGCCATATGTTGTGGGGCTAACGGATTGGTCCCCATGCGCAGGACAGGCTCTGTGGCCCCGTCTCTTCTTCAGCTGCAGAGTTCTTTGTCCATCTCGGTCTTGGCTCGAAGCTGCCTGGAGGATCCAACCAAAGATTCCTCTTTTGCTCTCACCTTTTATAGGGTTTATCCTTTTGGTGCATTTGCATTGGCAACTGCCAAGTCCTACACAAAACGAGTACATAACAGAAATTAACTTAATAAATCTATAAATAAACTGGATGCATTTAGACAGAAAATAAATTGTACACATTTTTCCGGCAAGACAACATGACAAAAGGGGAGAGCCTAAGGGACGCAAACATTTTAAGGACAATACCACAGAAGAAGAAATAAAAAGGAGGGGCTTCCGCTCTTAAAGTAACATGGTTAAAACAATGACAGAGATTTTCAGTCATATAGGGAACAATACAAATAACCAAAAAAAAGGACATTTTGTGTAATTATAACAAAAGAGAAGTTTAACCATGTTACACATGTTTGGCTTTATGCTGCGGTTCTAATAATTGCTCCAGTATTTTCTCTGATGTTTATTTTGTGAACTCTTAATATTCTGGCCCGAATCTTCCTTTAACACTTGAGGTTCTGCAGTAACTTCTATTTACAGCCACTCACCTCCAGCCCAGATCCCGTCAGCAGCACCTTTAACCCGCCTGGTAGAAACGTTAAGGAGAAGCAGAGTGAACAGTCAGCAGGTGATTCCAGGTGGTACCAGGTGGGTTCCAGGTGGTACCAGGTGGTGGTACTGGGTGGTGGTACCGGGTGGTGGTACCTGGTGGTGGTACCGGGGCTTTGAGGTGCATCGACCTGTGGTGATAGTTGATAACATGTCTTAATCAGGATGTCTGATATAAATCAGACATTCTTTCTATCTGTCGGTGGGACCGACTCAGACTGCCTGTAGTGAACCGGGCATTTAGTAGAATGATGACGTTAAAGTCAGAGGTTTTCTGTGTTTAGGAGTGAGACGGGGTTTTCCCACTATTGCGAGGACAATTACAAAAATATAAATAGAAGCAATTTTTCTAAGGTCAACATCAGACCTACATTTTTATTCACAAACCAGTGTATAAAAATATTCTTGTTAGAGGCTCAGATCCTCCCCCCTCCTCCTTCTCATCCCGGAGGGTGAGAAGGAGGAAGTTTCTCCTCAACATGGAGAAACTTCCTCCATGTTGAGGAAGTTTCTCTTCCTCAACATGGAGGAAGAGAAACTGAGAGTCACTATTCGACTGAGGGCAGCCAGACAAGTATTTTTGCTAAATTATTATATTTAGATAAATATTATTGCTGAGGGGCACAAGCAGACCTCTCCTGGCATACAGATAAAAAAATTAAAAATTGTAAAAAAATATTCTTTGAAAAAAATAAAATTCAAAAAGGGCACTAGGGACATCAAGGATAAAAGGGGCAGGGGCTCACGCCTCCTTGACCCCCCAACCCCTCGCACGTGCCTGGTTGTTCTTCTGGACTGTTGTATTTCTGTTGATCAATTCTCCACAGCTCTGTCATGTATCTTGATATAAACAAGCAATCAAGACAGACTAAAACTGAACTTTTTACCCTGTATGTTGAAAACGAACACCCTGAAATCACCATGTAAGATGTGGTAGCAGCATTATGATTTTTTTATTAGCAGAGGCAAAGAAAGCTGGTCAGTTGTTTGAATATTGGAGAAATTTAAAATTTGTGCAATCCTTGAAGAAATCATACTGAAGACTGAAAACATTGAAAACTGTGTGTTCGAATGGCCCAATCAAAGTTCAGATGTAAGTTCCCAAATGTTGGAAGGGAACACAAAAGAAAAAAAAAATTCCATGTCCCCTGAAGGGTTTCGTACTGGAGTTTATTTTTCACAGAATGGTAAAAAAAAAAAAAAAAAAAAGGTCTGCAGATTTGTAGCAGGTTGCTGAACTGTGCCAATAGGTGGCACTGTAGTATCACAGGCATTCTGTGCACGAGGCTTTTGTGTTTCACCTGTGCCTCTATAGCTGTTAATATCAGGAGCAAAACATTACAGTAACTAGCCTCACTCCAGAGAACCAACAATTCTTTTGAAATTTATATTTTAATTACAAGATAAATTTAGAGTGTTTTCATTTCAGTCAGATCATATTCTCTAAGAGTTTCAGTGTTTTCAGATTCCATATAAACTGACACTGTATCATTTTCACTGCAATACAATTCTTGGAGTCAGAATCAATTAATATTTTCCTTAATATTTCTTTATAAATGTAAAATATAATCAAAAGTTTGGAAATGGCATTGACACTACCTGAAAAACAATATCCTGACAGAACAGAAAACATTTAATTTGTATAATATGTACATAGCTCTCATATTTATTTTTGTACAAAATATTTTATTTATAGCACGTCAATATTATTCTCTGTTTATATCTTCATACACCTGTTTATAAATATTTATATCATGTATAGCACTTCTGGATAGATGCAAACTACATTTCGTTGCTTTGTACATGTGACAGTGCAATGACAATAAAGTTGAATTCTATTCTATTCTAAATGTGGTTTATTGAATATAAAATGTCTCTTTCTTCACAGACTTCGTAGTCAATGACCTGATCTATGATAATCAGATTGATTTGTTTTCATAGAAACCTGTCTGCAGTAGGAAGAAAGATTGTTGTTGTAAATGAGCTAAAAACGTCTATTTATTTAACTTTTTACATTCCTGATACAGTAGCAACTACTTTTTTTAATTCAGATTAATAATCATATAGCTACACTTCTTTTAAAAGAATCCAGGACGAGTTGAACATGTTGGCCTAAATATGTTGCAATATTCGTATTACCTAAAAAAAAAAATGCTGTGATACGCCAAAACTCATAATAACTTTTTTTTTTTTTTTTTAAGTACATCTTCTGATAAAATTTTCACCCATGGAGGTTGCCATTTTGTCACCAATGGGTTCATGACGAGTTTTGGAGTCTACAGAGTAAACTCCAGATTGATAGGTGATTTTTAGATAATGCCACACTTTGTCACTATCGGCTGTAATAATAATAATAATAATAATAATAATAATAATAATAATAATAATAATAATAATAATAATAATAATAATAATAATAATAATAATAATAATAATAAATAAATAAATAAATAAATAAATAAATAAAAATTGAGGTGAATCTGGATAATGAAAGAAAAGCAGAGCCCAGTGCGAGAGCCGGAGTGGAACACAACTTCGGAAGACCTGAGTGAAGTCCTACCTACCTTCCCCCACACTCCCGCTGAGGTAAGTTATTTTTGTCTGATTTGAAGAAGGTGGAGAGGGGCGGAGACGGGGCCAACTTCACTTAGGTCGAATGAAGGAATCTGTGCCCTGGACATTTCTTAGCAATACTTTTTATACCATTTTATACCATTTATACCAGCAGAACACCTCTAACAGGTGATTGTTACCTTAACGAGCTAAAAATAAATGCCGTGCTGAGAGAGGAAGAGCTATTACTACTGGAAATGGTAATGGAGCTAGAACACCGCTACTGAATGTGAAACCACTGCCAACACCGAAAGAAGTGTTGGTTCGCAACAACCGACACAGAGCTATAGAAGTACCAAGAGGTCTCGTGCGAAATTCTGTTCCCCGAGGTAAAGCAACTGTTCCTCTTGTGTCGGGAAAGCGTATTGCAGCCAGAGAGGCAGTTTCTGACCTACCATTTTCACGGCGCTTCTGATCGATTTCTCGGTAAATCATATAATCATATAATCATGTCAAGGTTGTAACATTCTGTTTAATTGGCAGTTGTTGTTTAAAATATTGCAAAATAAATAGATAAACGAGGTCTTCTGACGCTGTTTTGTGTTATTTTAAACGCCAAGAGAATCGCTCTTTTTCCAACTTTTCTTACTTAAGCCTGGCAGAAATAAAAGTCAGTCACCAAACGTAGTGTGTATGTAAAAATGTTGAGAACTTGGAAACAGTTGCTCTTTATTCCCCAAAGTTATGAAGGAGAGGAGAGAATGGATAATTCAGCTGCCTGAAATAATCTATTCATCCATGGGAACAACTTAACTTACCAGCAATTTTTTTTTCTCTGTTTATTCGTCTCATCATCAATAAATCATGTGACTTTGGTAGCATTTGCTCCTTGTTTGCCAGAGTTATGAGGGAGGAACCACATATTTTAGCTGACTAAAATAATCTGTTCCCCCTCCATAAAATGGGAACAAATTACGAATGTCGTATAATCAACATGGCAACATTCCTGTGAAACACATAAACGTTGGGTGTCAAAATGTACATTTATTGAAAAATAAATGTGTTGTTAAAATAAAGTATTTCTTTCTCTTTCTTCCCTTCTTTCCAGTAAATAAAATATACATAAGTAGGATGTTGTAAGTAAATTAAATATTAAATAAATAAATAAAGGGAAATGTAAAAGTTTTCTCTGTAACACATAGCGCTTCAGCTGGCCTTAAAAATGTCTATTTTCTCGTTTCATTTGAAAGATAAGCTGGTCCTGATATTAATCAAAGGGGTTCAAAATATTTCTTTAAGTGAAGTTTTTCCACACTTTTGATAACATTTGGAAGACTCACTACACGATGTTCATCTAAAGTCAAGAGTTGAAAGTATCCACCTTGGAACAGGTCTTATTAAATGAAAAGCCTCTCCAGAAGTCACAATAGGTGGAGGGAACTTAAAATGTGACCAGTTGATCCATGATTAACCTTTGGAGTCCCTAACAAGCACATTTGTCTGCTGAGCCATTGATGAATTGATATTGTAGGCACTGGTGGAAAGCAAAGTGCTAATGAGGCCCCCCTAAATCCCCCCTCCCAAGCCCAAAGCCAGCTCCAGCCAGGCAGGGCACCATTCAACCATTAAGTCAATTAAGAAGAGACTGTGTTGCGTGGGGGAGGTCGGAGGGAGGGGACTCCTTTTCATTTGGTTCTAATTAAAGTGCAGGAATTGAAGCTACAGAATTCACCATATTCCCTTCAGGCTGGACAACATCTGCAGCTTTCTCAACCATATTAGCACATTTGGCCTCATTGGACTTATTGAGTATTAATCAATAAGTCCGGTGAGGGTCTGAACAGAGCTCAGAGCAGAAAGTCTTTATATTCGACCAGCCATGAGGAGGGCTAAGTTTAGCATTTTATTCTAGTGATGCTAGTTTAGAGGATTTTATAAATTGGTGGTTTCTAAAACAAAACCACTGCAGAAAGAAGTGGGGGTGATGGTCTCAATTTTTTAGGAAAAAACAAAGCAAAACAAAAAAAAAGGGTCATAATTCCTAGTCCTGGGAATTCTGAACAGATTCAAAATGCTCAAAAATGGATTTTAAGATGAATTTAATTTGCTTGTCTTTCCTGCTCTTATTTTTGAGTGTACTGCATATTGCAGACACTTCACAGACACTCCTTCTTCACCGTAGAATATTTGCGTTCAGTAAAACTCAAGAGTTTTGCTGCAAATGCAGCAGTGCATTCTGTGCCATTGATTGAAGTTGAGACAGCATGGCATCAAGTTCATAATCAGAGGCAACAGTGGACACAACAGTAGGAGGTCAGGATCAAAAAGATAAAGAGCAGTACTTTCAACGAGCTGTTTTACCTTTTCAAAACTACATTGTGCTTCTTCAGACCAGTTCAACACAGTATTTTCCACAACTGAAGCAAAGTTTGTTATTAACTTGTTATAGGAGGAGAGCAGTCTTAGGAATGTTTGCAATTTAAGGTGTGTGAAGAACAGCCAAAATGTAATCTAACAGGTGAGAGGCCATCACAGGGCATCACAGAGAACACCTAAGGAGAATTTAGAGAAATCAATAAACTTGGTGGTTATGATTTTGGACTGTGGGGGGAGCCAGGTGTTACAATGGCCCTTAGTCGTTGGATTAAGTAGGAGACTTGAGGCAGAGAAACATTAAGGTCCCACTAGGTGTTTATTCACCAACATTTAACAAATAGACAACCCTGCTTCACGGTAGCCTATGTTCTCAGGAGGAATCACTCTGCAACCGCTAACATGTAGTCTTTTATAGTCCATGACTGCTCCTATTGAACCCACCATGAAACAGGATAAAACAAAATACATACAAACTTTCACAAAAATAACTAAATCACAAGAGTAATATATATTAGCAAATGCTATTCATCATCAAGCACCCCTAAAAGCACATCTGTATAAATATATATCTAACATTAAACTTCTAAAGTGCATAGTTTTATTGCTCCCCCATTCTATCCACAATGGTCTATTCTGGAACCTTTAAAAGATGCTAAGGTGTGTGCTAAGGTATCTGGAGAATTTTTTAGTCTGAAGAAGAAACAGGTAAGGCACACATACACAAAGCCTTCAAACATCTTTCAATGCATTTCAAACAGTCACAATATACTTATGTCATACAGTTGTTTGTTCTATTTTAACAAGACATCAATAGGTGATGTCCTACCTATTTTTTTTACGTATTTGTTCAAACTATACCAGCTGAGATGACACTGCCTAAAAACACTCACAATCAATAAAATACTTCAATCTGTTTGTACGTTTTATTTATTTATTATTCAATACATATTTCAAGTGTTTTCCAGCTAAGTCATGAAGACCTTCATTTTACACCAGACTACCCGGAGATAGCTCACCATGGACAAGAAGAACATGCAAACTCCACGCTGAAAAATTCCAACCATGGACCTTCTTGATATAAGACAACAGTGTTACCAACTGTGCAGCCCTCACAGATTCACAGATATGCAATTTTTATGCTGATTTCATTTGCAGGACAACACTGAAGGAGACCGAAGGTGATGAATCAAGTTTCTCAGTCACATCAAACTGCAGGAGACACTGAATTTCATCCCTCACACAGCTCCTGACAGACTGGGGTAATCAGTGTAGATTTTGACACTGATTGTATGCACAAAATCTTTTGCACATCCAGAAAACATAGGAGAGGGTGTTGCAGAAGAAGGCAGTGATGTAGTTTTCATGACAGAAGTGCAGACCTTCGCAGCAGCAGCAGGTTCAGAGGATGCAAGCCATTGATGAGATCCATGCCAAGCAGAGAAGTTACAGTTTCCACAATGAGGACGGAAGTTTTGCATGTCTTATTCTTAAGCACAGCTGTAGGTAAGCAGCCTGTGACAGGGACAGGAATACGGGACTGTCACTAATTTCACTTTTGAAGGTTGCAGTTTTTCTTCTCTGAAGCATTTGTCATAGAAAGCTTTGGGCAGAATTGGCACAAAAGAGCCTGAATCAGCAGTCAGCTCAACAGGCAATGTAGCACACAGTCTCAATTCAGTGCATCTGATTTTATCAGGTGCTGAATATTCATGTACCTCCTTGCTCTTACAACCAAAGTCAATTGTCAATGTCAATTGTGCCCTATTCTTTAGAATCTCTTTCTGCTTCTAGTTGAATACAGACAGATTTTATCAGCTCCACCACCTAGTGTTAAAATAAGAACTACAGCACTTTAAATATGTAACTTTTATAACCTCTTTATAAGTTTTTTTTTCTTCACATATTTGTTCAAACAGCATGGTATGAGACAAACAATCAGTGAAAAGATTTCTCAGTGCTCACTAGAAACAATAAATCAGAGCCAGGAGGAAGGCCTTCACGCTGTCAATCACCTCCTCCTCATGTCCCCCTCTGCAGCTTCTTCCTGACACCAGTAAATGCTAGGCCACCGATAATGGCGGATAGATGGTTTTAGTATATTGAACAGCAAGTACATAAGAGGTTGATTGACAGTGCTAAGACCCTCCTGGTTCTCATTGGTTGTTTTTGGTTGGGTGCATTATTCAGACAGCAATAATACCTCAGGAAAGAGATGGGGGAGATCGAGCTTTTCACAGATGATCTGTCTCATTATATTTTAACTGTTGTAACAGTTAAAACAAATGTTAAAACATTTTTAATAACATTTTTTTAAGTAAAAATAATACAGCTACTTCCTATTATGTCAACCGTTAAACAAAGGCATAAATAAATGCACCTGAAGAAAAAGGGTGGAGAATACAAACAATCCAGAGGCAAATAACTGGAACCGTACTAAAATCTGTTATCAGGTGTTTAGTCAGATACATTAAAGCTTACAATTATTAAGGCTAATGTCAGAGTCCACGATTCAACAGCAAGAGAGGGAGTGGGCTAAATCAGCTTGCTTATAGGAGAGTTCCACTGCTGACTGAACAGAAAACATCTTGATGATCCCAAAGACCTATTAGGAAAACCTTCTGGATTCATAAAACAGAACAGATGTTTTTGGAAGGTCTGCATCTCTGGTGTAAAACTAATGCAGCATTTCAGAAAAAATAAAAACAACACTCACAATCCAGCATGGTGGTGGTAGTGTTATGATCTGGCTTTGAACCATAAAAAATTTTCTTGGTGGACTTCTTCTCTGTAAGCTCTGATCTCAGCTAACTCAAACAAGCCTTTTCGCCTGAAATATCTGAAAAAAGTTTTAATTCAATTCAGAGAAATATACTGCTCAAAAAAATAAAGGGAACACTCAAACAACACAATATAACTCCAAATACATCAAACTTCTGTGAAATCAAACTGTCCACTTAGGAAGCAACACTGATTGACAATCAACAATGATTTTGTTGTCAGCACATTCAACTTTGTACAGGACAAGGTATTCAATGAGAATATTTCATTCATTCAGATGTAGGATGTGTTATTTGAGTGTTCCCTTGATCTTTTTGAGCAGTGTACATTGACCGTTATTGTGCAATAGCCAGCCCCGCCCTAAACCTCACAACTCCCTTGGGCTGACTACTGACCAGCTCTCCAATCATCAGACGCTTTCAGGAGATCTATTGACATTTTCCTCCTTCTTTCCCATTGGGCTCTCTAACAGTGTGGCTGCGTGTGTTGTTTGCGTTTTTGTTTGTTTGTTTGTGGGGATCAAACCCTGGTCCCCACAAAGGGAAATGCTGTTTTTGGGTCAAGGGTTAGATTTAGGACTAAGATGTGAATTGAGTTTTGGTTAGGTTGAGGTATGTAATGGTTAGGCTTAGGATAAGGGTAAAGTTTAGGCTGTAGAAATGAATAGAAGTCAATGGAAACTCCTCACAAAGCTAGTCACACAAACATTTGTGTGTGTGTGTTGCCTCATACAGACAAGGTGGGCTTCCAGAAGTCATGGTCCATCGGCCCACCTAGATCCATGAAGAGGAACAAAGCTCAAGGTGGTCGGGAGGGTTAGGCTATGGAAGGAGGAACAGTGCAAAGTCTGCCCAATTCAAAGACCAGGTTTGGGATTTGCTCCAAAAGACTGGAGCCAGTTAGGTGCTGTCAGTGTCTGAATGGTGATGATGGTATTAAGCTGTGCAGAAAAACACAAAATCAAAGGCTTCTGATGGAGTTTCCATCTACTGGATCTGACTGTGGTTTATAACCATCTTGCAGTTGCAAAGTTATTCATCCTGCAAAAATATTCATACCATTGGAACTTTTCATATTTTGTCTGTTTCCTCCAACAAACTCTATGTACCAACAGACTGGAATATTAAAAAAGGAGGAAAAGTCAGCGCTGGTCTTATGGTACAGATGAATAGTATCCTATCACGGTACCAGGCTGGAGTTCACTGAGCAACCCATTCTTTTCCACATTTGTAAAGCATTCTGCTCTGTGAAAATAATTAGGGTGATTGCTGCCTTAAAAACACAAGTTAACCCTTTATTTGAGTGATACTTCCTGTTATGTCCTCTAATCAGTTCCTTTGGTGCTTCTTTATTAAAGCTTTTATTATCTGACACAAAACAAAAACAAAACAAAACAAAAAACACACAAGTTAACACAACTTGAAATAATGTTTTTTCCAACTAAGGATGGCAAGATAGAAAAGTAGCCCAATTGCTGATAATTTATTGTTTAAATATGACACGATAAATTGAAATTAACTCAAATAATTAAGTTGTACCACTTGTCTAACTAATGACTACTTGTATGAACTTCATACTGAGTTTAAACACCTTGCAAAGTTACATTATCCATTCCACAAAACTTGTTTTATTTTGTTAAAGTAACAATTATATATACTTTCAAATCTCATTCTAAAGTTAAACTGACTAACTTTATTCATACCAATTCCCTTTTGAGTTAACTTAACTCAAGAGTTTAAGGCAGCAATTGAACTTAAAATTGCAATTTAAGTAAATTAACATTTCCAAATATTGTTCACTTTCTCCACTAATAAATGCCAAGTTAACCAGTTTCCTACAAATAATTACAACAAATACGCTTCCATTTTCAAATATTATACATTTATTTTTATCTAAGTCTTAAATCAAGTGTAAAAGAAAACATTCGTCCAAGACAAGCAGAAGTGTTGACATTTATTGGAGGAAAAAAACAAATAATTTTTTTGACAAAGAAAAATATATATATATTTTTTGTATAAATCTCAATAAATAAATGCACTTGAAAGGCACCAATTAAGAACTTTACTTAATGTTTTATCCATTTCATTGACCATCCATAATGTCCATATTTATTTTTCCACCTTAGTTCCAACAAATTATAGATTTTAGCACAATTTACAGGTAATCGTTTCAAAAATTTTGGTTTTCCCCTTTAGTGAAGATTCATTTATGACTCTTAAATAGTTTTTTTTATCCTTTTTCACCTTAACACTTTTGTTTTTCCAGGAGTTGCTTTTACACGTCTCATGTTTTAACTTTACCTTATGCATTTCTGCTGTATTATGCAAATAAGGTGGGCAGTGACATTTTTCTAATGTCAGTTGGCTGTGGGGACCATCTTAAGGGGGGCTGTCCTTCTTGGGTAAGTTCAATTATCGGTCAACAGATCTGCACACGGATTCTGCTCCTTCCTGTCCGTTGACCAATAGTGGAGGAGCTTACCCAAGAAACAGCACACCTTATTTGCAAAATGAGGCCTAACACAAGACAGAGATATGTAAAAATAACAATTGAAAGACTTGGAAGGAGACACACACACACTTAAGACATAAATGCATCTACAAGTAAAGGACAAACACACATATATGTTATGTGCTAAAAAATATAGTTTGTAGGAACTAAGCCGGGAAAATATGAAGGTAAATCATAAGACATGAGGTGAAGTTCTCTTATTTATTTAATTGGTGCATTTTAAGTGTATTTTATTGGTGAGTTTCAGTCCTCTGTCGAAAATAGACCATTATTTTAAAAAACATTCTAACCACATTGAACAGTGGCAGTGTAAAGTCAATACAACTAGCTACCATCTCAAAAACAGTCCAAAAAGTGCAAAACTATCAGTGTTTTAACAAACTCACAAAAAGAGAGGTTTTTTCATGAATTCAGCACAATGCTAAATGTTTTAGTGGAGACCAGTGGTGACCATTTTGTATAAGATCCGGTTACCATTTTAAAACTCAGATTGTTAAGTTATGTTCACACATTTAAATTTATGTTTCACTAAACTGACTCACATCCTCGAGTTGCAATAACTCATAAAATTAAGTTGAAATTACATAACTCATTATCTTAATTGGAAGTAACTTATAGAAAAGCGCTATAACTAATCAAGGGCATGACTTTTAACATGCATGCATGTTTTCCCTGTGGCCATGGAAGTGATTGGATCACCTAAATTCAATGATTTGGAAGGCAGAGTGAATAGTTTTGGCAATAAAATAAAGAAGAGGAGTGATTCAGGTTCAGCAATAACTGTATGTCTTGCTTATTTTCTGTCCCAGTTATTCGGTTTATCTACATTTAT
Source organism: Poeciliopsis gracilis (assembly GCA_911649635.1). NCBI lineage: Eukaryota > Metazoa > Chordata > Actinopteri > Cyprinodontiformes > Poeciliidae > Poeciliopsis > Poeciliopsis gracilis. The sequence continues at coordinate 22,267 of CAJVRI010001412.1, forward strand.
TCCTTGACGTCTCTGCAAGGAAAGAAAACAAGCCTTAAGCCAGAAAATAAGTAATCTCAATAAACACAGAAAACATAATTATATGACAAGGACATGTTCTCTGATAAAAAGGAACGTCAAATTCCATATAATAAATGCAGTCCAACCTTTAGGATGCATCCTTTATGTGTAATCTGGGAACAGTGTGCTTTCAGAAAGGTCTGGGAGGTGAAGCTTTTCATCACTGTTGAGCTTTAATAACTTCCTTGAAGAGTTTTTTGACCGGCTTCCAGAGACGCTGTAGGAGGGAAGCCTTTCTCTTCAGCCTTGGCCTAGAGCCAGGATGACAATCAATGTCTCCGTGTCTCTTCTGTGGAGAATTATTTCGAAGGTCTCCCCTTTTATTCAAGGAAATGGTATTTGGAAGCTAAAACAGGATGTCCTGCTGGTTTGCCTGGACTCTGAACCATTTCCCCTACCCCCTTCCTAAAAATCCTCAAGATCCATTCTTCCTTTTAACTCTACTCCCTTTGAGACTTCGAGAATCCAGAAATATATGAAACTATTTAGGAGTACTTCCTGGGTTTAAGCTCAACCCAAATGCTGATGATTTTTTTACAATCTGGCAAAATATTGATTTATGTAAGCCATCAACATTAAAATCTAACAATATTCTAGAATATTAAAAAATAAACAGAACTTCTGTCAACAGTCTGAACACAAATTGGTCCTGAAAACAAAAATACAAAAGGTGGATTTCCTTTAAAAAAAAAAAGAGTTGAATACAGCATACAGCTTTTAAATTCAAATGCTAAATATTTTCTAATTTTCTTTTTCATATCTTAATTTGCTTTAAGATATGATCGTAAAGCCCACTGTAAAAGATATTTCAAACTTGTACAGCAGAAGAAATGGCTTTCCAACCATTAATGTGTTTTATTAGGATTAATTCAACTGTAGGAAGCCTTAAAGCATGTTCTTTATTAAATCCGAGCTGTCTTTGTTTTGCTGCGTCTCCTGTCTATATTTTGTGTAACAGGATGCCATCAGTTTTATCACAAACACAATGTGTGCCGGTGCACCTGCGTGTGTGGGAGGAGAATATCCTCCTCCGACCCACCCTTCACCGAGCATGTGGCGAAAACCAGGCAGTGAAGCAGAACAGTATCCTAGTCAGTCAGTCAGTCAGTCAGTCTACTCGGCACTGCCACTCCTCCGCTGCTGCTTGAAATATTTGTCGAGGCAGATCCAAATGTTCAGCTTTTACATGTTTACAGCTGGTAAAGACTAAGATCAAGAATTAACAAAGTGGATGAAAAAGAAATACACACAACACTTTCGAAATTTTTATCTATAGAAATATTGTCCTTCCACTTCACAATGATTAATTCTCCTGTGTGAAAGAAACATTGAAAAAAAATTTCTGATCCATCATACAAAACATTTATTTCTTCCCACAATACACAAGAGACCCTAAGAAAGAGAAACAGAATAAGAAAAACCCTTCAGAATTTTTTTTTTCTCATGTAAAATTATGCACAATCATAATGTTTCTGGGGAAATGTGTCCCCAGAAACATTTCTCTTAAAGATTAATGAAATTTGAATTGCCAATTCATCCCAAAATAAATTAAGCGGTACGTTTTTCCACTTCCATAACAGTTCCTGACCACCAGAACCCTTTTTCCATCTCCCTCTTCAGGGAAAAAAGACATTTCCACTGAAATGTAGCAATCAAGAGCTTCTGTCCTTGTGTTTGACAGTAGAAAGTGAGTTCCTGTTTCTCTGGGAGTTGAGATGGCAGACAAACTTCGTATGAGAAAAATGATTACAGCAACCTAAACAGACACAATGGCATATTTGGACATTCCAGAAGTGCAGGATTTGCAACAACATATTACTACACTTAAAATGAAAAGTACATATATGTTTGATTATTTATTTCTTTGACGTATTAACGTAACATAATTTCTTGGCAATAAATCCCAGATAGTTATGAAAAAACTTTCAATTTGCCTCATTTGTAAGAAACATTTGTGGGTTACATCCATGGAAAACTTCTAAAATCAGCTCAAGCAATATCCTATAGTGGGTGCATCTTTTATATATCTGCATTGTGAACCAATGATGATGAGCCTTGTCTCCACTCCCCATACACCGCAGCATCACACTGCCATTCCCAAAAGCTGCCTAGCATTGGCAGTGAGGATTGCAGAGTCAAGTCTGCAAATGAAAACATAACATGTATTTTCTATACAAACATGGCACCATTTTATGGGAGTACACAGGTTTTCCAATAGAATAAGCTTTATTGCTATGAAGCATCAATACAAAAAAAAAAAAAAGTTTTCCTTTCTCTTTGTGTGAACTTTTAATAAGTTGAAAACCAATTCTGGGCCAGTGATTCTGTCAGGCTGTCTGTTATTTATACGGTAACATTTGAGAAAAACAATGGAGAACAGACATAACCTCCATCCATCCGGAGCTCCAAATCACAGTGATGTGAAAACATATTTGTAATAATTAATTTTATTTTTTAATTTGTGAATTCTATACCCAATGGATCAGGGCTGTTGTAAATCTCCAGTTAAAGATCAGCTGTTTTAATTCGGACAGATGATCAAATCTCACAGACTGGAAGATCTGCTTTTTGTGAAGTGCTTCCACTGTCTCATTCTGCCAGAACCATTTTATACACACATACACATGCACGCACGCACACCCACACACATACGCACACACACTTCCAAAATAAATTCAATAAATAAAACATCATGTTGTAAGGCAATGCTGATCATGTGTTTATCACAATGAACAACAAATCAAGAATCATACATGTATCAATATGCACAATCATTAAGAGCAAACAGCCACCACTCCACTGTAGCTGAAGCTACAAGGCCTTACAGGTGATCTCCTGTTAGACAGGCTCTGCCCCCACAGCACCTCCTGCTGCTGCTTTCCACCTGCTGGTCGACCTGCTGGACTCAGTGCCCCAGCAGGCTGGATGCAGTGCAACAACCAACCTTGATTCTATTCAGGAAAAGTCAAAGCAGAAACAGAGAGTCTGCAGCCCAGCTGCTCAGAGCCTCAGGACAATCCCGAGTTCTCCAGGTAACTCTGCAGCTTCCGAACTGTACTTCTGTCCAGGGAGCAAAGGTCAAAGTCAAAAGTAGTATTTGTGATGTGGAAATGCCCCGTCTCCTCAATCAGGTTTACGATCTGAAAACCACAAGAAACAGCAGAAAGTTTTTACCAATGCTGAAACTTCAACAGCTTTCTGAATGGAGACAGCAGAATAAATGTTTCTTTTACAAGGAGAGAAAGAGTCTCAGAGACTGAATGTTTTCCTGTGTTTGAAGATGCTAGACCCATATTGTGCTTGAAACCGATTTGAGACAGTGAAAACTCTGATTGGCTGTGGTCCTGATATCTGTGTAGGTGTCTGTGCTGTGAGCTGCAGTCAGAGGCAAAATATCGTTGTGGGCTGCAGTCAGCCTGCTCAGATAGACAGACTGGTAGTAGCGCAGATTCTCATAGAAAATTTAACGAATGATTGACGAATGATTCTGTCAACTTAAGCCATGAACCGTCCAAAAATCATTCCTAATAGTCTGACACAAAGTCATAAACCTCTGAAATTTTTAAAGCACAATTTCAAATATTGCATTAGGGAAGGATGATGAAAATGGCAAAATTTGAAATACTTTTCTTAATTCCACAAAGTTTTAATGCTCTTTAAATGGCTAATGCACATTTGAAGAATTGGTTCTGACACAGCAAGCATTTCTCAGATGTTTACATTTGCTCAGAATCAGTAGATTTGCATTTTCTCTTTTTATTATTTTTTTTGCAGAATTTTAAAAGTAAACTCAAAGCTCTCATGACAATTGGATGGAAAAAGCCAGTGAGACGGTTTAACACCCTCACTTTCCTAGAGTTTAGATCAAAAGCCAGTCTGGTCTCTCTGAATGGAGCTGCTGATAGCTCCCAACCTGAGTGGTCAGTGAAAGCGTATTTATTTCTGTGGAAAAACAATTAATGTGTTCATTTTTAATCTCAACATTATTCGGGAATGTGGTCCATCCTGCTGAGCTCTACTCCGGATGCTCTGTGCTCAGAACAAAGTGTATAAAAGAACCACTCATAAACTTTATGGTATATTGCAGAACAAAGATCTCAAGAGATTTTTAATACAAAAGATTTAACAGAAAATTTCAATAGTTTATTTCAATAAACTCATCTGGATCCATACTACACATATGAATAAATTCAAAAGCTTCTTTCAATCATTGACTCACAGCTGACAAAAACTCAAAATTCAGTTTCTAATAAAACTTGAATAATGCATGATACTCATTTGAGGATATTTAGGAACAAATTAAATGTTATGGCTGACACAATCAGCAGAAAGTCACTGTACCAGATCTGGAGTAGCAGAACATATTCACAAGGAATAGGCCGAAAAAAGCTGATCTCCATGCTATGCCACATTGATGCATTAATTTATGACTGAGTACAGACAACTCAGCCAGAACGTTCATTAAGTCCTTCATCACTCAGGAGTAATAATGTTATGTTCGGATAAACTGAATTTGGGGATTTCTTTAGATTAAGTCAGTCATAATAAACATGCAGGAATACACAGCTGAAAAATACCAGTTTCACTTTCTGATCCAAGTAAACTCCTTTATTTTACTGTGAGGGGCCGTTTTATCTCTGATATAACTGCTCTGGTCAGTATTTTTGGAGTCCTGGATGTAGAAGTGTTTATTGTGCATTTTTGTTTGAGCCAAAATGGCGTACTGACAAATAAAGCTCACCTGCTGCAGTATATGGCCTTCTCTTAGTGTCATCAGTCTTTTGTGCAGCTCTACCAACTCATCCAGGTAAGCCTGGGAACACAGCCACAGCCACATGCAGTTAGCTTCATGGCTATCAGGTTACAGACCACGGCAAAGAAATCACAAAACAAATTATAAAAAGGTCATTGTTGAGAATTTATTTTTATATAGAAATTGGAGCAGTGTGCACTCTTAGAGTACTCTTTACACTTCCCAGATAGAAAAACATGAGTGAATCAACATTGAAACGACAAAAGGCAGAAACATTGAATCAACGTTGAAGCCTGACATGGAAACAATATTTAAAGTGTTCGGTGATTTATAAGTTGAATCAACATTAGGGTTTCAACCATAACTGACACTTCAATGTTGATTCAACCATCATGTGAATGTGGATCTACATACACATTTGTGTTGATTTTATATTGAATCAAAGTTAAGGAATCAATACTGATTCATGTAAATATTTTGGTCTGACAAATCTACATCATAACACACTATTAAAAGTTTCTTCACTGGTGTTCAACACACAATTTTTTGGCAGACAATGAATATTATGTTGTTCACAATTACTTTACATTTCCATATTTCCAACAATGTGTGTACACAAACTTAAATACTTAAAAAGTAGGAGGGAAGGTGGGAAAGAGAGGAGAAGTGATGTGACAAACATTCATTGACTGGTGTCAAAGCTGAATCAATGTTTGGCGTTGATTAGACTTTGGCATTTCAATCATTAGATTTCACCAACAAAACAACATTGATTCAATTACATTTTTTCAACATTGGTTACTTGGCTAGAATTAGATGATTTTTGATGGTTGATCCACAGTCAATTGTCGACCTGAATCAAAAATATCTTTTTGACCATAATTCAACATTGAATTACCATTGCTTACTGTCTCTGTTTACAGTACTCTTCATCTGAATGTTGACCCAGTGGGTTTACCTTGTCACAGTCTAGATTTTCATTCTTGTCTTGCTTGCTCTGTCTGATGGGGCTCCTCACCTCTAGAATCTGGAAAAGAACAGAGTCACACTGTTTACAACAGCACACAGTTGACTGCTTGGTTTTCACGTCAGGTAGTTTATGGAATACATATCTGTAGAGCGCTTTAATATTCTACCTGGTTATTGGTGCTCTTTATCAAAGCTGGGGCCTCTTTGTGGGTGGGGGGTGAGGGAGAGGAGCCATCAGTCTCACTGCCATCACTTAAACTAACCCTGAGGACAACAAAGACCTCAGGGTTAGTTGTGTCCTCATAACAAAGAAAAAAATTTATATTATGGCCTGGACTTTCACGCTTTAATTTTGATTAATTACATGAATTTTAACATGTTAAAAATTTTATGCAATTAATCTTTTTTTCCATTCAAAAGCTCCTTTATATGACTGACATGCGACATGCGTCATATTTCTGCACCAGAAGGCAAATGCAGTAAACCTGGACATAAATAACGGACGAAATTTATAATATTGAAGTCACAGTTGTGTTTCTTTTTTATCAGATTCCTTTGTCTTGTTATGATATTGTGACATTACTGTCGGCTCTCTTTGTGCAATTGCTTTAAAATCACAGACAGCATCGTCCATTAATACTGCCATAAACAGAGCGCTCTTGTGTTAGTCTACATTTTTCTTCTGCTCATGAGTGTTGCTTTGGTGTCGTAAACCGTTCATGCAGAAATCTGATTAAGTAGTATGAATGACCACCAAAAAAAATATTAGATTTCAGGGAACAAAATGGAATTGAGCATCAGGACTTGCTGTGTGAGCATATGTAAGACACTTTTCACCTACGGCTGAAGATAAAAAGCATCTAGAGTGCTTCTAACCGGTTTGGTCCCACTCCACCCTGGCCAGATTTTTTTTCCTTTAGCAGATCTGGCACAGCTCTGCCTGGTGGTACTCAGATTTTTGTAACTACTTCAGCAGTAGTACCAGCTGCACCAAGCTGAGTACTGCACCAAAGTGATTGGATTGACAGCTGACCACAGTCGTTGACTGACTTTTGATTACCTCTCAAAACTGCAAACAACATTATAGTTTAGCTGTGGACCATGAACATGCTGTTTGCTATTAGAGAGCTGCTCAGTACAAAGGAGCATAATTATGAGTTTGATCAGGAGCAGCGGTAGGAACACGTGTTTTGGATTGGAATGACCTTGATTTAGCAGCGCTGCTAGCAGCTCATCGCTCTCAAGAACGAACAGCAATAAAGAATAGAGAAAGAATGAAAATGTCGTCAAATTTCTGTCTGAGTGGCAGTTTAGTAGATGTATATCATATTAGGTTGCGATGAGAATTTTACTTTTCCTTTGAATAAAACAAAGTTCATGAGTGGCTATTGGTTTACATATTTTGTACCTAAATCCAAAAGTTTGCACATTGAAAACGATGAAGTGCCAGAATGTAATTATGCTTCTATGTGTAGCTGAATAATCAGCTGATCTGAGCCTTTATTATGTTTGAGGCAGCAAGGAATTTCTATAACACAAAATAAAATATCTAGATTTATTTGAGTCCATCAGAACAAGAACCTGAAGGTTTTGCATTGCTGAGTGTCACTGCAAACAGTGACACTCAGCATCAACTCAAGAGAGTTGATGCTGTGCACTCGTGGCCTGGGCACAATAGTGAGGAACAGCATGCAATGCGAAAGAACTGAACTACACTTTAACTGGTTAGTGCGTGACTTCTCAGTGGAAAAGCGTCTTTAGTGGTTTCACTATTTAGCAAGAAGAGGACCTGTTTGTTGATGGCCATTTTCTGTCTTAGTTGGTATCCGCAAAAGAGTATAAAGTCTACTGCCTCTTGACATAGAGGCCAACTCTGCACCTGGAAAACACACCTAGCTATTGGAGCTGGAGCAAACTAGCTGCTGTGGGAAGATATGCACCAGTTTAGGGAGATGAAAATTAATTTGGCTGTTTCAAATTTATTGTATTGTATTACTATACAATATATTATATGGTATTAAAAAAAAAGTTTTAATTTTTTAAATTATAATAATAATTATTATTATCCCTAAATATGGATTATTTTGCCAGTCCTGATTATATTCTGCTCTGCTTACTGGTCACTAACCTGTGTTGGTGATGTGTGAGACATGTTTGTGGCTGTCGTTCTGCATCAGAGTCCATGTCGTGGTCTTCAAGTTCGTCTGAATCATCATCGTTGTCGTCCGACTGCAGACCTTGCACCACTGACTGTAGCGGCCCAAGCACTACATGTCAAATACAATAAACCACACAACAACTTTTCATTTATGAAATCATTGAAAGAGAGAGATAAAATACTATTATAAAAGTAGGATGTTGGATGTGATGCTGGTTCCTATTGAAACTGGACATTTTCTGGCACCTGCCCTCTGTCTTTCTTGATTAGAAAGGGCTTGTTCTGCTGTAGGGCTGAAAGGGCTGAAATTTTAATAAACAGAAAATTTGATTTGATCAAATTTTCTATTTATTAAAATTTTATTCTTGGAAAATGTGGATCTCTTTCTTCCCCACCAATGCACTCCTTAGTTTTCTGTACGTCAGAGCGATGTCGGCCCACCACTCAGTTGTTTCCTGTCTGATGTTCCCCATTTCCAACATGGAAATGGAAATTTCCATGGTTTCCTTTTCACCCCTAATGTTGCTTTAATCATTAAAGCTTTGCTTACTGTATCTGCAGAGTTTCAGTTGCAGTTTTTTTGTGAACTGACACCTTACAAATAAAATGGATGGAACTGCAGATTTTGTTTGTGTATAAACTCCTGTAAACAGCAGCAAGAGGAGAGTAATTCAGGTGAACTACCTTGACGTTTGTGGTGTGAGGGAGCAAAACCTGAACTGGAGCTGGAACTGGCTGGACTGGGCTGTTCAGACTGAGAAAAAGAACACAAAGAGACCACTTAGAGAAAATACACACGGTTTGTTCAAAAAAATTGTTAACACCAACCACCAACACATCTGCTGACTCTAGTTGCAACTTTTACATTGGGAGATTTCTTCTCATTGACTGGTTTACTACAAACAATGAAAAACTAGTCTTTTTGAGACACTAGATTATGATAGTCATATGGAAAACAAGTTTATGGAAAACAACAACTGTTGTTTTCGATGAAAACACATAATCCACAACAGCCATACAGTGTAACGGATGTTCAACATCACAGAATCAGACTTGATTTCAAGTTCTGAGATCTCCACTGGTGACTGTTCAGAACCCCATAAGTAACAACCATGATTTACTGTAGAGTGAATAAGGAGTGGTGTGATAACGTTTGGTAATTTGTCAAAAATCTGGAAAATGCATTTTTGTAGAACCTGTAGTTAAATAATGTTCAGTTTAGAATAATGCATCATAATCCAACCTGGAAGTGTGCTGCCTGAATAACCTGAATAACATTTTTCAATCCTCCAGCAGCAGCTGGAAAGACATGAAAAGACACCGTTGCTGAGACATTAGTCCTCTAATCCTGGAAATATTCTTCAGGTAACTGAAGAATGACTTTTCAGGTCAGAGTTCACTACTGCACCCGTTGGATCACTAGTTGTCAAATGTAATAACTGAAGCTGTGCATTGACTATAGATCATTCCTCTTTAGGTCCAAAGATAATAACTTCAGTTTTGTTTCGATTTAGCTGGAGAAAGTTTTGGCACATCTAGACATTTATCTGTTCTAAGCAACTGTTCAGTGATTGGATGGGTTTGGAGTCTAGTGGTGACATTGTAATATAGAGATGTGTGTCATCTGCGAAGTTAATCTTAGCTCCTATTGTAGCCTGAGCTAATGGCAGCAATAGAAGGCTCCCAGGATTGAACCTTGGAGTACCTCATATGTGACTTCTGTGGGCTTCGATGAGAAGTTTCCTATTGAAATAAAGAAATCTCTGTCCCTTATCCAAGATTCTAACCAGTTGAGTACTGGACCGGAGCGTCCAACCCAACTCTTCAGTCCTTTCAATAATATGTCCTGGTGAACATTGTTAAATGCTACACTGAGGTCCAAGAGAAATAGCAGGGTGTATTTTTGCCACAGTCTATGTTTATATTAATGTCCTTAAACACTTTGACAAAGGCAGTCACAGTACTTTGGTGAGCACAGAAACCAGACTGAAGCACATCAAAGTGGTTGGTTATCGTAAGGAAGCCATTTAACTGTTTAACACTGAACTTGCAATAATTTTGCTGATGAATGGAATGTTGGAGATTTTGCAGGAGTAATTTGTCCACATTATTTTTTTTTTAAATCAGTGGTTTGAAAACTGCCTTTTTCAAAGCCTGGGGAGAAACCCCTGATGAGAGTGATGAGTTTACTCATTAGAGCCTTAAGAAACTCAGGGCCAATCTCATTCAGTCCCAGAGCCTTGCCACCTAGGAGCTTTTTAACCACCTCAGCGAAATCAGCAACAAAGGCTGGAGAGGTTGGTCCAAAGTCCCTAGGCTCTGCTTCCTCAATGGTGGTATTCTGTATTTTCCATTTTATATCACAAACAAGTAAGTGTTACCATCAGTTGTTATGAAAATGAAAATGCTGCATATATCAAAACAACTTGAAAGACATTTTCTTGTTTTCATGGCTATGTCTGATGCCTTGAAATTGGCCTCTGTCTCTTTAAGAAGCTCTGACCCTTTGCCACACTCCACCTTCAGGATATCATCTCAACGTTTCTGAATTAAGGCATTTAAAACTATTCTTAGAAGTATTGGACTTAATAGTAGTTTGTATGATGAGCTCAGAAGATGCACGGTTCCACCAGGTGATTTCTCATTGTTGTTGCAGCTAGTCTGGCAGAGCTGAGTGGAGGGAAAAGTGCTCTGTAAGGTGGAAGCTCAGCTGGAGACTGCAGCTTCAAGAAGGAGATTTATGGAAAAGGGGGCGCTTTGGGAGCACAAGTGTTTAGGCACCCCAAATGGTTGCCTAAACACCATTTGGGGTGCAACATCATGCATATGATGTTTGTACGAAACATCATATCGTACAAACATGCATGAAAGAAACAAGAATGAAAGAATTGAAGCAAAACTTGTGATATGATTTTGATGAGGGAATAATATACCATGATACAGCAATAAAAAAAAGTCAATTGTACATAATACTCAATGCCTTTCTGACTCATAGGCCTTCCAGTGTATGAGGGCGTGAGATACAACCTTTCTCCATCAAGTTACGGTAACTTGATTTTGTACAAGAAGGAAAACCTTCCTTTAGAACTGGTCTACACTAATATAGACTAATATAAACACACTAATTATCAGTTGCTATTCATCTTCCAATAGCAACAGTAACATATTGCTCCTGTCTCTATATTGTCATTTCACCTCTTTGTGTCTGACAGAATGCCATCACCACACACTAAGTTTGGGTTCATAACCGTTCAAAGCATTTTAAAGTTACATTTTCTGAGCTAAAAACACATATCATTCCTACAGGATAAGTCATTTTAATAAGATGGCAGAGAAAGAGTTACTTGATGCTAAACAATAGCAGTCTGTTTAAACATTTAATAGCCAGGTTAGAACAAAAATAGATAGATAAATTCTTCCACATTAAAAACACAAGCATTTGAACTACTGAGGCCATTTTCTTTAAATCAGGACAAATCAGGAACATTCTATTTTGATTGAGTTAAATTAAGGCTATTAGATCATATCGTACATTTTTGTTAAAACTTTCTGTGCAAATACCTTGCCATTTGTTATACTTATTTTACAATACTATGTTTATAAGGCAATTTATTATTCATACAAAGAAGGAAAAAGGAACAATAACAACAAGAGGACACAACTTATACAGCAATAATAGAGATATCAAATATTGAGTCAAGTACATAATACTGTAAAAGCTATATACTAATGTTTTAAAAATCAACCATACTGAAGTGGTACCAAGCCTACAATTTTTCAAATAGATTTGGATCCAAGTGTGCAAACTAATTTGTGTGGGAGTGTCACTGTGAACCACTGCTGTCCAAAAGGACAAAGCGAACAGTGACCTCCAACAGAAACATCAGAGAAAAAGAGCACAGTGAGGATAAAAAGCTTCAGTGGTCATTACCTCCTGACAACCAATGACACACAGCTGGTCTGTTGGTTTATGGGATAGCTTCTGTAATGTGTCATACATCTTAGTATCACTCCCTTTTAGGGCTTTTGTCATACTCCACTCCAGCCCATTAAAGGGGTTCTCTTTGCAGACAAAAAAAAGTTGAATATCAGTCTGCTGAGATGAATCAGGCCTCTTACCTCAGTGATGGCAACAAGTTGGATATTTAAAAAGAAATGCAATTGTATCATATGCATATATAAAAAAAAAAAAAATACGGAAAAAGGCCAATATATTTTGTCATTCACCTCAGAACACAGAAACTCATCATATACTGTATATATATTTTTACAAAATACTTCAAGCGTTCATTGCTTGTAATTTTGCTGATTACGCGATACAGAGAATGAAAAAACAAAATTTAGTGTTTCAGAAAATTAGAATATTGTAAACAAAAAGGCAGATGAACAGAAAGTTGTGTGGAAGGAAACTGTGGTAAGAAAAAGTGCACTAGCAACAGAGATTGAGAAATTCTTTTAAGTAATAAAGGAAGTGCCAGAAGAAGTGGGCTGCTTTTTTTTCCCACTCAATTTTCCATGTACTTGAATTTTTTACAATATTCAAATTTTCTGAAACACAGAATTTTGTGTTTTCATTATCTGTATGCCTCAAAGTGACAAGGAAAAAAAATGCTTGAAATATTTCATTCTGTGTATCTATGTATTTTACACAATGTGAACACTTATTAGGCAAGGAAGAATATTGACCAGTTTATCACTTTTTGGCATATTTTCTCATTTCAAGGTGGATGAAATTGATTGCCTAATGAATTTAATCACAGGAAGTGATGTGTACCACTTACTGATACACATCAAGGTGTACATAATTATTACGCAGATTATTTTCTTTAGGGAAAATGTGTTTTGGATTGGAGAGTAGGGGAAATTTGTAGCAGTTTGCTGCTACCATCAGAGCGGAAGGAGGTGAGGGGGCTGGCAACATAATTACTATAATATGGAAATTTACAGTAAAAAATGGCCAATTTACAGGGGTAAAATATGGTGGTATGCCAAAAAGAGATTTAAATCACTCTGAAACATCAAAAGTGACATAAAGTCTCTCAGAGGGATGCAGAACTCATGAAACTGCAAAGATATTGGGGTGTGATCGCATAACTATGTAATCTTTCTTAGCAAATAGTCAACAGCATTCAGTAAACATGTTGAGAAAAAAAAGATGCAAATTAACTGCCAAGGATTTGAGAACAATCATGAGTAAAGTCATCAGGAAGTCTTTACCTTCCAGTTTTGTCATATTGCATAGCAACTACCACCCTGTACTAGCTAGAAGCACCAGATATTCAGAGCTCAGAAAGGCTGAGACTCGACCACCACTGAACCAGATTTCAGCTGAAGCCTCAAGACTGGGCAGAGAAATATCTGAAGACAGAATTTTCAAAGGTTTTATGGATGAAACAAGAGGGACTCTTGACAGACCAGATAGATGGTCCAGTGGGTGCATCAGTAAAAGGTACAGAGCTCCACTTCCAGTCAGATGCCAGCAAGGTGATGGTAGGGTACTGGTCTGGGTGGTCTGGTGATCTCAGAACCAATCTCTGGTGACCTCTGATGAGATTGGTTACCTCAGCACCAATCTCTGGTGCTGAGGTCACCAGAGATTCATTATTTTCCATCTCAAGATTATGAACCATTTTATGCTGCATTAAACAAGTTCTATCAAATACATTACAAACACAGAGAACATGAATGGCTTATTGCAAACAAAAGTTTTTTGATAAATTTCTCATAAATTGTTCAGCTCTATTTGATTCCTTTTAAAAGTCTGATAACAACTTACCTTCATATATAAGTATTTGAAATAAAGACTGATTATGAGTCCCACACCTCACGGCTTTTGCTAGTAGAGTGTAAAACTGTTTGTTTTACTGACTTCAGTACAGCTTGAGTTTCAGACTTGAACTCAATGTGTGACATGCGAAACGTGAAAAGTTTTCTTAGTGTTTTCAGACAAAGAATGTTAAAAGACTTTTAAAATGTAAATAAAAAAGATAAAATATTTTCATTTTTGTGTATTTCTACTTTTTCTTACCAGATATTTGTCATGTTGCTTCCAAAACCATCTATGGAAAAAATAGAATTCCATCAAATTAATCTGCAAGTTGATAACCGTGTAAAAATTAAATGTAACTAGATCAAAACTCTGTCTACATGAAGTCTAAACAATAGACTAACACCATCTAACACCAATTCACCCAGGATGTGAATCTCTTTGACTCCTCCACTCTGCTTTATGAAAACTGTAGGCGATATCACCCGGTCCACTCCCACATGCAGGGTGCTCTAAACATGATTTTCATGCAAGGCACTCTGCTTTCCCTTGTCATCATCACCAACTCCACATTTCTTATCCTATGATTTTTCAGACACACTGCTCAGAGGAAAACACAGACATCACACAAGTAAATGAAAGCACTGGTCTGTTGGCCTGGTGCTCGGCCACCGGGGTTGGTTCCTTGGGGAGTATCAAACACCCTATATCTCCTTTTACAACTCTTACCATCCCAATTCCCTGTATGATAAGAGTTGAAAGGCTTTGTCCATACAGCACAGAAAAAGAAACACTAGTTCGGATCATACTTGTTAAGAACACCCCTGCCATAGTAAGCTGCTTCTCCACAGATGCATGCCCAAATGATACCCTCCTTTCTCTTTCACACACACTTTTAAAAATAGAAATAAAAACAGCAATGCATTAAAGAAAACTATTCAAAGCAGTGGGATTCAGACTTTCACCACACATAAGCACCCTATTCTCTCTCTCACAAAGATTAAAGTCAAACTCTTTGCCATTCATGGTAGCATCTCTTTTTTCTTCTCAGGTGTTGTAAAACCATAAATTTTCTTGTCTGCTATTTGGCTTTATTACCGCCTTCCTTTATGGAGACGTTCTCCACCAAATGTGTGTGGACCAGGCAACCCAGTCAAATGTCTCTACTAATGAAAAGAGCCACTCCAGGGAAGATTTCCCTGTAGTGGCACTTATAGGAAGCTTTCTTTCCTCTAAGTGCAGAGGAATGGTACAAAAATAAGCAGTGTTCCAACATTTTAAGCATTGGTGGGGTGAAATTATGCTGTTTTAGTCATAAAGGCAACTGCAAAATACATCTTTTTCACAGCTTTGATCATTTCCTGTTGGCCACACATATAGCTGAACTCCTACCTCAGTTTATTAGGTGTCCACCCCTTCACCCAGCCCCCAACAGCTTGCCAGACCACCATTAAAAACTCTCTTCCTGTTGGTTCTTTGATTTTATGGTACTCCACACCAAGGAGGGACTGACCACCAACATTTTCCCTTCTGAAGTTTCACTGGAAATTGATGGTGTTTCCCACAAGACACACCAGTAACATTTACCTATTAACTCATTTGCTTCTTAAAACTCTTACACCAAAGAATGGAGAGGTAATGTGCTCAACTTACATCTGATTTGGTCTGATCTTCCATAT
This sequence comes from Poeciliopsis gracilis, assembly GCA_911649635.1. Lineage (NCBI taxonomy): Eukaryota > Metazoa > Chordata > Actinopteri > Cyprinodontiformes > Poeciliidae > Poeciliopsis > Poeciliopsis gracilis. The sequence continues at coordinate 37,653 of CAJVRI010001412.1, forward strand.
CAGAGTCGTTGGGGTCCACCAACTCCTGGAACGGTGGAAGCCTGGACACTTTCTTGCGCTCTGCTTCATCCAGTTCTGGGCGTAGTTTAGTTGTTGCCATCCGCGATTTTTTCTTGTCGAAATAATGAGAGTCTGAACCTGATGTCTGCTTTACCGATGATTCCAGAAACCCCTTTCTGCGTTTTTTGGCCATAAGCTCATCACTGTCCAACACAGAGAGGCGCTTATTTAAGCCTGATCTATGGGTCAGTCCCTCACCTCGATGCTCCTTGGACAAAGACTTGGGTTCCTTAAAACCCATCTTAGGATTGCTATCTCTTAGTGGCTGATTCTCTTTGGGTTTCCTTGAAGATTCTTTGGGGACTTTTGAGGATTCCCAGCCAGAGTCTCTAAAGGCACTTTTGGGTTCTTTCAAGCTTTTTAAAGGCTTGTCGTTGTGGTCCTTGGAGGGTTTATGGAGTTTGGAAAAGTTGCTGCTGTTAGTGCTAGTGGTTGTGGCTGTTGTGAGGAGGTCAGTTTTACCTCCTTTGAAGCAATCCTACAGATAAAAAAAACAAACAAACAAAAAAAACATCTTCAATAAACATGAAGAAAAATGAAGAAACTAAGCTGCTTCTTGTTGCAAATGTGGTTTCTGGGAATCTCCTAAATTTTTCTGCTCAGTAAACTGTTCACTGTATTTGGATCAGGTTACAGAAACGTTTACCATCTGCTTTCATCTAAAAAAGCAAACATTTTAAACTAATCGGTTCTTAGCAAGGCTACCCATCGCTGAACTTCCTCTTATGGCTAAAGTTCTCAAAAGGGTTGTGACACATTATAGTTCAGATGATGAACATCTTGGATAAATTTTAATCTGGGTTTTGTTGAGCAAGAGTCCTAAATGTGTTACTCAAAAGAATCTGCACTTTTAGGTGAACCAGATTTAAATTATCTCTGACCTCTGACACTTTGGATTATTCAGTACTGCACCAAAAATTAAAATTCCTGGGCACATGTATCTTGCTTCTTATTTTTTGTTCAGAAGTATTTATGCAGCTCAGTCAAATCTTAAATCATCTTTAGGCCTTGCATACATGTAGTCTGATCTTCATAAAAATCAATTATCTCCACTATATTGTATAAAAAAAAAATACAATATAGCTAAAACCTATGTCAGCCAATCAGACTGCTTCAAAACAACCATGATTTTCTGCTTCGAAATCAGAAAATTTCAAAGCAGTAGCACTCCAAACATGGCACCAGGAGGCAGTTACAGAAGCTGAATTACTTTTAAATAACAGAATATTAGACTTATTTTAAACTTATGTTGATTAGGAATCAAACCATGTATGTATGTATTGATGCATAATTTGTTGCAGACTGTTTTGCATGGGTCCCTAAATCTCTGTTTTCCAATGTACACATGAAAAAAACACAAATACATTTTTTTTCAAATCTCCATTTTGGTTTTATAAATTATTGTTTTGTGTGGATAAAAGGCCAAAATGCATATATTTGCTTTCCCAGAGACTTAGCATAATGTTCTATTGCGGTCTGTTGTGTATTTGATGCCTTTCAAGTGCCCCGATAGCACATTTTTAATGTCTTGGGGTATATGTTTGTTTTGCAATACTGACTACAGTATGGCTTTATGTCTTCAGGAACCTGGGCTTAATGGACGATATCTTATTGAATCACTGCAACAAACTGAAAGTGATGGTGCAAATGATCTACCAAAATGCTTAGCATCTAAGGTTGTCTACTTTTATATATGGAATCTTTCATTTTCAGGGCATGTTTTGAGATGGTCCTTCCACTTAAGCATATTCAAAAGCTGCTGTTAAATCCTTATCCTGACATGGATGATCAACATGTCAATATGATCAACATGTCAACCAACACAATCCTTGACCTATATCAGAAAAATATTTGCTGAAAATTTGAATGATATTGATTCTGATTTTCTTGACATCTTTCCTTTTTTACAATTACAAATGTCTCAATCACTCTTCTTGAGCTTTAGCATCTAAGCCACTAAAAATATACATCATATCTGGGTCTTAAGGGCAGGGATGACTCCATCAAACCGGTCAAATATATTATTGACATGCATATAACACTTTAAATATTGTACCTAATATGGTACACTGTGGAGTGACAAATAGAATACACCTCTACTTGGCACCTAGCTGTAAGGTGAATAGTGAATGGCTTTCAAACAAAAATAACAAAGATAGTCATGGTTTGTGTATACAAACATATTCTTTATCTTTCCTTTCTGTGTACTCTGTATTCTGTGAGCCATGTTGATTCCATGCACATGGTCCATGGGTGATTGAGATTTCATAGCCATGCATACTGATTACCTACATTTCATGAGACAAATTTCTTCATTTCACACAATTCGAATAGATCAGCATGTTTGGTGAGGTAGTTGGGCACCTAGCTTCACAAAGTCTAGAATGATATGGTTAATTTGTTATGCTTTTATTGGTGCTTGATAACTTTAGAAGGATATTTTGAAGAGCACTATCCACACCCCAAGCATGGAGGAGGGACCAAAATACTTTGGAGGTGTTTTGCAGTGAATGATGTAAGCAACCTAATCAAAGTAAATAGCTTCATGATTATGAACAAAGAAGATAACATCAAGATTGTCAAGATTTGCAGAAAAACTTTAGTTTGGGTAATTTCAGTTACTCAAAACTCAAAGCTAAATGGCATAAAAAAAATTAAAAAAAAATAGCCCACAAACACAATATGTTTAATATTATTAAAGGCTTGAAGGTCTGGCTGTGGTTGGGCTGCAGTCAGAACAGTGGCCCAAAGATTGGTGGACGCTATCCTTGGCGTCCACCAATCTTCAGCTGGTGGGAGCTAAAGATTGGGGTGATGGCCAAGAGCCCATCTAACCTCAAAGATAAGAGCTCATCACAATGGCTGAATAGTTAAAGATTCCAGGGGAGACATCCAAAAAGCTTGTCAACAATTTCTAAATAGCATTTTAGTGGCTTCAATGCCAGTTGAGGTTTTTCCGTTGATTATTGAGAAGGGTATGAATAATGTTATATAATAAATGTAAGCTAACTTTTTTTTTTTTTCAAAATGATAGCCCTTGGGCAATCGGAAGTAAACTTCTTGGTTGAAAGAAACAACTTTAAATCTAAGTTTGTCATTAAATTGTCATCAGTTTTGATCATAATTGGTGTCATGTTATTTTGGCATTAAGAACCTTTGGGAAAAAAACATATAATTTACATTACAAAAACTTTCAAAGAAAAAATACAAAATAACCCGAACTTAGCCCAAAAAACCCAAAAAGAAAGTGCAAAAAGATAACCAAAGCCCAAAATTAGTCAGACACAAGAAAGTAGGAAATCCCTCCTTAGGTCAATGGACAAGCGTAATGAGGGGCTGATGTTTGGACGAGCTTTCACAACTGTGATCATCCAGAGCAGGGTCACCAACCTTTTTCCAACCTTTTTGAGACTGGGAGCTACTTCACGGGTACAGAGCAACACGAAGGGCAACTTGTTTGATATATATATATATATATATATATATATATATATATATATATATATATATATATATATATATAAATAATACTGCCTGATCATATTAATGTCAAGATCACTCACAATAGTTATCAGTAATAATTTACCATGGCAGCTATGGTTAATTGCTATTATGCGGTCAGAAGTTCTTAGCTCACAGAGTTTTAAGTTTGATTCCCTTTTGGAGCTTTTCTCTGTGATTCTAAATTGGCCACAAGTGACTGAAATAAACAAAAGTGAACTGATGAATTGTTGCAGTAACACCTGCAGCTGTACAGCACTGAGTACCTTGAAATGTTCCTTTAAAAAAAAGTAAAAGAATAGTTATTGTTTTATTGTCTAACCATCTGTTCTATTAGCACAATTGTGGTAAATAAAATGTCTTTTGTGTCAAAAGATATTATATTATCAGTCTGATGGGTGAGGTGGGGAACCCCAAAGCCCAAGTCTTATTGGTCAGTTTGCTTTTGTTTATTTCGCGGCTTTGCGTTTTTCTGTAAGCTAAAAATGAACGAGTTGGGTTTGAACCAGTGTTGTATAGTAACGAAGTAAAAATACTTCGCTACTTTACTTAAGTATATTTTGGAGTACTTCATACTTTCCTCGAGTAAGAAGATTTTTGATAACTTTTACTTTTACTTCACTACATTTCCGAACTTAATTGCATACTTTTACTCCGATACATTTTCAATGTGTGGTTTAGTTACTCGTTACAAAAAAGCGAGAGAGAAACGCAAATGTTTTGATCACCTACTGATTGGCTGCAACAAAGCCTGCTTGCCTGGGCTTGTTCATCACCACCAATAGGATGCACAGGTTTCGCTTCTCCCCACTACGTCAGAAAGTCCAGCAAACAGTCTGATTGGTTAGTGCTCCGTATGTGTAGGTTTGTGCCGTTTGTGCAGCTTTGGTTTCCGAGATATTAAAATGATTTTTTAGGCCGTCCAGAGTTCACCCAAAACAAACCAAAGTGGGCTGGTTCGTTAATGCTCCGCTTCTGCAGGTTTGTGCCGTTAAAACAAACGCAGCAAAGTTGTTTTCAATTTGGATTTTGGCTATTCCGATATCCGGTGTGAGCGGTGTCTAGCTCGAGGTTGATCCGATTCATGAACGTTAATTTCGGCCAGCCGTTCTCTCGGTCTCCCCTTCCTCAAGGTGTCGGAGTTTCACTCAGGGAGCGTCAACAAATTTTACATCCAAACTCTCCTGAGAAACTAATGGAAATAGATTTCTTGCCTTGTGACCAACTGACACAAAATTCATGACACAAAATATTGAGTATGAAGTAGTCATACTCAATATTTTCAGTAATTGTAATCTTAAAAAGTATATATTTTGGATGGCCTAAAAAATAATTTTTAATATCTCGGAAACCAAAGCTGCACAAACGGAGCTCTAACCAATCAGACTATTTGCTGGATTATTTGAGTAGGTGGGGTGTCAGCTTCACGGAGGTCTGTTTCGCTTCTCCCATTAAACACCAAGTTAACAAAAAGCTTAAGGCTTACAAAACTTTATTTTCTGTCCTGGAGGGTTTACTAAGAAGCTGGTTCAGTTGTAAAGCAGGTCAAGTTAACCTAAAGCAGGTCAAGTTAACCTAAAGCAGGTTAAGTTAACCTAGTGGTTTAGGTAAAGCACCTAATTTTCTTAACTAAATGATGCCTGCAGGTTTATCTATTAGCGGGTTTCATTTTGCCTGCACTTGGTTGTGTTCATTATTTTAAGTGTATTTAACAAATGTACCAAAATATAAAAAATGTCATTCAAACTGCATTTGCCTTGTTTTACTTTTTACTTGTACTTTTCATTACATTACTTGAGTACATTCATTTTTACAGTACTTTCCATACTTAAGTACAAGACGTTTCAGATACTTTAATACTTTTACTCAAGTAACATTTCAATCAGTGACTTTTACTTTTACCAAAGTCATATTTTGGAGCGGTACCGATACTTTTACTTGACTCCGAGATTTCAGTACTTTATACAACACTGGTTTGAACCTACAGTTGTTCTAAGATCAGCCTGAGCTTCTGACAGTCTGAGCGGTTCTGGCGGGTCGCCGGTTTATTAACTTTTTTCGTGGTTTCGCGAACCAAACAGCTGACGGGTCACCCGCTGGCTGATACCAGCAGATGTGAAAAAACAAACGTCCGACACAAAACTATCACTGCACCTGACCTGCAAGAGCACAAGCACCTCTCCAATGCGCAAAAATCAGCACAAGCTTAAACCACAAGAGCAGCGGACTTTTTTTCCAGACGATGCTAAATAATAAAGACATGGAAGCGAAGCCTCCCCATGCGGTTCACGGAAAGAGGACGGTTTTGATTCCCAGGTTCAGGTGTTGGGATGTGCGCTATGAATAAGCTGTTTTGGCACAATTTATTTATTTTTTCTTCACAATTTTGTTAATAGTAAATAGGGTTAAATAATAAAAACTCCAGAAGTTATTCTTTTCTTTCTTTACTTAAAGGAAAATGTGAAGGTTTGCAGAGTGCAGCTGTAGGAGCTGCTGCACTCCGATAGTTTCCTACAGGCGCCTGCACGCAGTTCTGAACTTTAACAGCAGGAAAGAGTATTATACTTAAAGCAATTTATTTTAAACGTTTTTATCAAATCCCTCTCTTGAACTCTAAATATAAACAAACATCATTACTTCAATGTAAAACATTTAATTGAATTATTTTTTGGTAGTGCACCCTAATGATAATGGCTATTTTTAGAAGTAGCTCCGCGGGCGACTGATAAGGTCCCTGCGGGCGACCGGGTGCCCGCGGGCACCGGGTTGGTGACCCCTGATCCAGAGTTTCCACTAAAAGAGCTGTAAATATAGCTGAATGTTGGGGAAAAAATGCAGTCATTCAGTGTTTAAACCAGATGTCTAACAAAACCCACTGCCAAAGAACAACTGTCTGGATGACTTATTTTGTACTAAAAAGACTTGAATCTATCAGTAGAACAAAGCTAGCAAAAACCTGGTGGCCAGGTCAGTAAAAGACTATACTGACCGGGCCAGTACTGACCTGGAAAAATAATATAATGATAAAATTATTTATATTTCTATATTCACTCTGTACTTTACTATAGAGTACCTATTTTTGATTCAGCTTAACCAATTCTGATTATTTTTTCTTTAACCCTGTGCCTTTCATACAAGAGAAAACATACATGCCGCCCTGCCGTTTGGGATGACCATCTGTGAAAAGAGCACCATTCTTGAGAGAGAATCAAAAGGGTCTCCTCAGTAGTTTTCAGTGAGAGCAAACTCACAATTTCTTTTGAGCAGAGCTGTTCAATGGCATGAGGGTGTCTTTTCAACAGCTACACTTTAAAACTGAAGAAAAAGGCATTAAGGAGAAAGGAGGAAATGCAGGATAAATGACAGGGGCCATTTATCCTCAGGTCTAACCTCTAGCCCTGTTGTCAATATTTCACCGCAGTAAACCCATTAAAGTCGTCTAGACGATGGGTTGTGTTACAGCCCTGCCCAACCACCACTGAAACCTTTCATTTTGTGTATGGTGACCCCAGGGGCTCTCAGTAGAACCCATTCAGAACTTCAGTGCACTCCTGCACTGCTGTTAACCTGCTTCCCCTCCTCGGCTGCCTGACATCAATAAGCTCTAGCAACAGCACTTGACGTCTCTTGGCTATCAACATTAAAGAGATGAGTAGAGTGATCCTATACAAATCCCATGACAAAGGGGGTTTTCACACCTTGTGCTCATTTGTTACATTTTCAGCTGGTGTACATTATATTTTCACACTGCACTGTCAAACGACCCAGCCTAACTGAAAAAAAATTGTGAATGGGAACAAAACCTCTGAAGAAACAAGTACAACTTCCTTCTTCACAACATGTGAACAAAAATGGAGTGGTGTCAGATTTCTCCATTACTATCATGTTATGAAGTTAATCATGTATCAAAAACATTCCTGGAGTGATGACTTGATTATTTCATGCAGTTTTGAAAAATTCCTTTGATTTCCATAGCAAACATTCAGCTGTACAAAATGCCTTGGTGGACCTAGCCTTAAAGGCCCAGCTCCTTCTCTGAGCTGTAGCTTCCAAGCTTCAGAGATTCCACCTTACAGAGCAACCCTCCCTCATGACTACCCCACTCAGCTCCTTCAGACTAGCCAGCAGGAATTGGCAAACACCTGGTGGAACTGCACATATACTGAGCTACTTCTTAGTGTACCACTTGTAAAAACACTGTTATATTGTTAATAGAGGAGTGGTATTGTGATGACTTCCAAAAGGCCCAATTTTATTAGATGCCCAATTTCAAGGCATTCAATTGCAAAGTAAAAGTTTCTTTAATTTATATTTTATTTGTACAGCATTTTTATAAGATATTATACTATACATCAGGGGTGGGCAATTCCAGGCCTCGATGGACGGTCTCCTGAAATTTTTAGATGTGTCTCTACTTCTACATACCTGAGTCAAATAATGAGGTCATTAGCAGAACTTGATTGCACTTAGGAGGTGATTCAGCTGTGTTGGACCAGTGCGATATCCAAGTGTTGCAGGACACCGGCCCTCAAGGACCAGGATTGCCCACCTCTGATATACATTATCTAATGTGCCTGGAAATTACTTAATACTGCCCAAATACATGAAGTTTAAGGTCTTTAAAGGTGAAGCAATATGATGATCAGGCACTAGAGAAAACCATTCAGTGATGTAGTGCACCTGGAATAGTCACCTTTGAAGTCTGGAAACTCTTGCTCCTCTTTGGATCAGAGGACAAAGACGTCAATGAGTTGTTGGGAAGTGTTGGCAGCTTGAGGTGCTGGCTGAACAGAAAGGTTGATCCTTCCTGCATTACCATCACCTGCCAGAGGAAAAGATAACTGAATATTTTGGCTGTGAAGTAAAGATAACTGAATATTTTGGCTGTGAAGTATGACTTGGAGAGACACTCTTTATTTATCTGTTTAGATAATATTTGACTTAAATATGTAAATCTTTGAGTAAATGTCTTGATTATAGCTGAATTAATTCTTTGCTCATAATTTTATGCTTGCACAAAAGTTCTACACAGATAAAATAAAACAAAAAAGCTTATTCGTTGGAGGTATTTAGCTGTGGCTCCTTTCCTTGTGACCTCATCGAGGTTGCCATTTGCTTGTGGTATACCTAGGTACTTGTAACTGTCCTCTATGTCTGCTATTGTTCCTTCTGGAAGTGAGACCCCCTTCTGTGCGGATGACCTTTCCCCTCTTGTGACCAGCCGACCACACTTCTCTAGTCCCGAATGACATCCCAATGTCCGTGATGTAGATCCTGGTGGTGTGGATCAGTGAGTCGATGTCTCGCTCACACTTGGCGTACAGCTTGATGTCATCCATGTAGAGAAGGTGACTGATATTGGCCCCTATATGTGTATATATATATATATATATATATATATATATATATATATATATATATATATATATATATATATATATATATATATATATATATATAAAAGGTGATATTTCCTATATATATATATATATATATATTTCTATATTCACCCTGTACTTTACTATAAAGTACCTATTTTTCATTCAGCTTAACCAATTCTAATGATTTTTTCTTCAAAGTCAATTAATTTTTACATTTTCCCATTCAAATGCTTAGAAGCGCAACAGGTGAGGCAGCAGTGAGCTGAGCCTCACCTGGGATTGATCAACCTCTCACAAACTGTTCTGGCTGCCATTCAATAGGAGTATGTTCCTCCTGTCTTCATGTTGCCAATAAAATTGCTAAAAAACATTTGATGTATAAACTGACTTTCCATAATTTAGCTAAATGTACATAATGTACAGTGTTTTTTGTCACCAACTGTGTATGTCTGCTATTGACATACACAGTTGGTGACACCTTATCGTGGTGGAGGGGTTTGAGTGCCCCAATGAACCTAAGAGCTATGCTGTCGGGGGCTTCATGCCCCTGGTAGGGTCACCCAAGGCAGACAGGTCTTAGGGGAGGGACCAGACAAAGCGCAGCCCGAAGACCCCTATGATGAACAAAAACTTTGGATTTAGTGTTCCCTCGCCCGGACGCGGGTCACCGGGGCCCCACTCTGGAGCCAGGCCTGGAGGTGGGGGCACGTTGGCGAGCGCCTGGTGGCCGGGCTTTTACCCATGGAGCCCGGCCGGGCTCAGCCCGAAGAGGAAACATGGGTCCCTCTTCCAATGGGCTCACCACCTGTAGGAAGGGCCATAGGGGTCGGGTGCAATGTGAGATGGGTTGTGGCCGAGGGAGGGGGTCCTGGCGGTCCGATCCTCGGTTGCAGAAACTGGCTCTTGGGACGTGGAATGTCACCTCTCTGGTGGGGAAGGAGCCGGAGCTGGTGTGTGAGGCTGAGAGGTTCCGGCTAGAAATAGTCGGTCTCACCTCGACGCATGGCTCTGGTTCTGGAACCAGTCTCCTTGAGAGGGGCTGGATGTATTTCCACTCTGGAGTTGCCCACGGTGAGAGGCGTCGAGCAGGGGATGGGCATACTTGTTGCTCCCCCATCTTGGCGCCTGCACGTTGGGGTTCACCCCGGTGAACGAGAGGGTAGCCTCCCTCCGCCTACGGGTGGGGGGACGGGTTCTGACTGTTGTTTGTGCTACGGGCCGAATGACAGTTCAGCTTACTCACCCTTTTTGGAGTCCTTGGAGGGGGGTACTGGAGAGTGCCCTCCTGGGGACTCCCTCGCTTTTGCTGGGGGGACTTCAACGCTCACGTGGGCAATGACAGTGAGACCTGGAGGGGCGTGGTTGGGAGGAATGCTCCCTCCGATCTGAACTCGAGTGGTGTTCTGTTGCTGGACTTCTGTGCTCGTCACGGATTGTCCATAACGAACACCATGTTCAGGCATAAGGGTGTCCATATGTGCACTTGGCACCAGGACACCCTAGGCCGCAGTTCGATGATCGATGTTGTCATCGCTTTCGCCGGATCTGCGGCCGTATGTCCTGGACACTCGGGTGAAGAGAGGTGCGGAGTTGTCCACTGACCACTACCTGGTGGTGAGTTGGCTCCGGTGGTGGGGGAGGATGCCGGTCAGACCTGGCAGGCCCAAACGTGTTGTGAGGGTCTGCTGGGAACGCCTGGCGGAGTCCCCTGTGAGACGGAGCTTTAACTCCCATCTCCGGCAGAGCTTCAAACACGTCCCGGGGGAGGCGGGGGACATTGAGTCCGAGTGGACCATGTTCCGTGCCTCCATTGTCGAGGCGGCTCATCGGAGCTGTGGTCGCAAGGTTGTCGGTGCCTGTCGTGGTGGCAACCCCTCGAACCCGTTGGGTGGACACCTTCGGTGAGGGATGCTGTCAGGCTGAAGAAGGAGTCCTATCGGGCCTTTTTGGCCTGTGGGACTCCCGGAAGCGGCTGATGGGTACCGGGCGGGCGAAGCGGCGTGCGGCTCAGGTGGTTGCTGACGCAAAAAACTCGGGCGTGGGAGGAGTTCGGAGAGACCATGGAGAAAGACTTCGGTATGGCTTCGAGGCGATTCTGGTCCACCATCCGGCGTCTCAGGAGGGGGAAGCAGTGTAGCACCAACACTGTTTACAGTGGGGGTGGTGTGCTGCTGACTTCGACTTGGGACGTTGTGGGTCGGTGGGCGGAGTACTTCGAAGACCTCCTCAATCCCACCAACATGCCTTCCATTGAGGATGCTGAGCCTGAGGACTTTGGGTTGGGCTCTCCAATCTCTGGGGACGAGGTCGCCGAGGTAGTTAAAAAGCTCCTCGGTGGCCGGGCCCCGGGGGGGATGAGATTCGCCCGGAGTATCTCAAGGCTCTGGATGTTGTAGGGTTGTGTTGGTTAACGCGACTCTGCAGTATCGCATGGACATCGGGGGCAGTTCCCCTGGATTGGCAGACTGGGGGTGGTGGTCCCCCTGTTTAAAAAGGGGGATCGGAGAGTGTGCTCCAACTATAGAGGGATCACACTCTTAAGCCTCCCTGGCAAGGTCTATTCAGGGGTACTGGAGAGGAGGGTCCGTCGGATAGTCGAACCTCGGATTTTGGAAGAGCAGTGTGGTTTTCGTCCTGGTCGTGGAACACTGGACCAGCTCTACACCCTCAGCAGGGTCCTGGAGGGTGCATGGGAGTTCGCCCAACCGGTCTACATGTGCTTTGTGGACTTGGAGAAGGCGTTCGACCGTGTCCCTCGGGGTGCCCTGTGGGGGTTTCTCCGGGAGTATGGGGGTACCGGGCCCTTTGATACGGGCTGTCAGGTCCCTGTATGACCGGTGTCAGAGTCTGGTCCGCATTGCCGGCAATAAGTCGGGCTCGTTCCCAGTGAGGGTTGGACTCCGCCAGGGCTGCCCCTTTGTCACCGATTCTGTTCATTACTTTTATGGACAGAATTTCTAGGCGCAGCCAGGGTGTTGAGGGGATCCGTTTTGGTGGCCTTAGGATTGCATCTCTGCTTTTTGCGGATGATGTGGTCCTATTGGCTTCATCGGGACGTGATCTTCAGCTCTCACTGGAGCGGTTCGCAGCCGAGTGTGAAGCGGCCGGGATGAGGATCAGTGCCTCCAAGTCTGAGACCATGGTCTTGAGTCGGAAAAGGGTAGAGTGCCTTCTCCGGGTCGAGGGAGATGTCCTGCCTCAAGTGGAGGAGTTCAAGTATCTCGGGATCTTGTTCACGAATGAGGGAAGAAGGGAGCGTGAGATCGACAGGCGGATTGGTGCAGCGTCCGCCGTGAAACGGGCGCTCTACCGGTCCGTCGTGGTGAAGAGAGAGCTGAGTCAAAAAGCGAAGCTCTCGATTTACCGGTTGATCTACGTTCCTACCCTCATCTATGGTCATGAGCTTTGGGTAATGACCGAAAGAATGAGATCGCGAATACAATCGGCCGAAATGGGTTTTCTCCGTAGGGTGGCTGGGCTCTCCCTTAGAGATAGGGTGAGAAGCTCGGTCATCCGGGAGGGACTCAGAGTAGAGCCGCTGCTCCTCCACATCGAGAGGAGCCAGTTGAGGTGGCTCGGGCATCTGGTCAGGATGCCTCCTGGACGCCTCCCTGGTGAGGTGTTTCGGGCACGTCCCCACCGGGAGGAGGCCCCGGGGAAGACCCAGGACACGCTGGAGGGGCTACGTCTCTCGGCTGGCTTGGGAACGCCTCGGGATTCCCCCGGAGGAGCTGGAGGAAGTGGCTGGGGAGAGGGAAGTCTGGGCCTCCCTTCTTAAGCTGCTGCCCCCGCGACCCGACCCCGGATAAGCGGCAGAAGATGGATGGATGGATGGAACTGTGTATGTCATGTGTTTCGTGTGGTGAGGAGTGATCAGAAACAGCAGAGAACAGATTTGAGGTGAGGCAGTCAGTTCTCATGCCTGATGGCAGAGGGCGCTCATGATCCCAGACATTGTGACTGCACAACTGCAGAATAAGACAGTAACAGCGAGCTACTGTTATTGCTATATATACAATCAAGTGAAGCGATATATTTATAGTTTTCTGCTCTTATCACAGCAATATAAGAAAGTCACAAGTCAAAACAGTATTGCCTCACTAAATTCTGAAGATGAACTACTAACATACGTGTCAGGATAAAAGCAATGTGGCACGACAAAAAATGTTTAGTAAGAATCCATTATAGTATTCCTTCTGATTAGTTGCATATGTATTGCTACACCCTCTCTTCCCCTCCTCTCACTTTTCTTACTTTTGATTCTTCTGAACCTCGCTTGTGAGGATCCCGTGTCTGTGAACACAGAAAGAAAATTTCACAAACGTGTGAGAAATACTTTGGTTACAGGAATTACCACTAGGGACAAGGGTGTAAGAGAATGGATGGATGGATGATCAGATTGGCATATTTACTAGTTGATATCTTGCTGGATCCGTTAAGTTTATTTACAGGCTAAACTTCATGAAATCTAGTCTATAACTAAATTTTATGAAGCATTAAAGTAAAGCAAGGTTGAAACATTTATGGTTTCAAAACCGTTTACATTTATTGTATGTTCCTGCAGCTTAAAGCCATGTGTTATTTGGTTTTCCTCAGTTGTCTCTAAAAAGAGGGATTGATGTATTCACACTTAGGTGTTTTATTTATTTTTTTTAAATTTTAGATAAATACTTAAGGTGCTTATAGTATGACCTGGAACCAAACTCGTTTGTTTTGTCTACTTTTTTTTTAGTTAGCTCCTTTTTAATATGTCTCCCAACAATTTTAGGTCTGTTACTCTTAGCTGTATGACTAACTGACTGATCACAATTGTCAATAATTATTAATATCTGAGAAAGTGAATCCTTATATGTGGAATAGGACAAACAGTGTCTCCATCACACTCTCACCCCTCCTGCCTTCAGCAACTTCCTTCGAAAGTCCTCTGTTGGGTTGTTGAATGTCAGTTTTTCACAGCGGAGATGATTGACAGGCGGATGACCCTCTAGGTGGAGGAACAGGTCATAATCAAAGCGAACTTTCTTCGGTTCTTCCTAAGAAAAGTGTCAGCCACCAATATGGGGGAAAGACAAAGGAAATAGCTTAATATTGTTGTTGCAGTAGCTGAGAAACATCCCTATATGCGTCAGTTCTTGCATATATTCAGTGAAATCACCTTGGATAATGATTTTCATTTTGATTATTTTCTTCAGTTGCAAGTTTTAGTAAATCAGATTTCCTATTTGAAGTCTTTCAAGAAACTTCCTTTAATTTCTGAGTAACACTGGCTAGGGGGTTATATAGCTCACTGTGAAAAGTCACATTTCTTCAAGAATGATGTCAACAGTTTACCAACAAGATGGCATGGAGATATAGAAAGTCTAAAACAATCACTGTTTTTATTATTCTGAATCTGTACTTTCTCATAATAATTAATGCTCTTAACCAGACTGAAATGTGCTTCATCAGTTACTGTCTCTTAATATTACCAGGTGTTAATAAATCCAGTAACTGTTGGGAACCTCTGTCAAACAACAGTGGAACATAAGAAGAGCCGACTGCTGGTACTGCTGGTTCTCCGATGCCAGAATGTTTGCCAGTGTGGTAACTCCAGCCGCTTGGAGTCTCAGATCTTCATCTGAAGCCTGTTGAGTTCAGAGCTCACCTACATCTGTGTTCTGCCCTATTAGGTATGCTTCGACTCGGGATTCCGCTCAGATCGTGGGTTCCTCCCTCCTGTTCCAAGCTACCCTCACAGCAGCCCCGGATTACTACTGCTCCATCGCCACCCGACCCAACCCCAACTCTTGCTCCTCCCTTGCGGATTGCCCTGCCTGCATGAGTAAGATCTTTGAGAAGGTGTACTTGCATTAATATGCCATTATTATCATATTTGTTAAAAAATGGTGTCACAATGAAAAACTATCATTCATTGCAGTAATTTCTGAGCCAATTTATTGTCCAGCAAAATTTGTTATTGATGTAAGTAGGCCTTCGTATGTACCCTCGTGATACAGATAAACTAAATTCTTTGCATATTTTGCAACTTACATTCTTTAGGCACAGACAAATTCAGAAAACAGAATTTTGGAAGTCAGTATTCAATTAAATGAAAACAATTCAAAATGATTACTTAAGTTTCACGCAATTGATCTTATTAAAATTACCTTGTTTTTGAAGTAAACTTCAATAGGTAAGATGAATCCAGCATATCCAGACTCCTCCACTTTGTATGGCGGATCCTTGCATACTGAAAAGATAGAGAAAGGTTTGCTAGAGGCTACCATTTTAAATAAGAATGCCAACATAATAAGAAATTAAGTTTTCATTTCAGGGAAGAGGAAAAATACTGAGGAGCTTTGCTAATAAATGCTTGGGTCAGACTCTGTAGTTTTAGTTTGATTAAGGCTCCTGTCCCCAACTACATAGACATCGTAGACATTTTGAATGTGGAACAGGAATAGCTTTGTCAGCTGAGTGAAGCTAACATTCCACCCACGTCAAAAAATCCAGCATTGCTCCAAAACGAACCAAAGTGAGCTACTTTGTTAGTGCCATTAAACCTGCACAAACTGAGCACTAACTCTGTTTGTGCAGGTAGAAGTAGTCCACTCTGTGCCCCTAAAGATTCATTTTCAATATCTCATAAGGGAAGGCTGCACAAACGACAGGTTTTAATGGCACAAAACCTGCACAAACAAGCACTAATGAAGTAACCCAGTTTGGTTTATTTTGGAGCAAGATGGGAGGCTGGTGATGTCATCGGCCAAAATTATAATTTTTAATATCTCAGAAACCAAAGCTGCACAAACAAAAAATTTTAACGGCACAAAACCTGCACTAAACACTCAGACTATTTGCTAGATTTTTTGTCGTGGGTGGGGTGTCAACTTCGCAAAGCTGTAGTTTATCACCCAGCAAACGTTAAAGTTGATAAAAAGCTAAGACATAATATGAATGACCTGATTAAATTAGTTGCAACAAATTTGACACTTCTTTAAGTTGGTTCAAAGAAACATTTATTTTCAGTGTAGAAACACTGAGTAAACAGCTCTCTCATGGTAACCATGGTTTATATGGTTCAGAAATGACCAGTAACTGAAGACTCAAGACCATTAAGTGCTTAGTAAAATTATCCTTTGACAATTTGCTGTTTGTGACTGTGTGTTACTTTTCCAAGCAAGTTCAGTATTTGCAGAGAATATACTATGATTGAATGAAAAAGATCTTTTTGTTTTTGGCTGGTGATGTGGGTCATTTACATAAACTTTGTCAAGTTGCACATAGAAGAAAGCCAATGCTCAAGCACATATTGAGTGAGTGTGTGTGAGATGCAAACATCTTTGTTCACAAAGATATGTTCACTCACCTCAGTCCCATGGCACACTGTAGTGGCACAAATATTTGTGCAACGTCATAAGCAGAAGGTTACTCTTATAACCTTCTTATAACCTTCTGTGTTAACATGACATCCATTCTAGGCAGCATTCTGCTTCATGTAACTTAATCTCGGCTAACATTGCAACGTTAACCAAGCGTTGACTAGATGAAACTTGTATACCCAACAATACTTGGAAATTACAGTGTTTGAGTTTAGGTGTAAAAATGTATGGTTCTGTTGTAAAAATTTCCATTGAATATTATAGCTCAATGAGCCTGTATGCTTTAACAAATCAAAACTTCTCCTTAACTTGTTAACATCAGAGCATATTTTATACATCACTATTGCTGTGCTTTCATATATTATGTTAATGACAAACCCATTTAATCTGACACTCTTTTCTCATGAGATCTCATTAAATCCCTTTTCCACAGCTTGCCCTGAAGTAGAAACAGAAAAAAAAGCAATGGCTTAAATTAGAAGCAGATCCTTTAAAGCTGATGACATGGTCAAGGCTTCCCCGTTGTACACCTCTGGGACTTAAAAGACAAACAAACTCTGACAGAGCTCAGGTGTTTCCCCCTAGAGGAGTGTGTTTGTCAGAGTCCTTCCCTATAGACTCTGCAGAAAAAGCACCAATTAAACTTGCTTCTTGGGAGAAACAGTGAAAGAAGGTTTCACCTTTGGCTCCCATTAAAATTATTTGGGTATCTCATTTGGGTCTCTACTGCTTCTAGAAACAATCCAAGTGCTAGAAAAAAAACATCCAGCACTGGTTCTATGTTAATGTTTTTTTTGGTGTCTTTATAATGAATCATTTCAAAAACCTCCCAAATCAGTCACAATCGGAGGCCACTACCCAGTACCTAGCAACCAAACCCAAAACATAAAAAATAAAAAAAATCAGCTGGTATTTGGCAAAGTAGATAATATATAAGTTGGGGTTAGGCCATTTGCTTTAGGTATGCATGCTAATGAGGCATGATAAACAAAAATAGACTAAGTTCTACTCTGCAAATTTGTCCATATGACATTTGGCATAAAACCAAAAAGGGAGGCAGAAATAATAGTTCACTACTCCTTATCCTCTTTACCAATATAAGAAGCAGTGATGGAGAAGAGCACAAGAACACCTTGATTTAGAGTTTGCATCAGCATCATTTTATTTATTAGTGTACTCACACATTTAACAGATCTTTACGACAACAGCAGTGAAATGCCTACTGAACAATCAAAGTTTGGTGATGATTGTCTCTGCTAAAACCCTGTCTGTTTTAGCCATCCACTGCTAACCTCTTTTTGTTTGTAAGTTAATTTGTTCTCATGGGGAACGGATTATTTCAGACAGCTAAAATATATGGTTCCCCCCTCATAATTTTGTCAAATAAAGAGCAAATGTTTTCAAACTTACATAATTTATTGTTGATGATGAAAATAATAAACACAGTTAAAGACTTGCAGGTAAATTCATTTGTTCCCATTCCCAGCTGAAATATCCATTCTCTCCTGTCCTCCCCCATAACTTTGGGAAATAAAAAGCAACTATTTCCAAATTCTCAAAAATTGTTATGTTCTAGTATACTAGAAATTTCCTTAATCCAGTAATCTGTCATATTTTACATTATAAAATATGACAGATATTTTATATCTGTCATATAGATATACCAGGATTTACCAGAAAATCTACTCTCATCTTGTCAGGAAGTTTTCATTTATGTGCCCAGCAGCCAGATTCCATCCTCTTATATCAGCAATGAGAAATTATAAATACACACAACGTCTTGGAAAACCGTGTTTGATGACTGACTTTTATTTGTCAGGCTTAAGTGACAAAAGTTGGACAAAGACCGATTCTGTTGGTGTTTAAAATAACAACACAAAACAGCATGAGAAGACCTTGTTTATTTATTTTATAATTTTGTTACTGCTTCTTTTTAAAACAACAGCTATGATTAACTGAATATTACAACCTTAACATGACCTGCCTCTCTGGCTGCAATGCGCGCTCCCTACACAAGAGGAACAGATTTTCACAGGGGAACAGAATTTCGCACAAGACCAGATCACACAATCTGACCAGAGGTATGTGTCATTCGTTGTTTCATTTACGAAGCAAAAGGCAGTAGCAAAACATCAGCTCCTATGACCAACTCTGTCCTCTTCCTTTGTTTGGTCTGCCTCATCATCTTCACCTCTTGTTATTTCCACTTTCTGATCCGTTTCAATGGCATCTGGTTCAATTTGACAAGGCTTAATAACGTTACTCATCACTGTTGTAGCTGGAGGAGCCAGGCAGTTGGACCATTACATGTCATTTACCCAGATTGCAATGTAGTGTGAAAAACATGGCGACTTTCTTGCGAAAATATTGTACTAAAATTTATAAAAACTAAATAACCTACAGTATTATTACTGTATTGCTTTTACATCTAAGATAAATATTTCCCAAATAAGGTATATTTTTATAACTAGTCGTAGTTCCCTTGAAGGTTGCAATTGCACCTGTGGTATTGTTCTTGAGGCTGTGATCTGGAAGAATAAACCACTGCTGTTTCCACCTTATGCTTTGCCTCGACTTTCATCTCCACTGTAATTCCAGCCACAAAAGGCTGTATTGATATAGTTCTTATAGTATATAAATAAAATTAATTCTGAAAAATTAATTATAAGGCAATTTGAAAATTTGATAATGATTAAACAGGTTTCCTAGTTTGATTGATATCAGTGGTGAAATTGAACTACATTTATCCTCAAACAACCTAACACACAGACAAATTAAAGAAAATAAAAGGATGTGAAAACCTCACTCAAATGTAAACAGTACACTTCCTCAGTTTTTGCCTTATAAAGACATAATGCACTGCTCCATGCGCCAAAGTGCATGAAATGCATCTGCGGGGTAATTTCATTCTCATTAAAAAAGAAAACAAGGTCGGATCAGCAGATTAACTCCAAACAGGTTTGGTTATATCTAATGTGATTAAGTTTACAATCACACATATGTAATTAGCTGCGCAAAGGTGAGCTGTGTAAAAGTGGAGCGCTTTGGCTCTGCTGGAAAACATTGCCAATGGAAGCATTCAGAGTGAGTGTGTGTTCAAAGATCAAACTGATCTGTTGGTAAATGTTAATAATGGTTTACTAATGTTTACATTTCCCAGATTGATCATTCCAGAGCTTGGAGGAAAACTTAAAGAAGGAGGTGTGCGTTTCTGGTGCCAGTGCAACTGCAATCATCCTTCAGTTGAGCCAGGCCCACTTTGTGAATGCACCTTTATGGACAGAATGCAGCTCTATTCTGTAAATGTACAACTTATGCATGATCTCTCTATCTAGAATAAATATCCGCATTCCCCACTCAAAGGACTTTCTGACCAGGGGGGCCGCCAGGAATCTTGGGCCCCATCACAAAAAATTAGATTGCCCCCCAGCTGCTTTCATAATTTTTTGAGTCTATTTGACCCACAAAAAGCATCACAACATTAAAGGTTTGCAACTGCCTTTCTTTCTTTGGTCCAATACTGATACTAATACAATATTTACTGCTCATGAATTTTACGTACAACAATTCACATACAGTATGCTAATAGGTTGCTTACATTTTTTTCTATTATTGAGATGTCTCTCCCCACAAGCAACAGTCATAGGCAATGTGCAAAATATACATAAAGCAATCCAGACTTCTCAAAAACTGCTATGTTGTTCCATTTTATTCAAGCTGCAGTATAAAACTTTAATAAAAAAATATGTTTTCTCCATATTTGTTAAAGCTGTTACCATATTGTGACAGGTTGTGACAGACAAATAATCTATGAAAACAATCAATCTCCTCCACCTCCTCCCGGAGCTACTATTACTGGCTAAAGTAATGCAATATGCTGGCCAAAACAACCAATCAGAACCAGGAGGATGGTTTTAGCGCTGTCAATCAACCTCATTCACTCACTGCTAAATATGCTAATGGGGGAGAAACAACTTATCATTACAGAAAAACCGTTTATGTGCCAATCTTTGGTAACTATGCTAACCATTCTGAACGATCACAACAGGGTGCTCTGGCTATAGCATACCACAGAGCAAGGGGAAGGAGCCACATGAGATTGTGACTGACGGCAGTAAAACTATTCTCCCACGGATTGGTTGTTTCTAGATAGCACTAGAACAAGGCAGAGGAAATAGATTTTTCAGATTATCTCTCATGCCATACTGTCACAATGTTATGGCAGTTTTAACAAATTTGTAAAAAAAAAAAAATTAATAATTTTTTTTAAAGTTACATACTGCAGCTTTAATTTCACTTAGGAGAGGGCAGTTCAGGAGGGACGTGGGTTACAGCGGTTCAGTGCAAATATGGATGTGTGCTTTTTGGTCTGAGAGTGGGAAACATTACATTTTTCCTGATAAAAACAATTTTAGAAAACACAATTATTTTTGTAATTGACAGGGTCCCATTTTATTTAATTTCTATGAAAAAATTAAAAATTGTGGAGGGCTCCCTGATGGTCAGGGGCTCTTGGAATTGTCCTAACTTTTCTCCCCTAATCGGTGCCCCTCTCTTTGACACGCTATACGTCTTTAAATCCCAGCTGAATGCACTACTGTTCAAACAGGCATTTGCACCATCTCTTTCTTTTCTATTTTTTTCTTTTTTCTTTAAAATGTATTATTTAATTTTTGTGAGGTGACTTTATGTGCCCTGGTAGCACCTTTTAAATAAAATATGTAATTATTATTACTATAAACATTTATACTTCTACCTTGGTGATGGTCCAAGGTTACTGCTTCACCTGGTGGCAGACTTCTGGGTATTTATATTAATCTACATATGTATTTATGGGTGGCAACAGAGTGGATCAGCTGCTGCATTCTATTTCCCACAAATTGGGAAATAGGGAAGGTGTGCAGCTATGTGCATACGCAGGGCTTCATACATCTGAATTTTTTTGTGCGCCATACTTTTCTCAATTTTTCTGTACACAAAGTTTTAATGTGAAAACTGCGTACTCTTTTATACTTGAGGCCCCTAACCTTTTCACAAGATGATTTTAGGTTTTCTTTCAAGGAAACCTTTAATGAGAAAACACTTTTACTTAGAAAAGCCGAAGAGACAGCAGTATGAGGGCATGAAATGAGAACAAGTCAGAGCAGCATTGTGGTTTCACTGGTTCAGGTTGAAAAGGTTAGATCTTTGGAAGGACTGTCTGAGGGGCATACATTCACAAAGTACTCAGTGACCTGTAACATAAGACGAGCCAGTGGTCAAAGATGCTTCCACAGACTTACTGGGCCACGGCATTTATTAGCACAGCCTTTGGTTTTAGTTGATATGCCAATCACAGAACAATGCCAGTCACTCCATATTTGACCTCTCTACATAGACGGGTTTGTAATGAGGTTAAGCTGAGCAAAAGGTAATGTTACAAAAAAAAAATAACCTCTGTATTATATTCTTTAGTGGCACAGATGCATGCGCTTTCCATCCATTGTTGATTTATCTTATTTCTGTCATTTATCATCATTTATTTCTGTCAACAGAAATCACTTATTTCCGTTGACAGCAGGGTTGAAAAGAGCCTAGACAACAGAGAAATTTTGGCTTGAGGCAGGACAAACCATAAGACTGCCAGCAGAGAGGGGAGACTAATTCCTACTAAACCTGTTGTATAATTAATAACTATTTCACAACAGCAGACTGATACAACTGGTAAAAACATAATCTAAAGTATAAACTAAGGTTGGCAATTGGATAAATTTATCAACCAGAGGCTGCAACCTTTATTGGTTGTTTTATAAGAGCAATTGTTTTGTGTTTTTCAGTTTTTTTTTATGTGCCCTGAAAGCACCTTTTAAATAAAATATATAATTAATAATATTGTAAATACTTATACTGCTACGAACAAGGACATTGCCATGGTTATTGCCCCACATGGTGGCAGACTTCTGGGGATTTGTACTAATTTACATATGTATCTATGGGTGGCAACACAGCAGACCAGCAGCTTCGTTCTATTTTCTGAAAATTGGGATGCATAAAGGAAAGGTGCGCAGCGACGTGCGCGTGCACAGCTTTATACAGTATATCCAAAGTTTTTTGTGCACTACACTTTTCTACATTTTTCCGTACACCAAGTTTTAGTGTGAAAACTGCACACCCTTATGCATGAGGCCCCTGGTGATTGCCTATTGTTATCTGTTTTATGGTTTGAGTCTTTGAGGTAAGCAGGTAGCTGTTTACCTCTTTATCCTGTTCAAAGCCAAAGCATTCTCAAACAGACAACTAATTCCTCCATTTTTTGACTTTTGTGTTCGAAACTGGCATATCAGTCCGTGCATGTTCCACCCAAAAAAAAAAAAAAAAAGTCAAAAGGTTTCCTGCATGAATATATCATCCATCATCATTTGTTGGATTGATGAATCCTAAATATTGACCAACCTTAGTATGTACCTGATCAATCTGGGAACATTGAGGGGCTATGGACTTGCATTTATCATTTTAAAATTCCAGAGACATTTCAAAGGGCCAGTTTGGACTAAAACTAAATTATAATGATTACTAGGGCTGTTCATTGACCTTAAAACTTGGAATCATAAGTTTGCTAATTGGAAAACTACATTATTTTATAAAAAGCTTTTGTGTGAGGATGATGTGTATTTTTTTTTTGGTGGTAACAAAATTTCACAGGACTGCAATGTAATATCTTTTTGTATCACATGAGTCAAGTTACCAATAACCATCAACCGGAAGTTACTACTTGCGTAAAAGCAAAAGAAGATGACAGGAAAAGGTAGGAGGATGATGGCTCGACATGTTCTTAATGACATGGCATGAACAAACTTATTAACATATGATTTTAATTGCATTTGTTATCTAATGGAAACACCACAATTGTGAATTTTTTTTACAGTGGTGGAATAACAAAGTTTTGCTCACATTTGTAAAGGAAATACAACTACAGAATGCAATAATTGTTGACTAATATATTCCAAGTGCTATGAACTTGCATTTATCATTTTAATGTAATATTCAGTTAGGCAGTTTCATAGTAGCAGATGTTCACACTGGAAACTAATGACGTTTCCAAAATGCTAAAGGTCACAAAGTGATGGGAGTAAAGACTAAACATGCCTAAAAAAGGCATGTTTAGTAACATACTTAAGACAAGATCAGTCATAATAAATCTAATGTTTCCTCATTTCTCTACACTCTTCTTATCGATCCTACCATTCTGTGACCTTTAGCATCTTACTGCAGGGTTGAAAAGAGGATGCCGTTTGCTTATTCAAACATTGCAGGTTTTGTGTGTAAATGTGTCATTAGCATGAGGCCAAGATTTTATGGCAGCCTCAAGTTACAAAAACGAGTGAGAGAGCTGCCAACAGACAGCCCATGAAAACCAAGCAACAGTAAAACACTTCCTCCTCCGTCATTGATTAAACCGAGGGAAGGCCGGTATTTACAACTCAGTTCCTGTTCTTTTGTGGTGATGGTGGTTACCACATCCATCTGCAACTCTTCCTCTTCCCAATCCTTTCAGGGAATTAGCAGCAGCTGCCAATCTGCAGCCATTATAACTTTTTAAATGAAACGATCACCTATTTTTTCCCAACGGCATTACAAATGCCATTGAATATCATGTAAGGGAAGAAATCTATAGGCACTTAATCTCTCTACAAATCAGAATGCTGTAATGAGAGTTTTAGAAGAAGAGCCACAGAACTTGTCTTTAGTATGTTTTCCACCTGATAATTCGGTAGACTAAGTTTAGATCTGGGAATCAAAATTGCAATATTTAGTCCATTTTGAGCTGCTGTGGTTCACTTTTACAATGCACCGAGTTAAACCATTTGAGCATACCCCTCCTCACTTGTGGTGGAGCTGCACTGAGAACCACTACAAAAAACCTCTGAATAAGACAGATCACAATTTTCTTCTTCATGAAATGCAAACAGAAATATTGCAGCATTTCTTTTTTACCTTTGGCAATAGACTACAGGTCATTTCTCCAGCTTACCCTTGACACATGCATTTATTTTGGTTGTGTTTACCCAAAATGCCCTATACTGTAGTTTGCTTTCTGCTTTGGGAATGGTCTCTGGTCCGCTTGGCATTCATACTTTGTAAGCAGACCAAAGTTTGCTGTTTTGGTCTGCATTCACAACTCTCCAAATGAACAAGACTTTATAGGCAATCATATTGGAGTTCAATTAAGAAGGACTGAACGGAGCTGGAGGGAATGCACACAACACCACAAAGAAAGTTTAAATAGAAGACATAATAAGCTTTCTATAGCTAGCTCTAGAAAATGGAATTCTTAAGGACCTTTGAACATTGTAGACTAACAGCCAACCTTATGATAGATAGAATTCCCATCTGTGATTCCCTCTTCTTGCTTTCTGATTGGCTACATGTCACATTCAACAGGCTGTGATATTGTTTGTCCTTGGGAAAACATCACATGCTGCAATATCAAGCCAAGACAATAGAACACTTAGAATATCCCTGATTTTAGATCAGAGTGGTCCTGACATGCTGTTATTTGGACCAGATCACTCCAAACACGGCAGGAATATCTCTTAAGATTATTTTAAGAACCATCATGATGGTGTGGGAGTCCTTAAGATTGTGGTAAGGGGGAACTCGGGACGAAAATCAGCATAAAAATCTGCAGGATTCCCCCAGTGTATTATAAGCCTGGCGGCCCGCCATGCTTTACTAGCCCCCCTGCCAGCCCAAGCTTTGCTTTTTTTTGTTATTAGAACAATTAATGCAAAAAAATAAATAAATAATAATTAAGTTAAAGCTGGAGTGCAAGCGTTTCTGTTGCTCTCAGCGTTTCACTGGCGGATCAAATTTATTCCTAAAAGATAAGTTTGTAGCTTATACTGTTACAGCCCCTGGCCTCTTGGGACTGTGCAGGTTTCTTTGTTATACAGGTTCAGCTGTGATGGCAAGTCATCTCCTGATTGGCCGCCTGGAAGCTACAGGAGCTACACCTCATTGGATCAGCAGAGAACTGCAAGCCAATCAGATGTTAATGAGACTCACCTGTTCCTATAAAAGGCTCCTGAAACATTACTTCAGTGGGACAGCTTGTAAGAGCAAGTTTTGCTCTGCTGTTCCCCACTTTTGTTTGTAATTGCTTTTGGCAATTTTGGAAACATTTTGTTGTTCACTCTGCTAAAGCAGTTTGGATTGTTTAGGTTGTCTTCACAAGCTAGAAGGTAGTGTTTGGGAGGCTTGCTGCTCCCTTTGTGTGTTACTTTTCTTTTCCCTTTTGGGTTATTTGAGTTACTTTAGACTGACTTGTTTGGGTATTTTGTAATTTACTTTTCATTTAACCATTCTTAAAGTTGTAGCCCTTTTCCTTTGTTTTAATTGAGTTAAGTTGTATTGTGTCTTGGTTTTGTTAAAACTTTGTTCTTTTTTTTGTAATAAATTACTTTTTTATTATCCTTTAATTTTCTCTGGACATTTTTATGTTACCGCCCTGAACCCCTACCTTAGGGGCGTAACAATACATTCAAAGCCCGGAGAGGGAACCAATCACACAGCTGGCGCCTTTGCGCGTTGAAGCCCGTGCTGCCTGCTTTAGCTCTATATGAACCACAGGAATAGCATCTCTGCCTATATATATATATATATATATATATATATATATATAGACCCAGATCTACCACACCAGACAAGACCCAAGGTGTAAGGTGTAGGTTGTGCAAGGAGGCCCCTGAGACAGTCCAACACATAACAGCAGGGTGCAAGATACTGGCAGGGAAAGCATACATGGAACAACATAACCAAATGGCAGGCATAGTGTACAGAAACATCTGTGGAGAATATGGACTGGAAACCCTGAGATCAAAGTGGGAAACACCCCCAAAGGTGGTGGAGAATGCCAGAGTTAAGATCCTGTGGGACTTCCAGATCCAGTCAGAAAAAATGGTAAGGGCGAACCAACCAGACATTGTCGTAGTGGATAAACAACAGAGGAAAGCTGTTGTGGTAAATGTAGCAATAGCAAGTGAAATGATCAGGAAACATCAAGAAAAAGGAGCATGAGAAACTGGAGAAATACCAAGGCCTCAGAGAGGAACTGAAGAGGGCCTGGAACGTGAAGACCACAGTGGTGCCTGTGGTCATCGGGGCCCTCGGGGCAGTCACCCCCAAACTGGAGAATGGCTACAACAGATCCCAGGAACAACATCAGACATCTCAGTCCAGAAATGTGCAGTCCCAGGCACAACCAAGATACTGCGCAGGACCCTCAAGCTCCCAGGCCTCTGGTAGAGGACCTGAGCTCAGAAGAACCATCCGCAGTGGGTGAGAAGGGAATTTTTATATACACACACACATATATACTATAGCTCACAATTATGCATTTGCATTAAAATGAGGATCTATTTTGAATGGCTTTCCACAATTGTGGAATCACAGAAAACTGGAGGGACTGTTAAACGCAGGTCATGATTGGATTAGTTAATTTCATGCCCATATAAATAATACATGTGGATCATTTCAATCTGATTGAGGAATTCTGGGCATGTAAACAAATTTTGACAGCATTTCTAAATGTGGTGCATTCTTATTTCACACCGTTGTTCTTAAGTTTTTTTCAGTGACGTTTCTTTGTTCAAGTCTGTGCAGACTACATCATAAAAGGAAGCTCTTATGTTGGAAATATCTTGATGTCAGGTTCCAAATTACATGTTTCTCATAGATTTCACTTGATTCACATTTTTCATGCAAATTTTAAAAACACAATTTTAGGATGCATTTTATTTGCACATCGCAAGTGGAACTATTATCATTGCTAGAATGGGCTGCATGGTGGCACAGTTGGTAGCACTGTTGCCTCCTTGCACCAAGAAGGTCCTGGGTTCAATTCCCGGCCTGGGGTCTTTTTGCACGGAGTTCGCATGTTCTCCCTGTGCATGCGTGGCTTCCTCCCACAGCCCAAAAACATGACTGTTAGGTTAATTGACCCACTAGGGACAAGGGCGTAAGAAGATGGATGGATGTTCTGATATATTGACATATCCTGTCAACCTCTTCAAAACCTCCTAATAGTCAGAACAGGAAAAACTAAAGGAAACCCTCTTTACAGATTCTTTGTCAGGATTTTGCTGTGACAAGCATTTTATCTAAAGACAACCGCAAAGCAAAATCTCAGGTTTTTCCTGTTCTTTCACCAATTTGTGCCATTTCTTTCTCATTGCAGCATCTCTCATCCTTCTATAAAAGTGACAATCCTCTGAAATATCACAAACACCTTTGAAGAGAAGCCATCTTCAGTGCAAGTTAAATAGCAGCCAAGGCTACAAATGAGCTGCTTAAGCAGCATGAGATGCTGCTGCCTACTGCCAAATACCCCCCTCATTGCTTCCACAGAGCTCCTTTACCTCTATTCGTTCAGACGGCTTTGCCATTTGGCTGTCTCCATGGAGACGTCTCAACACTGGCCCATTAACCGCATGGCAATAATGAAGTGTGGTGGCAGCTTTGTCGACTGATTTGTCATTATTCTTATTATTATTCGTATCTGGCAACTTCTCTGACGCGGTGTGGGAGGAAGTGTTATGAAATGTGGTCAGGTAAATGAGAAATGATGGTGACATAATGATGAAAATGATGCACAGAAACACTCCAAAGTCCAAAACAGTTGAGCTCAACAGCTCAACTGTTGAGCCCTGGTCTCAAAAGTTGAGCCCTGTTGAGACCAGGGCTCAACACAGGTAGCAACGGGGTACACGAATAAAATGAGAACATAGACATCTGACAACAAACTACTAGGACCCAATGAGGAACAAAAGACAGATGGGGTTAAATATACTGAGGGCAGGGGTGTCCAAACTTTTTTTAGTGAGGGCCAAATACAGAAAAATAAACAAAGGGCCAGGCCAAACACTAGAGGAGACATATGTGCAGCATTACAGCCTCGTAGTTGTGTCTCAAAAAGGTGGAGCTTTATGCAGAAGGCTTTCATGTGCGCATACAAGTGTGGTACCAGCTGTTCTTTTCCTTGTAGGTTCTTGTTCAGTGCATTCAGATGACGTGTAAGATCAACTAAAAGTGCCAGGTCTGCCAGCTCAGAGGGTCACTTAGTTCATGAAGAGGTTGGCACTTCTCTTTTAAAAACTGGTCAATTTCTGATCTCTGCAAATAAAACTGGTGCAGCTGAGCCAGTGCCCATCAGAGTGGTAGAGTACATCCCGGTATTCAGCGTCCACGTCAGCTAGGAAAGCCTGAAATTCTCTGTGGGACAGTCCTCTAGCTCAAATTATGTTGACACTTTTTATAACACTTCATCACATCGCTCAGCTGGACAGTCTTGGCACACAGTGCTTCTTGGTGGATTATACAGTTCATCCTAACAGCCTCACCTCCGCTCTCTTTTACCTTTGCGCACACCAACGATGTCATTCCTTTGTGCTCACCCGTCATGGCCGGAGCTCCATCTGGTGTTACTCTACAGAGCTTGTCCCATTTAAGCCCCATCTTTTCAACTGACACAGCTTCAAAAATATCTTTTCCTGTTGTCGTGCCTTTTAGGCTCCTCCTTATGGAGGAGCAGCTCCTCCATAAAGCAAAAATTATCATCGACTCCCCGCAAAAAAATTAACAGCTGCGCGGTGTCTCTGGCATCTGTGCTCTCATCGCACGCTATTGAGTAAAAATCAAAAGCACAAGCTTTGTCTCTCAGCTGAAGTTTCAGGTTAGTTCTTGACTTATCAGCTATTATTTCTGTGACTTTGATGAGGCACTGCTTTATGAAATCACCGTCTGAAAACGGTTGGCCATGCTGGGCAATAAGTTTAGCGACTTCATAACTTGCTGTTGTGGGCGTTTTCCTGTATTTTATTAGCACAAAAAACTTGCTGTTGAGCTTACAGGCTAGCTGCCATTTGCTTGACTTTCTGTGTTCGTTCGGCACCAGTGTACGATGTGTAGCTCTGATGTTTGGTCTCATCGTGTCAACGGACATTGTACTCTTTCATCACAGCAACATCTTCATTGCAAATCAAACAGACACACTTTCCGTTGATTTCTTTGAAAAAATACTCATCTTCCCACAATGTTTGAAATCTTCTACACTCACTTGCTATTTTGCTATTCTGCCATTGCTATTCTGGTGACTCATGGTAAAAGTTTTTCTTCACTTAATTTCGTTTCTGTGGCTGGCTCCATCTATTGTTGAAACTGAGAAGTGCAACAGAGTTGAGCTCAAGCTTTTTGTACATATTCAATTATATTTTCAGAATTTGCTGCGGGCCAATAAGAAGTGGTCCGCGGGCCACTGTAGTTTGGACACCCCTTACTGAGGGTGATCATGGAAACAAAACACACCTGGGAGTAATCAAGGGGGAAAACAGGACAACATGGAGAACTCAGAGGACACAGAAACTCAAAATGAACCCACAGCAAAACACAGAACATGACAGGAGGTTCTGCTCACGCTCTTATCACTTTCTGATTCTCACTGCTTGCTTTTGGCTGGCAGTGGTGGAGGTACTACAATTAATCTAATAAATGAAATCTTTTAATCAAAACAGACAATCTTTTGTGCAGTTGAGGAGGGAAAACCACAAGGATTTGCTTAATGTGTTTGGCTGAAGGTTTGACATACTTCCTGCTTCAGAATAGTCAGGAAATCCAGTTGTTATGTCCAGAACTCTTTGTTTAGAGAATTCAATGCAAAGTAGATGCATTAAGAACCTGGGTTTAATAAATCAACAGTGAAGGTGATGATCCAGTTTATTTACTCTGATAACTTCCCCTGTAAACAGCCTTTTCTTAAATGCATAGAGTGTGCAACCACTCAAGTACACTTCAGAAATTAGGACACAGACAGCAGCTCTTCCAGCCAAATGCAAGCTCTCAAACATGTCGTAAGCACAGAGTAAAGCTGCCAGGGAGAATTAACTACCTCCTGATTTATATCACATCGTAGGCCGAGCCACCATGTGGGACAACCCCGACAATGAAAAGAGAAGCACAGAGAGGATGTTCACCAGACAAAGCATCAAACATTTCTGATCTGTGCATGAACTGATGCTGGTACACCATGAGAAATAATATCAGTTCATCTGTCATTTATTAGGAACACCTTTGCACAGTCGCTTTGCTCTTGATCCTTCATCCAAAGCTGAGATGTCAGCAGGGTCACAATTAACTGAATATTTTCTATCTTTGACCAGTGTCTTCAAATCTGAAGGTCATGCATCGTTCAAATGGATTCACCTCTGGTGCAGGCATTTTCACCTGCACAGAATACATCATGGAGATAACAAAATTAAACAAAAAAACAAAACATTCATGTCTCATTCATTGCATCCCTCTATCCAGGAGTTGACAACATACTGCAGTGAGGCTTTGCAGGACCAAAAGACCCTCGTTCCCAGAGACTTGTTGACTTCTGATCATTTCAACTGCAGGAATGCTCTCTGATTTCAACACTGTACCTCAACTGGCTCTTGTGTTTGACATGACGCCGACTCCGTCCCCATGAGGATGTTGAGCAATCCTCTGTCAATCAATCCAGAGTGAGAGCTTGCAATCAGACCTATTAATCTGTGACAGCATGTTAACCATCACAGACAAGATGGGAAAACTTGGAGGGACAGTCTAGACACAACAACTTGGCTGTTGATGGACTTGTAGAAATACCAGAAGAAACTTGGGTGCAAACTGAAGAGAAATACAAAACATTTTTGCTGAGAAACTCAAACTGCATCAAAAAAAAGAGGTGGAATGAGCTCATCGAACTAGAAAATCTAGTGGTGACAGACCAAGAGCCATCATTGCCAAGCTACTGAGGTTCAAGAACAAAGAGCTCATATTGAACCGCAGCAATATGATCAAAATATCAAATGTCTATATTAATGAAGACTTCTAAGACATTATCAAGAGAAAGAGAAAAGACCTGATGCCGCCACAGAGAGCTGAAAGAAAACTTTGCTTACCTGTGACATGACAAACTGGTTATCAGACATCGCACTAGGTCACCAAAAAAAACCTTGAAGTTGCTATTCATCATGATATGTTGAACATCAAATCATCGACACTCAATACATCTATACTACATGGTAAGTGAGTATTCACCAAAAGGTCCAGATACACTTGATCACCTGGAATTAAACACTGCATAATATACTATCTATAAGTCACCTGACTTTCGAAATGACATTAAACCAAAAAATAGTTTTCTCTTGCATATCAACAATTACTTTCAATATTATCCATTTGAGCAGTACAATACTTTTGCAACTAAATACCAATCACTAACTTTAACAATTAGCAGAAGTTTGTATGCAAATTTTCATATAATTAAGGGTCTACTTACTAGGCCTGTCACAATAACAAATTTTACTGAGCGACTAAATGTCTCAAAGATTATTGTGATAAACAATATTATTTGAAGACCATTTTAAACTAATGTAATGGTAATGACATAATAATGCAAGCACATCCTGCCAAAAATAAATACACTTTATTTTCGAAAGAACACTGGTAACACTGGAACTGGTAAACAAAATTAACAAAATTAACAGAGAACTCTCAGTCTCTGTTATCAAAAAATCCACATGAATAAAAACTAAATAAAACATAAAACCAAAGTGGAAATAAAAATGCATTCAACCAAAAGAATACAAATTATGAAGTATGTATACTATATTGACCTTCAATTATCATTAGATTTAGATAAAGAAGATGGGCGTATCTAGCTATACCTGATGCAATAGTTTTCACTCCTCCTTTACACAAAGGAAATGAGAAAGGGAGAAGTCAGGGGAGAGAAATGGAGTTGAGCCTTTTTTCATCCAGTGTCATCAATAGAAAAAGGCAGGAAGAAACAATAAAGCCGATAAATTAAAATGAGGTCGATCATTTTTATTTATCGTGTGATTAACTGATTCATTGTGATAGGCCTACTATTTACATCAGTTATGTTAATATCAGAAACATGGACAAAATAGTGATAAGGACATGGACTTTGAACTCAGTTATGAACTGATCTGTAAAGAAAAGAAAAAAATGGATAGTGGTGCATGTGGACGAGAATTATAATTATAAAGTGGTGAAAAAAATGTCAACTGTTGTAGACAAAGTGCATAAATACCTTGCAATTGAAATAAATAGGAAAAAACTGAAAAATATAATCATAAGCTGTGTCTACAGTACACCACATTCTGACCAAAGCATGTTTAACAACTGTACAGAAGAACGTTTTAATGTGAAAAATAGGATTGTTTGTTGGTGACTTTGATATCAACTTGTTAAATAGTTGTTTCAAACAAACATAAAGGTACAGAGGATTTTATTACAATCATATTGGTTTATTTCCTAAAATCACACAACCCACTAGAATAACAGTTTACTGTGCCACATCGCTTGACAATATGTTTTCAAATGATTTGGAAAGCGAATTAGAAAGTGATTAATAAATGACATCAGCGACTGCCTCCCAGTATTTACATTGTAAAAATACTTTTTTATAGCAAAAAAAAAACAAACAAGAAAATAAACAATTTTGGGTAAGAGTTAAGACTAATGAATTTATAGCGGTACTTAGAAAAAAATTTTCAGCCACCACGCATCATCTTTTTGTCGTTATACGTGTTCTCTACAGAAACAACAAGTGATCTATGTCATAGAATGACAACTCCGTCTCCTTCTACCCCTTTCACATGAAGGACTGTTAAACTGTCCCTCTGAGTTTTTTTTATGTTCTATCTCATTAAGGTGGGTCTCCTGAAGCATTGTAATTGAACACCTCAATCTTTTCAAAAGGGTAAGATTTTTTTTCTCTTTATAGGATTATTTATTCCATTTATTTTATAATTACTGTTAACATATTTATTTTTGTAACCTAAAGTTTTTTTTTCCCTTGTTCAATCACTGTAATCAGAGTAAAGTCAAAAGCCATAGATACATAGAAAATATTGCTTACTGAGAGACACAAAATGTTGAAGAAACAATAGTTTTCCTAAACATAAAAAACAGATAAAAACTTCCAATACTCCAATGGCTTGCCCCTGAAATGAGGTGAACATACTATTCAACCAAATTCAAGTTGTGCTCTAATAATCAGACCTAACTGAATTGGTGGCTGCAACAAGTGTGTTTAGAATGCGCTCCCAAAGCAAAAAGGCAGTGTCCCTGTAAGAAACCATACAGTTTTTATTGCCTACCAACAGATGGGAAAACAAAAAGAATTTGGCAAAAAACTTAACGCTTTATGCATGCTGGTTTCACTAAGCCGCATCTGCATTTGAAGCAACTTAGTCAGTGAAATAGCTAAATGTGCTTTTACGGGTCATTTACAGTCAAGTCATTTTCCCATCCCTCAATAGCTGCAGGTAGCAGCTACTGAGGTCGATAGCTGCTACCTGCTATTGTGTTGTCGGGAGTTTTTGTCGGTGTATATGTGAGGGGGCTTTCCCTTTGAGACGTGAAGCCCAGCTGCATGTCACGTGACTTCGGCTAGGAAGCCAAGCTGCATTAGTTTAATATTACGCATGTGTTCAGTCTATCCATCGCAATCTGCTGGGAGAGTGACGCAACCTGTTGAATGTGACCGGTAGCCAATCAGAAAGTGCGGATTCTCTTCCTGCTTTCTGAGGGGAAACACGGAGGGAATCCCGAACAGCTGACACGGTGCAACCCGAAGTCCAGCAGACATCGGAAACAACATGAATGTTTATTCAACAGTTGGTGCAAAAAAAATATCAATAACTAGGGGAGGGGTTGGAGCGAAATTTCTACCAGAAAACCCGGTAACTTTTCAGCTGTTCATCGTTAACGTGACATAAATAGTTATAATGATTTTCATTCAGTCAGGACTGACACTAGCTACGTGCATTGCAGGTAGATTGTAGTAAGGAATCGATTAATATCTGGTTTCAAAATTAGTGAACTGGACTTATTATTTTGTGTCCATTGTTGGACACAACACGGTTTCGATCGAACCGTTATAGCGAGGATTTCTGTCGGCTAATTATTGGTCTCTGAGGTTTTGGTAATGAGTCGACAATGCGCGCTGGGCATTCCTTAGTGTAATGCCCAGCGCGTGCTGGAAGTAAGGAAGGGAGAGTCAGTGGAGAGCACCGGAGTTGAGCCTTTTTTCATTCAGTGTCATCAACAGTCAGAGAAAAAAAAGGAAGAAACGATATAGTCGATAATTACAATGAGGTTGATAGTTTTAATTTATCGTTCGATTAATTGACTTATCGTTTATCGCGACAGGCCTACTGTTTATCATTAGTTTTCACATTATTTTCAGTCTGTGAGGTTGATGATAGATATTTTTGAATGTGTATTGTAAGAATGTAAAGTGATGTATTCTGTTTTGTGTTTTAGTTTCACACTACCTTGGTTCCAATAAACTTGTGGAAAAAGACAAGCGTTCTTCAGAGTTTTGTAGCCAAGGAAGAGTTTAGCTGTACTGTTTAAGCTGCATGTGACATGGCGAAGGCAGTATAGTGAAACCATATCTTCTCAACAGGCTAGACATCGCAGTGCAAGCTGGAAGACTCCAATACGCATCAATATACACAAACAGTGAATTAACGTCACAACATTCAGCTTTCTAAATCGCTACAAGAAAACAAGTAATTATGACAGCGGAAGCTGCAACGTGGGAGACACGATCTCAAGCTTCGTGTTCTTCAGTGCAGTCAAGAGCGTCAACCAGAGTCTGCGGCTGCTAAAGCAAGAGCAAAAGCAGAAGCAGCAAAAGCACGACTCGCCTTTGCCGAAGAGGAGGCTAACTTAAAACTGCAAAAGGCAAAATTGGAAGCATCAATGGACATTCTGAGCATAAAAAAGGAAACAGCTGCAGCGGTCGCTGAAGCTGAAGCACTTGAAGCAGCTGCTGATTTGAAAAGAGATCCATCTAGTAATCAGCATAACTGGGAAACAACTTCCATAGATGCCACCAAACGAACGAAAGACTACATTCTCAACCACGGTCAACAGTTGGACGGGGATAAACAGCTCACGCTTCCTTCTACGCCACAGCCAGATGCTGATGCTTCACCTATGCATCTTACAGCTCAACAAAACATATGGTTCTGCAGAAATAATAGAAGACGCCCTCTTCAAACGAATAGAGACGTTTCCCAAAATAACGAATAAAGATTTTTCCAAATTAATCAAGTTGAGTGATTTACTAAGCGAACTCTTGGCAGCTAAGGACAAAGGAGACTTACCTGGACTTGCCTTCCTTGACACGGCAAGAGGCGTCAATCCAATTCTGCGAAAGCTACCCTTTAACCTACAGGAAAAATGGGCATCAGTAGGTTCATTATACAAACAAAGATATCAGGTTCCATATCCACCATTTGGTTACTTCGTGGAGTTCATCAGTCAAGAAGCAAGTGTCAGGAACGACCCAAGTTTCAATCTCAACACTCACAAGGATATTGCTCCAAAGGCTGAGTGGACAGCTTGGAAGTCGAGCAGACACAGAGAGGTTTCTACACACAAGACTGAAGTTAACTCAAACACAAATGAGTTCTTCTCAAAATCTGACGATTGCAACAAAATGTGTCTTCTACATAAAAAGCCACATCCTCTGCGCAAATGTCGAGCATTTAGGGAGAAGTCCATTGAAGAGCGTAAGAACTTCCTGAAGGAGAATCATGTTTGCTTTAAATGTTGCTCCTCCATACTGCATGTTGCAAAAAACTGCACAGCTAAAATCCTGTGTGCAGAATGCAACAGCGAAAAGCATCCCACAGTACTTCACCCTGGGCCAGCACCTTGGGCAGCAGAAGCAGACCCTCCAGCAAGGCACAGCGGGGAGGTTGAAACCCCTGCTCAATCACAGGTCAATGCCCAGTGCACTCAAGTTTGTGGTGGAGATCTCACTCACAAATCATGTTCTAAGATAAGCCTCGTAAAGGTTTATCCATCTGGATATAGGGACAAGGCTGTCAGAGTCTACGCCATCTTAGACGAACAAAGCAACCGTTCGTTAGTTACATCACAGTTCTTTGAGGTCTTCAGTGACACAAGTTCAAGCTCTCCTTACACGTTGAGAACATGTGCTGGAGTGAAGCAAGTATCAGGAAGAAGAGCTAATGGCTACAAAGTGGAATCTCTGGATGGAACTGTCTGTCTCCCATTACCAAGTCTCAGAGTGTAATGACATCCCAAACAACAGAGACGAGATTCCAACTCCAGATGTAGCACTCCACCATCCTCATCTCAATGATGTGCTGTTAACTGGACCTGACTTGAACAATACACTCCTCGGGGTTCTGATTCGCTTCAGAGAAGAAGCAATTGCCTTCACAGCAGACATCGAGCAGATGTTCTACTGCTTTCTAGTTAAAGAAGAGGACAGAAACTTTTTACGTTTCCTTTGGTTTGAAGACAATGACCTCTCCAAAGACATCGTCGAATATCGTATGAGAGTCCATGTCTTTGGCAATAGACCATCTCCTGCAGTGGCTATCAATGGTCTGCACCAGTCTGTTCAAGGTGGTGAATTCCATGTCGACAGTGATGTTCAGCATTTCGTGAGGAATGACTTCTATGTGGACGACGGGCTGAAGTCTCTACCTACAACTGAGGCTGCCATCAGCTTGCTCAAAAGAACCTGAGATGTTCTCTCCAAGTCAAACCTGAGACTGCACAAGATCGCTGCTAACAGCAAGGAGGTCATGGAGGCTGTTTATCATTAGTTTTCACATTATTTTCAGTCTGTGAGGTTGATGATAGATATTTTTGAATGTGTATTGTAAGAATGTAGTGATGTATTCTGTTCTGTATGTTTTAGTTTCACACTACCTTGGTTCCAATAAACCTGTGGAAAAAGACAAGCGTTCTTCAGAGTTTTGTTGCCAAGGAAGAGTTTAGCTGTACTGTTTAAGCTGCATGTGACATGGCGAAGGCAGTATAGCTATATTGCACGTTTAAACATGCAGTAAAACAATATTGCATGTTTCAACATATTTTATGGCCTAAAACCTCTGACAAAAGCCGGTTCGCGAGTTGCTAACATGTAAACAAATGGCGGTTCCGGTTTGTGGTGGAAGTCGTACCTATAAATCACGCAAAGCCTTATGGAGCTGGAATAAGATGGACAGTGTCCATGTATATCAGATACCTCTTAAAATATTAATGCCTCCACAATATGAATGGCATAAATAACATAATTAAGGAGTTAGCCAACATGAGTATCAAGAATGTCACTGAAAGCATTTGGATTATGTGTTCCCCAACAAAAACAAATCCAAATAATTATACTCAAAATATCCAGTGCAGTTATATCCTCAGGTAGACGGCTAAAACTAGTATACAGAGTCAACAGAAGCAGAAAGCTCAATGCTGCTGTGGAACAAAATTAATTTAATTAATCTATAATATTTAAGATTATACCTAGACATGTACAAAATATTCTGAGTTGTATAAGTTGTTTTTCTACTCCTCTCTCCTAGCCAGCTGCACCTAGTAACTCATAATCTCATAAGAACAGTTCTTTGTGTAGAAAAAAGGGAGGACCAAGGCCAGCCGCCTGCAAGGGAAGAGATAACAAATAGTTGGTGTACCCCCACTACGGTAACGGGATGAGATGCTCAACTTATCTGTGTATGAGTAGTTTTGGAGGAAGCTAGGTAAAGGACACCTCCCCCTCAGGGCTGTCTATTTGGTTCAGAGTCCCCCTTTTTATGTTGTGTCCTAATTTGGTAGTGGGCTTTTTAAACGACTCCCACTTTCTGAGCGCCAAGGAACTGTATATGATTCTGTGATTGTTTCAGCCTCCCCAGAACACACCTAGGGTTTGCTATGATTTTATTCGTCTAGTTCTCCATTTGCAAGTGATATTAAAAGTTTTTGTTCTTTGCACTTTTGCTGTCTCAGTCTCATCTCTGGAAAATCTGTGCATTTCAACACTGCTATCAAACTAATGGTCAGGATGTTATGCACACACAAAATTTCTGGCTAAAAAATGTTGCTGTAAACCTTGTTTCAGTAGAGAGAAGGACCTGATCTTTCAATCAGATGAAGTTTTTCTGAAAATCCCTCTTGATACTGGCAGTCCAAGTGCGCCGTGCAATCAAGGGGGACTTTCCCCACTCATGTGGGTACATTCCTGAGAAAAATCTAATTTAACCAGACACTTCGACGAGTCTCTGTTACACTGTTGGGGACAGTTTAAAGAATTGTGTGGTTTAATTCATGCTAGAACTCAATATTTTTACAGCTGTTTGCAACTATGGAATAATGATCTTAGATTAAAAGTTTAGTTGTAGTCCATAAAAAAACATTAGATGTAAAAAAACAAAAAAAAACAAAACAATTTTCAGATTCAATAAACTAACTAGCCAGACATCATAGCTGTGCTTCCTGTAGTACCACAGCATTTGCGCAGCAAATGTGGTGACATTATACATAAGAACACGTTACAGGTAATAGAGAAAAATGAACAGACTGAAGAATATAACCCAAAAAGAAAATAGAGCTATCTATACAGCACCGGGA
The DNA here is from genome assembly GCA_911649635.1 of Poeciliopsis gracilis. Lineage (NCBI taxonomy): Eukaryota > Metazoa > Chordata > Actinopteri > Cyprinodontiformes > Poeciliidae > Poeciliopsis > Poeciliopsis gracilis. The sequence goes on from CAJVRI010001412.1 coordinate 76,441, forward strand.
CAGGATATATTTAAGTTTTTTGCAGTCCCAGACACTCAAAATACACAAAATAAAATTATTTAAGGGCTAAAACAGTGACTCTGCATGACATGTAACCTTTAAAATAAGATAATGCAACAACAACGTCACATGCCAAGTTACAATGTTAATATCTCACATGCCAAGTTGCAATGTCAATATCTGATTCTTAAATTTCAAACAGACACAATATCGACCTCATGGTCTCAAAACTTGTAGAATCACCTGATCATGTGTGGCTCTGAAAACTATACATACATACATAGATAGATGTGAAAGTTTGGGTATGGATATCCAATATTAATATTGCTATTATAAGCAATATATTTTTTTACTACCCTTTAAAAACTTTACAAAAAACACACTGCAGAATTTACCACTGCTTCAGTTAAACTACCCATCATGTTCCCTTGCTATATCACTATCAGTGTCAAATGTCACAATATCATATGACCAACCTCTGCCAATTCCCCTCCAGAAACAAAAGGCTACAAGATGGAAATAAACATTGATTATCAATATCAGCCCAGTTTCATTCATCAAATCGATACCAATTCGGCACCAACGTTAGCGTCGATATATTGGGCATCCCTTAAAAAATAAGCTGCAAATTTTAATTGTGCTCTTTGTAGAATCAGAATCAGAATGGAATGTATGAAATTAAATGTGAATCTGTCTATATGAACAGATTAAATTGTTGTATTTTGGGCCAAAAATGTTAAAAAGTGTCACAAGACACTGAATCTCAAATTGCATTTGAAAATGTCTAGAAAGGCACAACACAATTCATTTCCTAAGTGACTTGGATGAGGTTTGTCTTGTTAAAAAGCCTCAGAAAGACATTTGTTGTCAATTTTAGTTCGATAAATAAACTGAATAAAATTGTTCTTACATTTGAATGTTAAGAGTGGACTTCCTTTCATGGAGCAAAGGTCAAATGTCAACTAACAGCTCCCCCCAGTTTAGGTCAGGGAACACGAAGCATTTGTTTTTAGTTTAATACAATTCAGTCAAAAGTTGAGGGCATATGTTTCAATGCAGAATTTAACTCTTGCAATTCTTTCACTTTCAGCTGAATTCAAAACAACTTCATCTATAAAGAACCTGCAGCTGATTTCTTATATTGTATGCATTAAAATCCTCAAGAAACCAAAAACCTCGAAGGACTATACAGTCTGATGTTGAGGTCAAACTCTACAGGCCTCACTTCGCATTTCAGTACCACATTCAATAGTATAGGAAGATTGATGTCATAGGAAAATAATGCTCCAGCTTTGACTTCCTACTTATTTCACACTGTAGCATATAGACAGTTGTCTCATTAGAAAAGCCAGGCTGCCAGGCTGATATCGGGACATTTCAGAAAAGATTTGCCGAACAGTCATAAAATCTATCACATATATACTGCACATGAGCACCTCTGCTACACTATCAATGCACACGAGACTCAAATATTGCAACAATAACAGGACCTCTAAATTATGGAGTGCCTCAAGGTTCAATTTTAGGCCCAATTTTATTTATTTTGTATTTGCTGCCTCTTGGACATAAGAAATGTTATATCTCTTTTCACTGCCTTGCTGATAATGTACAAATCATCAGCAAAGCAGTGATTTGCTACTGCCCCTCAAGGATGCAGTTTCCTTGAGGCGCAGGATGATTTCCTACAATATTTAACAGATTGCTTTACAGAAGCTGGCCAACAGATGAGCCAAATTTTTCAAATTAAAATTCAAGTTATTCTGTTTGGACAAAAAAGCCTCATTAGTTAAACCTAATGAAATGTTTGGTTCGCTTGCTCCTTTTTATCAGTCTTCTGTTAGGAATGTTGGTGTCATTTTTGACAGTTGTCTTAAATTAGATAAGCAGGTGACATCTGTCTTGAAATCAAGCTTTTTTTCATCTGTGCTTTCTAGCAAAGGTTAAATCTAGCTTCTGTCTTAAAAGACTGAGCAAAGCATCCATGCCTTCATCACTACATGTTTAGACTATTGCAACTCATTATATAAAAATATGGACCAATCATCTCTACAGCATCTCCAAATTATTCAAAATGCCACAGCTAGACTTTTAAATGACTGGATGTCTAAAAAGGCATCCAGACATTAGTGGTTAGGAACCACAACCACCCAAGCTAAAATCCCAAAATATTTGAGACCCCCTCAAAAAACACTCGTAACTGCCTGTTATAATAGTTCATACTCCGAATGTACCTTACTTTGCATTAATGCACACAACCATCTTAGCACTACAGTAGAAGCAGTACAATAAAAGCTAACAGCTACAGTCTTCCTTATTTCTGCTCTCAGGGGATACAACCAATTAGTCCAAAGAAAGAAAAATAAATGGCAAATGCCAGGTAATAGCATGTCAAGTAGAATTGTGGCTTGGGGTTTCAACTTCACCATTAATTCTATATGAAAAAAATTATTAATTTTGAGTCACATTCCAAGGAAGAATCCATGAACCAATGTGCAGTCAAATGACTGCACATTGGTTCATTAAAGTGGCGTTAAAAGCCACTTTAATGTTCCTAACACTAACCCATTTTGCTGAAATGTTAAGATGAAAATATGATATAAAACAGTTGAAATATTATTAATTGCCACATGAATAATATACGCTTTTAGTTATAAATAAATAAAAGCTTATATTCAAAAAGTGAAAATTAAAAAAATATATACATTGTGCAGCCGAGTGTGAAGCGGCCGGGATGAGGATCAGTGCCTCCAAGTCTGAGACCATGGTCCTGAGCCGGAAAAGGGTAGAGTGCTTTCTCCGGTTCGAGGGAGATGTCCTGCCCCAAGTGGAGGAGTTCAAGTATCTCGGGATCTTGTTCACGAATGAGGGAAGAAGGGAGCGTGAGATCGACAGGCGGATTGGTGCAGCGTCCGCCGTGAAACGGGCGCTCTACCGGTCCGTCGTGGTGAAGAGAGAGCTGAGTCAAAAAGCGAAGCTCTCAATTTACCGGTCGATCTACTTTCCTACCCTCATCTATGGTCATGAACTTTGGGTAATGACCGAAAGAACGAGATACAAGCGGCCGAAATGAGTTTTCTCCGTAGGGTGGCTGGGCTCTCCCTTAGAAATAGGGTGAGAAGCTCGGTCATCCGGGAGGGACTCAGAGCAGAGCCGCTGCTCCTCCACATCGAGAGGAGCCAGTTGAGGTGGCTCGGGCATCTGGTCAGGATGCCTCCTGGACGCCTCCCTGGTGAGGTGTTTCGGGCACGTCCCACCGGGAGGAGGCCCCGGGGAAGACCCAGGACACACTGGAAGGACTACGTCTCTCGGCTGGCTTGGGAACGCCTCGGGATTCCCCCGGAGGAGCTGGAGGAAGTGGCTGGGGAGAGGGAAGTCTGGGCCTCCCTTCTTAAGCTGCTGCCCCCGCGACCCGACCCCGGATAAGCGGCAGAAGATGGATGGATGGATGGAACTGTGTATGTCATGTGTTTCGTGTGGTGAGGAGTGATCAGAAACAGCAGAGAACAGATTTGAGGTGAGGCAGTCAGTTCTCATGCCTGATGGCAGAGGGCGCTCATGATCCCAGACATTGTGACTGCACAACTGCAGAATAAGACAGTAACAGCGAGCTACTGTTATTGCTATATATACAATCAAGTGAAGCGATATATTTATAGTTTTCTGCTCTTATCACAGCAATATAAGAAAGTCACAAGTCAAAACAGTATTGCCTCACTAAATTCTGAAGATGAACTACTAACATACGTGTCAGGATAAAAGCAATGTGGCACGACAAAAAATGTTTAGTAAGAATCCATTATAGTATTCCTTCTGATTAGTTGCATATGTATTGCTACACCCTCTCTTCCCCTCCTCTCACTTTTCTTACTTTTGATTCTTCTGAACCTCGCTTGTGAGGATCCCGTGTCTGTGAACACAGAAAGAAAATTTCACAAACGTGTGAGAAATACTTTGGTTACAGGAATTACCACTAGGGACAAGGGTGTAAGAGAATGGATGGATGGATGATCAGATTGGCATATTTACTAGTTGATATCTTGCTGGATCCGTTAAGTTTATTTACAGGCTAAACTTCATGAAATTCCCCTGGAGGAGCTGGAGGAAGTGGCTGGGGAGAGGGAAGTCTGGGCCTCCCTTCTTAAGCTGCTACCCCTGCGACCCGACTCCGGATAAGAAGATGGATGGATGGATGGATATATATTGTGCACTGGGTCAGTTAGAAAAGGTTTACAGGCTTATAAATTGGGGTCCTCAATTTTTTGGCGGGCCCCAAATATTTTTCTTTTTTCAGATGAATGCGTTTTTTGCAGACATCATGCTTTATATGAAACTCATAGGCCATTATGAGGTGAGTGTATTTATATTTTGGTATTTTTTTCAGTATTAACAATTATTGAAAATTCTAAAGTTACATGAAGGGGCCCACATTCTTATAAATCTGGTCTTATTACATTATATTCTCATACTTTTTATGCGAATATAATACCAAATCCAGTATTATCTATAAGATTATACTGGATTTGTCTTTTCAGGAAGACACTTAAAACAGTTTTCATCCAAAAATTATGAAAATGCCAATTCAAAGTAGTCTACAGAATCCCAGCTGCATGTCTGTTTTATTCAAGTTTTTTGTTGCACCAGAAGCACTAAAACCTCCTCTGCCAACAGTCCAAACATGAGCTGCCTAAACCATGAGACACTTCTTTTACACTCTGATATGTTGCACCAGCAGGACACACTGAAAACACACCAGTAGAGCAGCCTCCTCATTGCAGAATTCATTTACATAATCCACTGAAAGCAGCCAAAGCTGAACTTTATGGCATAGAGGGAAGCCTGAACTGCAGGCCGTCTTTGATCCTGAGCAATAGTGAAACTTCAAACCCAGCTCCCCTCCTCTTCGCCAGAATAGAGAAGAACAGAGAGCCCGTAGAGGAAAAAAAAAAAAAAAAAAGCAAACAGTGGCAGGGGTCTCTACCTCTTTTTGGCTTTGGGAAGCTTTCGTGCAGGTGAAAAACCACTTTCTCCACAAAGTTCTGGATGTTGCTGTTGTCTGGTCCCCGAACAAACACCATCCAGTCGTGGGTGAAGCCTTCCGCCGTGGGTTTCTTTCTGAATTGGGCGCGATGTCCGAGTTCCAGTTTCACCTGAACAGCTCCCTGCCGAGTTAATCAATACGTTTTCAAACAAATATTTATAGAGACATGCATCAATGCGGATTAATGGTAAATATCGCGACATGCAGTTTCTCAGGCCGATTCAACTGGGGGAAACATTCTGTTAAATGTCTGAAATGAAACAAGTGAACAGCAAATACATGTGACAGACGAGTCTGCGCACATTTTACTAAACTTCCAGATAAACAAATGAGTCGGATCTAAAATGCTCTGAGATAATTTAACTGTAAAAGAACAACTCTACATTGATAAAGACAGGCTGACAGTATCCCAGTTGAAGCGCGGCAGTTTGCACCTTTAATAAAAGGATGGCGTTAATCTATTTTAAAAGCAACCTTAATGAAAGCAGCAAAACGCTTTTATTTTTTTGTTGGAATTATTTCACCACAGTGTTTTAGACTACAGTCATATACCGCAATGTTAACTCACAGAAAGCAGGTAGTAACTAGCTAACTGTGTGGCTGTAAAATCCTCCTTGGAGTAAAGGGGGAAAAAAGAAAGAAAAAAACAACCATCCGCTGCGGTCCGTGCGACTAAACAGATAAATAATCGAACATATATTCATATAAAGGCGATATAGACTGGCTACTCACCGAGCCTGCCATCCTTCAGGCCCAACGTTACTGTTATATCATGGAGAATTAGTTTTAAATGAGATTAAAGGTGAATACAGTTTGCCTGTAACGGCGGACATGGTCTCTCCTGGACCCAAGTCAAACTGAAGACTTTCAGAGGCTCGCCGGCGGTCAATTCCTCACAGTTAGTAACACCGTTTCCGGTATACACTTTCAAAATAAATTCAACGAATGTTCGTTTCAGCTTCTGGCTGACGAATTACAACCAAAATCGTGAGGGTATTTTATAAACCACATGTTCTTATATAGAATTCCCAAAGGTGTCATTTTAATTGAAATCAAACAAACTCATTCGAATTAAATTACAAAGAAATTCCATCCATCCATTTTCTAACACCCTTGTCCCTTGTGGGGTCGGGAGGTGCTGGTGCCCATCTCCAGCTATCATCCCGGGCAAGAGGCGGGATACACCCTGGACAGGTCGCCAATCTTTCGCAGGGCCTCAATATTTATCATAATACAATAACAGTAGCAATACAGGCCTTCATATTACAACAACAACATAAAAATGTATCTTTTTCAGATAAAGACTTACTTTGCAGAAAGTTCTACCTTGATTTTGCACGTGGCAACAGTGGAAAAATGCAAAAATTTACCTTGGTTTAAATACATAAATAAAGCAACACTTTCCTTCAACAGGAAGAAACATTCAACAGAATAGGGTCAGTATGAGGGGCCTCCTGCCAAAGAGCTCCAAAGATAGACAAATAAGGGGGAAAACACAGACTCTAGAAGGAATTTCTCTGTAAAGGAAAAAAGTATTCATAGTTTTTTTTAAAGAGTCTGTAAGGCATTAGTTTCATTAATGGTTTCTTCTAAGAAAGAAACTAATAACCACATATCGTATATGATGGGTCCCCGGTGTTCGCAGGTGTTAGGGACCAGTGCTACCTGAGAAATAACTAAAATAGATGAATAGTTGACACTCCAGGGCTGCACAGTGGCGCAGTGGGTAGCGCTGTTGCCTTGCAGCAAGAAGGTCCTGGGTTCGAATCCCGGCCCGGGGTCTTTCTGCACGGAGTTTGCATGTTCTCTCCGGGTTCTCCGGCTTCCTCCCACAGTCAGACTGTCAGGTTAATTGGCCTTCCCAAATTCTCCCTAGGTGTGAGTGTGTGTGTGTGGTTGTTTGTCCTGTTTGTCTTTGTGTTGCCCTGCGACAGACTGGCGACCTGTCCAGGGTGTACCCCGCCTCTCGCCCGGAACGCAGCTGGAGATAGGCACCAGCACCTCCCGACCCCGTTAGGGGGAAGGGTGACGGAAGATGGATGGATGGAGTTGACACTCCCTATAAAATGCACATAACTGCTCATTTTTATAGTGCATACATCAAATTTACATTAACATGCATCAACACGCACAATGAAAGACATCTTGGCATCCAGGCATGTGGAGAGGGGGAGCAAGGGGGCTTGAGCCCATGCCCCTTTCATCCTAGTGCCCTTTTTGAGTTTTTTTTTTTTTTTCAAATAATTTTTTTTTCAATTTTTTATTTTTTTTATCTGTATGCCAGAAGGCCTCCTTGTGCCCCTCAGCAATAATATTTAGTTAAATATAATAATTCAGCAAAATATACTAGTCTGGCTGCCTTCAGTCTAATAGTGACTCTCAGGTTCTCTTCCTCCATGTTGTTCAGACACCAAGTCCAGGGTGAGGAGGAGGAGGGGGGCGGGGGTGGATCTGAGCCTCTAACAAGAATATTTTTTATACACTGGTTTGGAAATGAAAATGTAGGTCTGATGTTGACCTTAGAAAAATTGTTTCTATTTATATTTTCGTAATTGTCATTGCAATAGCAGGGAAAAACCCGCCTCACTCCTAAACACAGAAATGGTTCGGCTGCAGAGAAAACTTCTGACTTTAACGTTATCATTCTACAAAATGCCCGGTTCATTCAGGCAGTCTGAGTCGGTCCCACCGACAGATAGAAAGAATGTCTTATTTATATCAGACATCCTGATTAAGACACGGTATGAACTGTCACCGCGAGTCGGGATGCACCACCTGGTACCACCCCTGGTACCACACCTGGTACCACATCTGGTGACTGTTTGCTCTGCTTTTCCTTAACGTTACTATCAGGCGGGTGAAAGCTGCTCCTGACGGGATCTGGGCTGGAGGTGAGCGGCTGTAAATAGAAGTTACTGCAGAACCTCAAGTGTTAAAGGAAGATTCAGGCCAGAGTATTAAGAGTTCACAAAGTAAAAATCAGAGAAAATACTGGAGCAATAATTAGAACCGCAGCATAAAGCCAAACATGCCACAATTAAATGAATCAAAATGTCCCCAAAGCATCAGGGGACTGACATGGGGGCCACCGGGAGATTCCAGGTAGATTCCAGAGATGCGCATCGCAGCGACTCTTCATGTAAGGCCGGCCCGAGGTAATATGGGGCCTTAGACAGAATCTTCCTGTCCTACTAAGAACTTCAGCATCACTAACATATTTAAATATCGATAAGGTGAATCTGTGAGAGGGAGACCAGGTTTATTGGCTGAGTTTATTCATTGTTTGCTGTGATGTATTTGTGAACAAACCCAATTCAAACACAAGGATTACACCATATTGTAGCCATGGAAACACAGCAATCAAACTATCAAGATGATTCTTTAAACTTTTACGAAGTAAACTTCTAAATGTAATTTTTTTCTCAGCTGAATCCATTAAATAAAATGTAATAACATTGTCATTCTCTATAGATGAATGCTACAGGTTTAGATCTATGGTCTGTGTTACAATTTAAACCATTTCTGGGGGCCCTGAATGTCTGAATAGCCCCTACCAGCAGCTACTGAGTTTTCTTTGCCTTAATATCCTAGTCTTATAATTCTAGATTTCAGAGTATATAGAGTTAACCCCTTTGAGCTTTTTTTTAAATCTATAAATCAGTCTGCATCCAAGTTGTTGTAGAGATTAAATAGATATTATTATGGCTTAATTAGTAAAATGGCAGAAAATTTGCTTATTTCATAACTTCATAGCCTTTGACCTTCTCTCCTCTGGTCTGTTTAACAGCTACAGTCTCAGATCAAGTCAACCCTCCAGGACTGTCAGCAGCAGAAACAAAAACTTTATACCTGTTGGGGAAAATATACTCCATTTGCTTTGCATTGACCCCGCATGATGGCAATAATATAGTAGGATCCAATTAGATTCTTGATAAATATGGGTTGTTGCTGTGTTGTTGTAATTCAAAACAATAAGTAAAAATAATTTATCTGAAAGTATAAATCTGAATATTAACGTAACTAATTTAATGCAAGCCTCTTCAAAAGTTATGTGAATTGTGCTGTTTAAGAATCTCCGATATCAGTCAGTCTTACAACAAATCTCAAAAAGCCTCGGACTGAAGACAGTTGATGTATGACATTTTATGACAGTAATGTCAGACATGCTACCAGTTCCATATCCAAAAGAGGATATTTCACAACAGGCTAACAAGGTTCTCAACAACAGCAACAGTTGTTGGCAAGCACTGCCAATTGACTTCATTTGCTTTTGCCATTCCACCTTTGCCTGATCAAATGGCTAGAAAGCCAGCAGTGACATTGGAGTCAAAGATATGAGCCTGGCCCAGTATGGTCAATAGAAGGCAATGTTTTAACTTGCCCCTTCTCTATCTTCTCTTCTCTGTCCACTGGCTGGCCACAGATTATTTTATAGGTTCTTTGTTATTAAACAAAATGAAGCTAATTGAAATATGTTCTCCAGACCTTTATTTTGAGACTGAAGCTCTCCTACTCCATTTCCATTTCCAGGTAAATTCCAAAAGCTTGACAATTGATGAAAATCTGCACAGGCGCAGACTGGCTGTACTCATTTGGATCACAGAGAGAGCAGGAGATGCAAGCCACCAATAAGAGGAGAGAAAAAACGGTGATCCCCAACCACACAGTGTTATTATGTTGCCTTCATATCCCGGGGGAACTCGGAATGGAGCGTTTTTCTGCAGTTTAAATGCGACCCCATTTTTTATTATGAATATTATGACCAAAATCCTGTAATATTGCGGAATAATAAATGAAAGAAGATAAAACATAAACTTTGTATTCTTTAATGAAAGAAAGAACAAATAAATGAAAGAATAAATGAATGAATGAAAGGGAGGGAGAAATATATTAAAAAATCACAAAGCGAAAGGAAGGGATAAAAAAGAAGAGAAATACCTATTGTGACTCTATGCTCATTAAAAATAACACTTTAGTTAGCAGTACACCGTGGTCAAGTCGCCAGTCCATCAAGCACAGACACGCACTCAGTTTAAGAATATACTACAACTACTACTACAACAACCAATACTACTACTACTACTACTACTACTACTACTACTACTACTACTACTACTAATAATAATAATAATAACAATAATAATAATAATAATAATAATAATAATAATAATAATAATAATAATAATAATAATAATAATAATAATAATGAAACAGTGAAACAGCACGCCGCAAAATCTTTTTTGTGAACAGGTTTAAGTTAACCTAGAGAAACTAGAAGCCGTTCATTTTGGTCCTTGGAGGATGCCATACTTCCATGCGAGTTTACGGCGCCGTGCATTGAGCTGAATGAGGAAGGTACAGTTTACCAGCATCTATTATTGGCTATGTTTTAAACCGCGATCTGCATATTGTTCAGCGGCTCTCAAAATATTGTATTACTGCAGTTAGAGTCGACTGAGACATTCCATTAGCGTGTAGATAAGTTATATCGCCAACTTCTTGTCAGTGCACTTATTAGCATTTTGGAAAGAACGTAGACGCCTGCGTTCACTGACTGGAAGCTCAATGAAGGGATGACCTAAAACATGAAAACCTTCTCGGGTTGTTAGTACATCAATCTTCTGCATTCAAGCTTATTTACACGCAGTTTCCAATTTCTGTTCGAGATAACAGATAATCTGTCGGACCCATGACGTATGACACGCGTGAGCCTCTTAGCAAGAAATTTTTATTTAAAAGACAGATTTTTTTAAAAAAAATGTTGTCTTCCATCATCTTAGCCTGCTGTTAATGTTAAAGATGATTGAAGAGTCAGTAATGCTAGTGATAGAGTAATTGTTAGCTTTCTTCAGTGATTTACAAAAGTATCACGTCAAACTTTTCCACATTTTGCGAAGTTACAAACGTGACCTTCAGTGTGATTTATTGAGATTTTCTGTTACAAATCGAGTAGGGAATTATTGTACAAAGTCTTCACAAATTGTCTTCTTGACATTTTTTAAACAAAAAATGTAATTATGTGAAATATGTAGTCTGAGTCAGTACTTTGCAAAACCGCTCCATAGCTCCAGATTCTGTACTAAATCTCTACCAGCTTTGTACAGATTGCTCTTTTTGTCCATTCTTATTTGAAGGTTAGCTCAAGTCAGATTGGATGAAGAGAGTCTCTGAACATTAATCTTCAAGTTACATTTTCTCTGCTGGATTTAGGTTGGAGTTTGGCGAGGCCAATCTAATTCATGAATATTCTAAACCAATCATTGTAGCCTGGGCTAGAAGTTTATTGGTATCGCAGATTCCAGATGTAAAGTAACTTTAAATGCTTTACATGATGGTATACAGAATGAAGAATCGGAGTATGTTGCAGTAGGATAAGAAAGGAAAGTAATAAAAAGTTATGAATTCAGATTATGAAGTTCCAGCTATTATTAATCAAAAGCGGTTTTACTTTGATTTGAAGAAACTCAGTGTTCTAGCAGTCTTGAAGTTGTCTTGAACATTGTTCCAGATCACAAGAAGATAAAAACTGCCCCTGTGAGTGAGCTGCTTCTCCATATTTGGTTCTGATTCTGGAAATGCAGAGTAGACTACAACCAGAAGATCTGAGAGGTCTGGAAGGTTGATACAAAAACAGGTCGTTAATGTATTTTGGTGCTAAGCTGTTCAGTGATTTGAAAACGAACAGTTTGTTAAGTCTATTCTCTGAGCTGCAGGGATCCAGTGGAAGGACTGTTGAACTTGGTGATGGGCTCTATCTTTCTGGTTTTAGTGAGAACGTCAGCAGCAATATTCTGGATCAGCTATCCATCCATCCATTTTCAGGCAGCTTCAATCAGATAGCTACAGCTGTCTGAAGGTTTTGTTTTTCTGGAGACCTGTGAAGACACCGTTACAGTAATCAGTGCAACTAAAGATAAAGGCATTTTGATAGGTTTCTCTTGATTTTTCTGGGACATTAGTCTTTTAATTCTGGAAGTGTTCTTCTTGTGATGGAAGGCTGACTTTGTAATTGTCTTTATGCCAGACTCCATGTCTACACCCAGATTCTGGAAGCATCTAATGGCAGCATATATATCTTAAACATTCTGCCAATATATGTGATCCTTTGTGTGATTCTTACTAACTTTGATGTAAAGTTTCCCCATCACAAAAAGAAGTCACCGTTCTTTAAGTAAGATTGAAGCCAATTAAGTAATGTGCCAGAAAGACTGACCCAGTTCTGCAATCACTCTGGTGAACAGTGTTGAATAGTGCGCTAAGATCCAGTAATACTAGTATTTTTGTTCTAAAGGTGAACCTCCACTCCAGGTCTTCTGCAGCAACCAACATATTTTTTTCCAGGGTTGTCCTGAATTTAGCTCCATCCATCTTCCCATAAATTCTGAGCAGCTTCCCTGACCCTATGAAAGGGTCAGGGTCAGCATGGCATAATGCACCCACCACCATGTTTCGCCATAGAGATGGTGTATTCAAATGCAGTAGTAGTTTTCTGCAGTTTTGGTCTTACCTGTGCAGAGCACATTCAGATTTCTGGTGTAAAACTACAAACAGAAATTCTTATTGCTTTATTTTTGCCACTGTTCATTGAAGAGCAGATTTGTGGGGATTACAACTAGCAATTCAAGTTGTTTTGCAACAAATGTCCAGAGTCCACATTCAACTGAAACAGGAATGACCAAAAACCAAGAAAGACATATAACATCATTCTGAACAGCATATATTGTTCCGCTAGTAACTTGTGCACTAGCGGAACAAGTTAAGAGTCGTTAAGAGCCGTTCACATAAACTGGACGATCTGGAAGATGATTTTCCAGGCAGCTCCAATGTAAACCTCAATTATAAATGCCATACTGCTGTCTTGTTTCAAAAACGCGCTTAACCCAAACTATTAAAAGCGACTATAAGTGAGCAGCCTTCTGTCCTTGACATCACCGCTGTTCCACCGACGAAGAGAAAATGGGATATAAGCTAGGCAACTGGGCTGATACAGTTTACAGTCAGTCTACAGATAACTCACACTTTGTGAATAATGTAAGAGTTGCTACCTGTAACTAGTTTGGCTCGTTCGCTGGGCTGGCAGTTTTGGCGGGTCTGAATCGCTGCCAACAAAATACTCCGGTACATCTCTAAGACGAGGAACAAAATATGCGTCCAGTTTTTGGCTTGTCCTTGCTCTCTTTTCCATCCTTTTTAGTCCGTGGAAGTACTCTAGCTAGTTTGCCATCTGTTGACATCATTTAATGATGACGTTGCGGGACGGCTGGTGGCAAGGTTTACCCAGAATACACTTGGAGACAATATGGGCGATTCAGTTGTAATTTTGTGTGTCATAAAGTCAAATGTAAGAGTGAAAATAAAACCAGTCATGTAGCACAACATTTTATTCAATATTTTACACTCACTATGTCACTAAAATCAGTCTGTCTTGTAAAGATTTTAGCAACCATGAGTCAATAATGACTGGGGCAGCCTACTATCTAATTTAATGGGGTACCAATTAATCTGTTCTTACCTACTCATCAGACTCGCTTTTTCCAGCTCTCATCAGATATGATAAAGGCTAGGATCCCTGTAGTCATATTTTGCCTCCCATCCAGGACCCTCTTTAGGCCCGGGTCACAGCCTCCCCCGAAGCTCAACTTCTGTACTTGTGGTTCTCACTTAATACTGCATTTTGTGTAGCGGCATTTGTCCAACTGTTCTGGTGCTGTTTACCACACAGCATGATGCTGCTCCACCGCAGTGCTTCTATTTTACATCAAGCATAGTTATTGCCAGAGAAACCAATAACTATGCTTATTGGCCTCTAAATCATCATTATGCAATGACTGACCATATAACCTTGACTTCAAAAGTTTGTTTGTTTTTTGTTTTGTTTTTTTTTAGCATGAGCAGCAGTAGATATCAGGTGAGCTTGAAGGTGGTGCAAACATTTTGTTTTGCTTTATTTTAATACCTACAAATTGAAATAAATTGGTGGTTCCATAAAAAATTATTTCCATAGTTGACATTTATAAGAAAAACTATATGTTGACTTTTTTTTTTTTTTTTTGAAAGATCATGCAACATTAAAGTCTATTAGCAATTTTATTTATTGGGACTCTGAATTCTCTGAATTGCAAAGTTTACTGACCCCTGCTTCAGAGGAAGGTGACAGAAACGTGTTGTTAAAAGTGGAACCATTAAAGATTATTAAAAATTTCTAGCACTGTACACAGCTCTAGTGGTTAATTGAAGGATTATTTTTTTTTATAAATCTGTGTTGCTTTGGTGGCACATTGCATTTCTTTATTTGCCAGCTAAAAAGCCAATCATGGGGCAGAGCCCTGTTAAAGTGATCGTAGATCTTTAAGAAAGCAGAAGAGTGTACGTCTGTTCAATGTGTGCGGTTGGTTATTCATATAATAAAGGCCTAGTGTTATTTCTGAACTGGTTGGCTCAACCAGCTCATGCATTGTCCCCAGTTGTGATACTAATGCAGACCTTGCAGTACAAGCCAGTGCTTTGTTAGTTGACTGTAAAGTAAAACCTGTTGCAGAAGCCACTAGAACAGAACACTTCTAAATGGTTTCAGAGGTTAAAGGTTCAGCTTTTTATTGACCGATGAGTTTGAATTATGGACATCAACAATCAGCTTTAGAAAATAATCTATGTAATTGTAAAGATGAACTTTTCACACTGCTACTAAACCTGCTAAAATCATTATAGAAGATGGGTGAAGATGAGCACTGATATAGTACATGTATAGGTTAATAATTGTTGCTCTCATACCTGTTAATATAGCCACGAAACAGAGGTGGATCCAGTGTGGAGAGTACAGGGTTGTGAACAACCAGCTGGTTTCTCTGTAGAATAAAAAGCACGAGGCTGAATAGGGTTAGGTGGGGTTGGGTGGGTTAGAGGTTTGGCATTGTACGTTATGCAAATCATCATCGCCTTAGTGTTTGTAAAATTCATATGCTGAGCTCTTTCTTTTTGGGAAACGTCTGAGTCAATTGGCATTTCCTACTCCCATTTCCTACCTACAGATTGCTCCTTTGGCTTTCCTCCATTTTGTATCCATAAGCAAAGCATTTTTCATCCATGTATTAACATTTGCATTTTGTGTTTAATTTTCTAGCTCATGAAATATTTTCATTAAATATTCTAAAATGTTCATTTAGACATCCAGACGTGAGCTGGTGGCTGAGTCTGTCAGTCAGCTCTCGCTCATGGCAGAGAAAAAGAAGTTGGTATCAAAGATTGATTCAGTATCGGCCGATCACGAATCGCCCCCTCTGGGTGTGTGACAATAAATTGGGTCCAATTTCCTTAATTTTGGGAGATTGGTGATCGGCCGATACTGAATCAATCTTATACACCAATTTCTTTTTCTCTGCCATGAGCGAGAGCTGGTGGCAGAGAATATGCTTCATACACACGACAGTACTGCAAAGTCATCAGCCTAAATTATAAACTGAGATGTAACTTCAGAAGGATCAATTACAACACACTTTCAGGGTGACAAAAATTACATTGGGTATTCAATATATTCACAATTTTCAAGAGTACATTGCTAATATACATTCACAGAATTGTACAAATTGTCAATTTAATACAAACAGACCCACCCACCAACACACGTCTGAATGTCTGTGGTTGACAATAGTTCACCTCACTGTTGCTAATTTAGCAACTTTGTTGCTATATTTTTCTATTTTTCAGACGAAAAGTTAGCAGTTAGCCAACGTTGGAGTCAGCAGGTCATGACTGTGATTGGCCAGTAAACTGAAATCGATGCACTCCTAGCTATAACTCTAACTTATATTCCACCTGCTGATCAACCCTAGCTTTTAGGGCAATTTCCTGCTGCTGAACATTTAGTGAAACCATGTCGGAATAGAAACATCCTGTGGTAGATCTCTGTGTTTTAGACCCAAAAAGATAAAAGCTTGAGTACTGTTTTACTGATGAGGTGAACTTGCCACTGACTGAAAAGATTACTTTCATATACGTATCAAAATATGGTATATTTTGGGGGTAAAAAAAAAAGGGGTTTGCCGTTTTCTGGACAGTCATCAACCTTTAAATGGCCTGAAATTCCAAATTTGATTTTGTCTGATACCAATTTTTTGTCTGAAAATACATAGTCTGGTTAAAAATAAATATACTATGTATGTTAAATTTTAGTACACTTAAGCATTCTAAAAGCCAGACTAATCATGAGTATACTTCAGTTTCACTTAGGACTGGTTAACTTAAAATGTGACATTTTGGAACAACTAATTTTGTGCCTAGTGTATTTTAATAGTATGTACATTCTGTAAAAGCATAATTTAAAGTGTGCTTTCACATGCATTTTTAGAACAACTTAAGTTACACTTAGCATACTTTTAAGTATATTGCTTTTTATGTAATATAAATGTGCTTGATTAGTATATTTTGAGTGTACTGTTTTTGTGATTGAATTACATTTAAAATATATTTAGAATGTATTTTCTAGTAAGGAAGATTGTTTCTGCTTTCAGGTATGAGGTGCAGTAATGGAGAGTTTCAAGATCCGGTTTGATTTTGCCAACCCTCTTATCCAAGCCCAGGTAAGCTCCAGAGTCTGGATAACCAATAAAATGTATGTCTGTCTATAAATAAGAGTTATACTTTAAGTATACAGCTTTTTATGTAATATAAATGTGCTTTATTATTATATTTTAAGAGTGCTAATTTTAACCATTACATGTTTTATATATTAATAGTGTGACAGTATTCTCCAATTACACTTTTGGTGTAGCATAATTGCTAATTAAGGACACACTTCAGTTTTTTTATTCTTCTTTGCCACTTTTTACATTACATGCTTCATACACACGACAGTACTGCAAAGAGATCAGCCTAAATTATTAACTGAGATGTAATTTCAGAAGGAACAATTACAAGACACTTTCAGGCTGACAAAAATTACATTGGGTATTCAATATATTCACAATTTTCAAGAGTACATTGCTAATATACAATCACAGAATTGTACAAATTGTCAATATAATAAAAGTTTATAGACAACATTCTTATGAAAATTAGCACAGTAAAACAACAAGTACACTTTAGAAGAAATGTGAAAAATATTTCACAAGGGATAGAGTATTGGTTTAATACGATGTCACAATATTCCAGTATTACTCCAGACAAACTGACATTTCTCCTTTCTAAGAACAGTGAGAATCAGCAGAACATTCCCATTCACTGCACCACCACATGTTACAGAAACCTACAAAATAGAATAAAACAATAGAGCAGTTAAACAGAGAAAACACTTGCATTTTAAAGAGTACAGAAAAACAGCTAAGAAAAAAGTATGAATTACAATTTTAAGACATTGTGGACTACCTATCATCAGAACTTATGTTGACTGGGACCGGCTGTCTGGAATGAAAAAACATTTTTGGATGACTTCTTTGCCTGTATGTCAGAAGTAGAAAAAATAGTCTGCAATATCATAAAATCAGTTGGTGTTGGCATTAAGTTGTTTTAAGTGTGGACTTCAAAGAGACAAACTACCTGAAAAGCTTTCCATCCATAAACTGAACACATTGATCCTTTCATGAGGCTGGTGGGGCCCATCTCCAGCAGTCATCAGATAAGAAGCAGGTTTCACCCTGGACAGGTCACCAGTCCATCACAGGGCCCTGAAAGCTAACACTGAATAAAATGTATGAAAAGAAATGGTAGATTAACAAGAGGAATAAATTCTGTCAAATTACTTTTAATATTTTGATGTTTGTTAAGCAACTGGTGTTGGAAACGTTCCAGTTTTTGCTGTTGATAAAAATGTAGCCAGCTGCTCAGTGTAAAAAAAAAAAAAAAAAGAAGCCATCAAGACAACGTGGAGGTTCATCTTCAGAATGGATGTGGTCTACACCCACAACTAGCCCCACTAAACAACTTATGAGAATATATCCTATTACATTCCTTTATGTGTTACAGGATTACCATAAATCATCAAATACAATCATCTTTGATATATTTGTTTATCCATAACTGATTTCAATAATCATAGTTTTAATAATCATTATAAAATCAGTTTATAATACTTTATCAACTTGTGATTCATCATTCAACTGTCCTATGTAATTATCAATTATTTCAGAATTTACTCACTTTAAAATCATTAATAACATCAACTATTACATCAAACATATTACAGTATACATTTTTATAATCATCAGTAAATCAACATACAAGATTACTTCAGTCTCTCAGGCCTGTATGATCTGTTTTCTGCATGAACCGGGAAAGATCTGCAAACCAGTTTTCGCGACAGCATAAAGGAAAGGTCAAAAACAGAATTAAAAACCAATATATAGGAGTCAAACAACAGCTGATAAACTACCAACAGACACCTAATAAACTGATTGGTCAACAAGGGAGCAGAAATATTGTTTTTATAATAATTCATGGAGATGTTTGTCATTGTCTAACGTAACCACTGATAGATGTCTGATAGATGTAATTGACAAAGTAAAGCTTGAAGCTGTTTGTGGCTTCTTGGATGCAGTTTGTATAGTCTCACCAAAACCTGCCTATTTCATCAGACAGTGAGAAATCTTGTTGCTGCTGTGCTGAAGGAAAAAGGCTCAAATGGGCAAATCACCCAGTCTTCCACCCAGGTGAGTTCCTAAATTATTTTGATTAGCCTTAGAATTTCAATAATGTAAGGTAGATCTGGGAAAGAAGAAGTGTTTTTTGATTAAATGTAAATAAAATTTTCTTGAGTCATACCCTGATTTGTGGCTTTTGTTTTAATTGGTGACATACTTGTCAAAAATTAGAGGTGCAATGATTGCAGTTTTCTGATTGATCAAGGCCCAGATAACAAGAGATGTTAATTCAATGTTGAATTAATGTTAATTAATTCATGTTAATTAATTAATCAGTCAATCGAATTAATCAATTCAGTTGATTAATTAATCAATCGAACTGATTAATTCAACCAAAAGTCAACCAAAAAGTTGACTTTTGGTTGAGGTCGATGATCAATGGTGGATCATCTACCAATCAATCATCCAATTCTAGGCAACTAACTAATGTTGAAAAGTTTTCATTGAATCAATGTTGTTTTATGGTTGAATTCTAAGGATGGAAATTCCAACGTCTAACTCAGTGTTTTTCAACCCTGGTCCTCAAGGCATATAACTATATGATAATTCATGTAGATGCAAATTTTAGGCATTTCCTAATTTAGCACACATGATTTCAATTGATGGCTGATTAACAGGGTTTTGCTGAATTGCAATCATCTGAATTGGGGTGCCGAACAGGTGAACATCTGAAACATGCAGGTCAGTGTGCCTCGAGGACCGGGGTTGGGAAACACTGGTAATCAATGTTGAATCAATGTCTGCTATTTGTCACACCCTTTTTCTTCCCCTACCCCTCATTGAGCTCTGGGTGAGAGCATTTTATTACCGGGCAGCAGGGATTTATCCTGTTTTAAATTAAGCATTACATGTTGAGAATAGTGAGTTGTGAGTCCTTTCTGTACATTTTACTTGTCTGTAAATATCATTACTGACTGTTTGTGCACTATGTGTTGACATAAAAACATCTACAAGTCACTACAAGCGGTGAAGCTTGTAGTCCACCTCCCCCTTTCTACACTAGTGGTATATCCCAACCACACAGCCCCTTTGTTGCTGGCTTGGTGCAGCCTCCTTCTGAATTGAATTCTACTCTGAGAACTTTTGCAGTAAGTTTGGTGATATTATTTTTATCCTAACTTTCCTATATCTAGAAAAATAACTGCATTGTTTTGTGCGTATGCTGCAGCTTGGTAGGTAAATGTGTGATCACCGTATATTTGTCAACTAACATTAAGATAAAAATTTGTAAATATTCATTGATGTGTTCTTATTAATTTAACTATGAGTGTACAAGTGGAACTGTATTGTTTCTGTGTTTGTTCTCAGACCTATAACTGGTACATTATTTAATACCTCAATGTGTTCCTCACACTTATTTTTGTGTTTTTCAGCTGATGCTTGGCAGTTTGACCCAAAGCTGACTGACAAGGATTACCTCAAAACTGTCAAGAAGTGGCATTGTACACCAATCAGAGTGTACAACACTCTGATGTATTCCAACACATACTGTTTCCCTGGTTTATACAGTACATGGCTTACCCTCATGGACGTTGTTCTTCCATGGAAAATAGATTTGTTGTTCTGACAGCAAAAAGGAGTCAGATATGTTTTCAGATCTATCCCTGTTTTTCTAATTAAACTGTAATATTAATGCCAAGTTGTTATTTTTAAATTTGTGTACACACATTTTTGGAAATATGGCAATTTAAGATAATTGTGAACGACATAATACCAATCATCTGCCAACAAAATTGTGTTACACACGACAGTGAACACCAGTGAAGAAACTTTTAAAGGCATTATGTGATGTAGCTATATCAGACCAAAAAGTGTACATGAATCAATATTGATTCTTTACCTTTGATTGAATATAAAATCAGCACAAATATGCATGTAGAGCCACATTCAGATGATGGCTGAATCAACAATGTGGAGTCAATGTTTCTACCTAACTATATTTCGACATTGATTCACCCATATTTTGCTATCTGAGTAATCTTTAAAAGGCTTGACCTGTTGATTCAGATTTTGGCAGATTCCAATTTTTCATCTGAATGAAAAATGGCTAAATGTAGCAACAAAATCACTGAATTGGCAATAGTGGGGTGACTGTTTTTAACTGCACACATGCAGACATGATCTGTTGGGCAGGTCTGTCAGTTGGCTAAAGAAAAGGGGACACTGATTGATTTTCAGAGCTTTGCAGAGGTGGATATAATTGGTGAATAAGATTGGTTTCTAATGTAAGTATTGGCTCATCACCCAAAATGGAGAAAATTACTGCAGATTTATCATTACACATTAGTGGGAATCATAAACCTCTTTTGTCTGGATCAGAATAAAAATAAATAAATCTTATACCCATATCATGCTAATGTATATCTGCTTTTTCTACAGTGACATGGGAAGCCATCATGCAATTGGAAAATTGTGCTTTCATATCACCTTATGACACATTTAGAACTTTGTATCCATGATTGATCACCAGATAAGCCAGGCTGTCATAGATGTGCTGCACATGTAAAAATTCACAAATCTTGTGTAATGCACTTAAACTTTACTATTCATGAGGTACAGACCTGAGATGTGATGAATATCCTTCACTCACCTTGACATGGTGGATCCTTAAACTCGAAAGTGATACTGACAACATGATCTGATGTCTAATAAATTTGGTTTAAAACTTTCTGACTCACTCTTTGATTGAAATTGCAATCCAGAAAATCAGTTGATTTCTTAATATAAAAGAAAATAAACAGAGACAATTATACCAGTTGAAAAGTCAATTACATCACTTATAATGTCTTGATATAGTTGAGTACTGTGAATCCTACACACACATCTTATATCAGTTTCTCTTTTCCAAGATATACCTTTCATGATTGCAGTAGAACAAATTATGAAAAATTGTTTATTTACATGTTTTCATGGCTTCTTTGTTTGACCTGATATGTTACATCTCAGGGCCCAGCATTGGAGGCTCTCTGGCAGCAGTGCTGCAGTGACTGCGCTCTGGTGCGTTCAACATGCTGTGATGCTGTGGTGCTTCTAGTGGATCAGGGACACGCAGACCTGCAGTTTATTCTCAACAGTGTCCTCAATCTCCTGCCTTCTGCCAGGTACATAACACATACTTTCAGCTTCTTTTTCAGAGTTTTGTTTTTTGCGTTCACTATATGACAAAGTTTCAGTTCAGATAACTAAATTTTTTCATTGTTTTTTACAAGACGGAGCTGGTGGCACTATTGCCTTGCAGCAAGAAGGCAGCATGAAAGTCCTGGGTTTGATTCCCGGCCCAGGGTCTTTCTGCGCGGCATTTGCATGTACTCCATATGCATGCGTGGGTTCTCTCTGGGTATTCTCTGGGTAGTCCAAACTGTTAGGTGAATCGGTCTTTCCAAATTCTCTTGTGAGTGTGAGTGTGCATGGTTGTTTGTCCTGTTTGTCTCTTTGTTGCCCTGCGACAGACTCGAGACCTGTCCAGGGTGTACCCCACCTCTAGGCCTGTCGCGATAAACGATAAGTCAATTAATCGAACGATAAATTAAAACTATCGACCTCATTTTAATTATTGGCTATATCGTTTCTTCCTGCCTTTTTCTCTTACTGTTGATGACACTGAATGGATAAAGGCTCAACTCCGGTGCTCTCCACTTCCTCCCTTCCTTACTTCCTTGGTGTAATGTCCAGCGCGCTGCACCATCTTATGTCGCAGATTGTCGGCCCATTATCAAAACCTGAGAGACACATTAGCCCACAGAATCCTCGGTATAACGGTTCGATCGAACCGTGCTGTGTCCAACAATGGACACAAAATATTAAGTCTAGTTCACTAACTTTGAAACCAGGCATTAATCAATTCCTAACTATAATCTACCTGCAATGCATGTGGCGAGTGTCAGTCCTGACTGAATGAAAATCATTATAACTATTTATGTCACGTTAACGACGAACAGCTGAAAAGTTACCGGGTTTTCTGGTAGAAATTTCGCTCCAACCCCTCCCCTAGTTATTGATATTTTTTTGCACCAACTGTTGAATAAACATTCATGTTGTTTCCGATGTCTGCTGGACTTCGGGTTGCACCGTGTCAGCTGTTCGGGATTCCCTCCGTGTTTCCCCTCAGAAAGCAGGAGGAGAATCCGCGCTTTCTGATTGGCTACCGGTCACATTCAACAGGCTGCGTCACTCTCCCAGTCTGGATAAATCCTTGATTTAGATCGGAGCGGCACAACGATCTACCGTAACACACAACACTAGTGACAATCTCAGAACGGATAACGTTCTAAGATTGTCGTTCGGGGTAAAAAAAAATCCTGTAGTTTGAACTATTGCATCAGGCGGTCGGATGTCTTCTCTATTTAAATCTAATGATTACTGAAGGGCAATATACTATACAGACTTCATAATCTACACTCTTTTGGTTGAATGCAGTATTTATTTCCACTTTGGCTTTATGTTGTTTAGTTTTTATTCAAGTACATTTATTGTTAATGGAAACTAAGAATCTATTTTATTTTTGGTTTTGGTTGTTTTATTTATTTTGTGTATCAGTCCCAGTGTTAAGTGTCTTTTGAAAGTAAGGTGAATCTATCTTTGGCAGGAAATCGCATGAATTATTACGTAATTTCCATTAAATCAATGTAAAAAGGTCTTCAAACAATATTATCGTTTATCGCAATAATTTTTTGAGACAATTTATCGCCCAGCAAAATCTGTTATCGTGACAGGCCTACCCACGGCTCACCCAGAACATAACTGGAGATAGGCACCAGCACCTCCCGACCCCACTAGGGACAAGGGTGAACAGAAAATGGATGGATGAATGTTTTTTACACATCTGACTCCAGAGGAATCTGGCTGGGGGGGCAGTGGTTTTTTTTGGAGGGGCTAGAGCAGGGGTGTCAAACTCAAATACACAGTGGGCCAAAATGTAAAACTTGAACAAAGTCCTCCCTTTTACCTACACAAAGAAGAACTGTTCTTATAAGACTATGAGTTACAAGGTGCAGCTGGCTAGGAGAGAGGAGTAGAAAAACAACTTATACAACTCAGAATATTTTATACATGTCTAGGTGTAATCTTAAATATTGTTGATAATAAATTTTGTTCCACATGCATTTAAAGGCGCCTCAGAAAAACATGTTTACAACAGATTAAATAGTTGTAATGACTGAGAAAAGCGCATAAGACAGAGAACACAGATATGGGAAGCGTGGAAGCCCTTACCATATAAAATTGAGATAGGAATAATAGAAAGTTGGCCAATCTGAGGTAAAAAAAAATAAATAAATAACAAAATTCTGCATTAGACTTGTGATCTAAAAACAGCTTCCAGAAACCACAAAAGTTGACTAAGACTATGGAGATTATGACAATAGGCTAATTTGAAATTCCAGTTAAATTCAAATGTGTGCTCTGATTGTTCTATTAGAATAGAGGTGACTCTGGCAAAAATAGGTCAAAATCACCCCACCATTCAGAAAGGATATAAAAAGCAAATCACCTATACATTGACATCAAAGCATGCTAAAGAAAATGCAAAATAACACAATTTAGAGCTGTCATAATAAACCATGTTATTTTTTCTAAGCTTATTATACTGCCATTATCTGCGACCCACACAAAATAATTAAGAGGAACCCAACTGAAGGACTCCTCAACATCCAGAAAACCCATATGAACTGAGCAGCCAAACCCTGGTGACTTCATCAGTAACTCTTAAAAGTAAAGATCTGCTTCTGTTACCAGCAGTGGCTCTACCTCCTGAGCCACTGCTGCTTCACCAAATAATAATATTGCATGAGTATTAGTCACAGCTCTAGATATTCACTCAAGGTATGTTTGGTGTGAAGGCCTTTTGGGGGCTTACAGGTAGAAGCTTTTGTTTAGTTTTTCTATCTTTTCTCTAAGTTTCCTGTAATTTCTGCCAGAAGCGGGTAAGTGAGTGTCTTGAGAGGAGGGTGGGTGAGTAGGCAGGGTGTGAAAGGCTCTGCATTCTAGTCTGCCGACGTGCCTTGGACTTCTTAGTCTGATCACATGCTGCAGGTTCTTCCACCAACATGTTGCTGCACAGCATGTCGCGTGTTCTGGGCGGTTGGTCAGCACCTGTTTGGGGAAACGTGTAAAATACTGTAACTTAATGAGCTGTTGAGGTAAATTAAGATGAATTTATTTCATAAAGTGGACAATGCATATTAATCATTATGAATACTTCACAGCAACATGCCAAAGTCAGAGAGGCTAATTTTTATCTGTAGATTCCAAACAGGTTGTTGGAAGGGATTGAAAATTACAATAAAATTCATATCAGCTAACATGGCCTATGATTTATGTCAGATTTCAATATGTAGATAAAAGTAGTGTAGTTTATAGTAAACATAGCAAAAAATAAAAACAAGCCACATCTGTAAAAAAAGTAAAAATAAAAAAATTGTAAAAACATGAGATGATTAAAGTCATGGGTACAGTTTTGATTATCTAGTGTGCATTGCTTAAGCGATTTCCTGAAACAGTTCATTGATGTAATATTTTTCAATTCTAAAGGTAGTGCTTTCCAAGAACCAAATTAACTTTTCCTAAGTAGTAGTTGTCTCTACTGCTAAAAGCTCTTGTATTATGTTTCATTGTAAATGTAAATGAACAAAGTCTTTCACCGGTAGTGGAGCCAACCCGTGAAAGACTTTCTATACAAGTGTGGCCTCTGGATAAATTATGTTTTTTCAGTTCAAAAAGTTATACTTGTATTTTACAAGAATAATATGAATCGTTGAGTTTCTCCTTGCTTTTAGTCTCTTGGTGTTTGTCCAAAAAGTGCCCCGTATACATAGGAATCCATCCAAGATGGTCTTTCTTCAGCAGCAGGACATTCTTGATGTGGTTCATTATTCTGATGTAATGATATACTCTGTGATTGTTTTTTCTTTCTTTTATCCTTCACTGTGAACAGAAATGTTCAGGGGCTTGTAAAGGTCATTGGGAGACTGCTGCAGATGCAAGCTGACCAGAGACGGGGGGACACAAACTTCACCTGTCCCTATTCTATCAGGTCAGTTCATACTCATGTTCATATTGGCTTGAAACCACTGAACTCAGAACCGATACTAAGAAAAACTTTTGATACCATCTTCAACACAGAAGTTATTTTGAGTCATATGAGTCATTCTAGTTTGACCACAGTATGATGATGTGCTTGTTGTTTCAATTAATGCAAAACCACTACAGTATATAGGAAATTCAGCACCTAGGTAATGAAAAATAATATGTACTGATGATTTTGATGATGGCACTCATCAAAATGTAATGCTTGTCATTGGTTTCTCAGTTGTTGACTATATGTGACTATATGTAGTTTTTATGACTTCTTAGTTTTGTGTGTTTATGATGTAAAGCACTTTGAATTGATTGATTGCAGACACTCTCAAAACTATCAGAGTGACTTCTGATTTAGTATAATTTTTGGGGGGTGAAAAGATGGGGGATTTCAGACTACCATTAATAAGTCGGCTAGACAATTTCCTAAGATGGTTTACCCTTATTATAAAGGTGATATAAAATCAAAGATTAGATTTTTCGAATTTTTTCAGTGTGGGATTGTTTTTATTGCAACTCAACACTGAGTGAAAAGCAGCAAACTTTCAGATCGGTTTCAGCCTGGTCCAGAAATCTGACCTTTGCTTCTGAATGTGGAGCAGCTAAAGATGTCTTGGATGCTCAGAGTAATGTGAATGCCAAAGTCTGAAAAGTCAAAATGACAAAGTCCAGCTCACAGAAGCTTCCATGTAACATTCAAGTCATGTTGGGAAGTTGTTTGCATCACTTCTGTGGGTGAACTTTGAGCTAAAGTTGATGTAGTTTGCTCCTCACCATGCGGACTGCAGTGGGAGTGAAGGTCAGGAAACTGATGGAAGCTCTCACCTCAGAGACTTTTTGCCCTGAGGTGAGCGAAAATACACCACTGATGTATTTTGCGATTTTGACTTTAACAAATATAGATCAGACTATATTGTTGCATTTGGTCAGGCAGCTTGGACTGAACCAGCCCCCGCCATCTTCTCCTCCTTCAAAACTTAGATGAGTACCTCTGCCAAGATCCTGGAGCTTCCTTAATCAGTTGCAGCGGGTGATCAAAAAAGCTTCTTGGTCTTTTTTTTTTCTTTACCCTTCATGTTTATTTTGCTCCCTCTGCTCTTCATTTTCTTCCTTCTACATTGTCCCTTTTTTTTTGATACGTTTCTCCCTCTAATCCTCACTTTCTCCCAAAGCTCTGTGCATTTTTGTTCCCGGTCCCTTCCCATTGTCCGATCCCCTTCCTCTTGATTGCGGTGTCTTAGCTCCATCTATCTGGAAGCCTTAACCTCCCTGGTGGGAAGATGAATGTGTTGAGGGCAGCAGGGTGGCGCCATTGGCCTGGGAGGCTGCCCAGTGATTGGTTGTCAGGGCTGGTACTGCTGGGTAACTGTAAATGCTTGCAGGATTAATGAAGGATGCACACTGATGGCCATTGTTGGTGGTATGTTCAGAGCAGCCCTTTGCAATCTGCCACTGAGACGTGGAGTACTTTAGCCCCCAGCGGAATGAAGGGAGCTGCAGGCATGTGTTGGTCTCTTCAGCTTGTTTCTCATGGGATGTTGGCCTGGTTGTAGTGGTGCAGTCCATCCTGACCGCCCCCTGCAGGGCTTCCCACATCATCTATCTGGGCTGTCTGCTCAGTCAAATGGTAATCTGCACATTTGGGCTGAAATAAAGAACTGCCCAAACTGATTTGTGTTTTGTTACTGATCATTAATGTCTTCAATAGAGTTTTTATTGTAGGTCTTATAATATAGCCGACATGCCTTCTAACTGAGCCAAGCTTCTTTCCCCATTAACAGCTTCCGCACTGAAGAGTGTTGTTGTTTGTGCATTCAGTCAGAGCTTGGGTTTGACGGGTTCACAAAGGAAAAAAAATCTTACAAAAAAAAAAATCTATATGTTTCATACAGAGTTAAGGGTGGACCCACTTCTGATTGTACTCGGAGTGTCTGCTCAATTTTCACAATTTCATAAATATCAACGACAATTTTTAGCTTATGCTTTCATCATAGGGAAAAAGCTAGTGCTGATGTTTTGGAAAAAATCAGAGGTTCCATCGGTCAAATTGTGGCTGGAGGAACTGGTAAGGCTCTCCCATCTGGAAAGAATACGGTTTTCATTAACAAATAACTTAAAGCGATTCAATAAAACTTGGCAACCCCTTCGACAATATATTGATAACTCTACTTGAAAAGAATCTGATTTGACTCTCAGTGTGATAAGATGTAAGTCCTGGGGAATGGGGAGGTGGGTGGGTTTTGAGTTGTTTATGTTACTTTTGTTTTGACTTTGTTTTGTCTTTCTGTTTTATGTTCACATCAAAAAGAAGACGGATTTGTATTGTTTGTTCCAACATTCATGTTTGATTCCTCAATAAAACTGTTCGACAACAACAACAAAAAAATCTCACTGTGCATGGTTGATCAAGCATAAAATTGTCTGACCCCTCCAATCAGACAATTTCTCAGTGTATTTCTTATTAACATGCCTGTTTGTAATCTGTGTGAGATTATGCAGAATATTGATGCATTTCTAGAAATTTTACTCATAGATACCAATTTCTGGTTTTGCTTTTTAAAGTCTGAACCGCTGATTTTGTTTCTACTGTCTATAAAACATTCAAAATCATCTGGCATGATTCCGTTTTTTTTTCTCCAACAAATAAATGTTTAAAATGACTAGGGGAGCACGGATAATTTGGCTGGCCGATTAACTGGGCATGATTTTCTTTATCTTTGGAGATTGGCGATTGATCAATACTGAATTAGAAACCGATCTTGTCTATTGATCTTTACTATGCAAAATTCGGCCACTGTCCCCTTCTGCTCTGCCATGAGAGAGAACTGACCGACAGACCGCCCACGAGGTCTCATCTGCACATGTGCAGTTAACAATAGTGAACCCTTTGCCAACTTAGAGAATTTGTTGCTTTTTATTCTGACTTTTCATATAGAAAAAAACTCTGTATCAGGCTTTTTAAAGATCATGAACAGTTACAGAGCTGTAGTCAGTGCAGACCTAAGTATTACCGATAAACAAGTCACTGCTTTGGTTTCTTGCAGCTTAGATATGTCAAGGTTTCATCCTTTACACATTTCTGTAAGATAAGTCTATGGGGGCACTGAGTGGAATCAACCAACTGAGCGAGTAATTCCTTCCTTTAACTGACCAACCACGTTCTCAAATTTCAATTCCCTATTAAAATCTAATTCCGTTATTAGTAATTTTCTTTGATTTTCATATTTTCTACAACTATTAAAAACATGTTCCATTGTTTCTACAGAATCACACCAACTGCATAAACCAGTAAGATGTTTCCCCATCTTAAAAAGAGTTCCATTTAAAAAACTGACCTGTTCTTATTCTAGTTATAATTAACCCCTCCCTCCTGTTTATTCCTCTAACCCTCACCACCAATAGGATGCACAGGTTTCGCTTCTCCCCACTACGTCAGAAAGTCCAGCAAACAGTTTGATTGGTTAGTGCTCCGTATGTGTAGGTTTGTGCCGTTTGTGCAGCTTTGGTTTCCGAGATATTAAAATGATTTTTTAGGCCGTCCAGAGTTCACCCAAAACAAACCAAAGTGGGCTGGTTCGTTAATGCTCCGCTTCTGCAGGTTTGTGCCGTTAAAACAAACGCAGCAGTTGTTTTCAATTTGGATTTTGGCTATTCCGATATCCGGTGTGAGCGGTGTCTAGCTCGAGGTTGATCCGATTCATGAACGTTAATTTCGGCCAGCCGTTCTCTCGGTCTCCCCTTCCTCAAGGTGTCGGAGTTTCACTCAGGGAGCGTCAACAAATTTTACATCCAAACTCTCCTGAGAAACTAATGGAAATAGATTTCTTGCCTTGTGACCAACTGACACAAAATTCATGACACAAAATATTGAGTATGAAGTAGTCATACTCAATATTTTCAGTAATTGTAATCTTAAAAAGTATATATTTTGGATGGCCTAAAAAATAATTTTTAATATCTCGGAAACCAAAGCTGCACAAACGGAGCTCTAACCAATCAGACTATTTGCTGGATTATTTGAGTAGGTGGGGTGTCAGCTTCATGGAGGTCTGTTTCGCTTCTCCCATTAAACACCAAGTTAACAAAAAGCTTAAGGCTTACAAAAACTTTATTTTCTGTCCTGGAGGGTTTACTAAGAAGCTGGTTCAGTTGTAAAGCAGGTCAAGTTAACCTAAAGCAGGTCAAGTTAACCTAAAGCAGGTTAAGTTAACCTAGTGGTTTAGGTAAAGCACCTAATTTTCTTAACTAAATGATGCCTGCAGGTTTATCTATTAGCGGGTTTCATTTTGCCTGCACTTGGTTGTGTTCATTATTTTAAGTGTATTTAACAAATTTACCAAAATATAAAAAATGTCATTCAAACTGCATTTGCCTTGTTTTACTTTTTACTTGTACTTTTCATTACATTACTTGAGTACATTCATTTTTACAGTACTTTCCATACTTAAGTACAAGACGTTTCAGATACTTTAATACTTTTACTCAAGTAACATTTCAATCAGTGACTTTTACCAAAGTCATATTATTGGAGCGGTACCGATACTTTTACTTGACTCCGAGATTTCAGTACTTTATACAACACTGCTGGATTGTCAAGAAGACTGCTTCAGAATAAGGTTCTGAAACTAAGACACATTGTGGAGATGGCTTGACCAAGACTTCAAAACACAGAGGCGACAGCTTATTCACTTGGGTTAAAATCGATTCGAGTCATGAGGACTATTTTAGACATGTGGCTTAGAAAATTGACTTTGGATGAAAAGCAGATGCTGGTGGACTTTTGTAATGGGGAAGAAATCCCTGATTCTAGAGATCTGTTTCCAGAAATGGGACTGAATATTGATTTCTCAGAATTGACGGGCCCTCTTTTGATTACTCAAAAATTTTTTATTTTTTGTATGTTAAATGGAAAATGTTTGTATAAATTGGCTGTTCAAGGGTTAAATAAGAAACAACTAGGTGGAAGAACAGATACTGTTTGGAGGGACAGGTTTAAAATCGGAGATAATCAGAAAGCAATATGGAAAGTTTTTTATCAGCCCCCCTTGAGTAAAAGAGTAAGTGACCTTCAGTGGAGGATTTTGCATCGTACTGTGAGTGTTAACAGTTTTGTAGCTAAATTTACAAAATATATAAGTTAATTATGTCCTTTTTGTGAAAAAAATAGAAACTACTTTTCACATGTTTCTTGAATGTAAAAGAATTTCACCATTGTTTTGTTGGAAGATGTTTTTAAAGAATGTGGTGTTTATTGGTCTGAAGTAGCTTTTGTATTTGGTGGAGGTTATACAAAAAAGGAGTCTAGTAAGTGGGATTTGTTAAATTTTCTTATTGGATAGGCAAAATGTTCCATTTATATTAGTCAAAGAAATAAATTAAATGGAGTTTTGGGGGGAAAGTTGATAGGATGTTTATTCTGAGGGTAAAAAATAGTTAGTTTTTTTTCCATGATGAATAACGTAACTGAATTTTTATATTTTTGGTGCTTTAATAATGTCGTATACTCTGTGGTTGATAAAAAGCTAGTTGTCAATTCATTGTTTGCGTGAATGTTGAAGTAAACAATGTTAAAATGTATTTTTTTGTTTGAAAAATAAATGTGGTGTTAAAAATCAAATAAAGAAATTTTTTTTGTTTGAAAAATAAATGTGGTGTTAAAAATCAAATAAAGAAAAATTTTCTTTCTTTCTTTCTTTCCCTCTCTCTCTCTTCCCCTCTGTCTCTCCCTCACTGGGGAAGTGGACCTGCTGGTCCCCCACCAACAACACTTATGTTAACCTCTATCTTAGGGTTAACATAAGTGTTAACAGTGGCTTCCACTTGGATTTGACCCTGGTGTTTGGTCTGCAGTGACTAGATGAGCTAGTACAATGTAACTGTTCTTTACGGGAAACAATTTGAAACAGGCCGCTCACTCTGTTAACCACTGTAATCTATCTGAATAATACTTGGAAATACGGTGACTGGCAAAGTATTCACACCCTTAAAAGGATTTTATGTGATCATTGAGAAGGAGAAAGAAAGGAAAAGGTTTTCAAAGCTTCTTGTGAAAAAAAATTCTAAGTGTCTATATATTCCATAGTAACTTCATCCCTCATGTCTTAAGAATACTAAACTCCCATTAATTTCTTCTACTTATATTAAAGTAGAAGAAATATTGATATATCAATATTTATTATTTATATTGCTATGCATTATTATTACTTACTTGTTTTATTATTATTGGAACCTTGCAACAAAATTTTGTTGAATATATACATGTAAATGAATGACAAAGTCTTATGTCTATTGCGCCCTCTTTGTTGCTTTTTGAAAATCAAATTCATTTGTAAGTATCAGCTGAGCTCCCAAAATGATTAGACAGCTATTTCTCATTTTTTAAGGATGATTTTGTCTGGTGGAAGGTGCTTTAGTACAGACAAAACTCTTGTGTTTGTGGTGTTCCTTCCTCCTTGTTGACTTGTTCAAACTCAGATGGATGACATGTGGCCTCAGGCAGCCTTCGTCACAGACTCCATCTTGCTGTAATCGGGAATCTGTGGGGGAAACTATAAAAAGTCTTTGACTTTTGCTCCTTTGTTGCTGTGCAGGAGCAGTCCACACCCTTACATCACAGCGCTGGAAAACCGAGCAGACTGCTGGCCGGTGCTACTGCTGGAGATCCATGACTTCATCTGTCAGGCTGCTGACAGGTAAGCATGGCTGAAGTGGGGGTCTCCCTCTGTCACCGCATTGGTTTGATGTGTTCAGTTCCGTGTGTAAGTGGTAACACTTTGTGGACAAACTCAAGTTTTATTAGTCAAATTGCCTCATTCTGTGGTTCTGTTCCCCAGGAATAAAGCATCTTACATCAGCATGTTGGTTCCCTTCCTCCGGTATCTGTACTGCGAGCCTCAGAGGCAGTCCCGGCATGCACTGCTCCGACAAAGCCTGCTCAGGGTGCTGCTTCCCACAAAGCCAGGGGCTGGATGGATCCCCCAGAGCAAGGACCATGAGAACACTGCAGTGGTGTCTGACAGCCTGCTGCTCTGCCTTTGTCAACTGGTTTCATATTTACAGGTCACTGATGATCTCTTTTAATAAGTACTTTTTGCTTACTTAGTTAATGGTGAATAACAAAATTGCACCCATTTAACTTGATTAAGGGTAGAGTGACAAATGGACCGGCCAATAAATCAGCCCTGGGTTCCTCCATTTTGGAAAATCATCAGAAACTTGTTTGTGAAACCGATCTTTCCACTGATCTTGGGTCTGAAAATGATCTGCTTTGCCATTTGGCTCCCCTACACTGAATCTACAAAGTGCACAAGACCATAAAAGAAAACATTGTTCTACTTCTTTGAATGCTGAGGACACCTATGAGGTCGCTTGGTCCAGTTTCCTCTGCTATAAATCATGAGTGAATATTTCACTCATGATTAAAAAGTGGTGACTTTCTCATGTTAACAAAACATAATTTCTTAAGTGCAGATGTTCTAGTATCGTTGAAAAGACTTTTGGAAAAGATCAATTGTGAAGATCAGAGCCGCTGTCCTAGGCTGACATGTTTTTGTGCTTGTAGAACCACTGCAAGCTGCCATCACCATGGAAGCAGTTACTGTATCTGCCTTTAGACAAGGCAAATTCATGCATCCACCCAGTGACTGCAGCAGGTCTTACATGAGGACGCTTTCTTTGATCAGTTTCAGTTGGTAGTTGTCTGAAATGATTAAAAATGCATTATTTAAATAATCTCTGTGAGAGACTGGTTTGCAGTTTACAGAAAGGGAATGATTGTTAGCATAAAAGCAAATTTTGCAGATTCTGTTAGCTGTTTGAATTCCATAAGTTTGTTTTGACAAGTTGGAGCAACAAGGAGTTCAGTGAATATAGAGAACATTGAGGAGGAGAGTGGACAACCCTATCTGGTGCTTCTTTCAATTTCAAGATTGGGAGACACACCAAGTTGGGTGTCTCTCCTTTGGCTGCTATTTCTCACTTTGCGAGGGTAGGTGGGCTGTGGGTGTGCCATGGACAAGTATTGGGGATGGTGTGGGTATCCTGTGGACAGGCTGTGGGTGTCCTATGAGTACACATTAGCTGTGGACAACACTCCCATTATGTCATTTTGAATAAATACCTTTGGGTAAAAGTGGACCTTCAGTAAAAGTGGACCAAGTATGCAGCCCTGAGGTACCCCACATGTGATTTGTGTGCAATTAGACTTGTAATAGCTAAATGGAATAATAATACTTTTGGTACTTTATACTTTAAGTATCGCCTGTGTAGAATGAAGGGCTACTGTATTCTGATTTTATGATGACTGAAAAAAAAGTTTTCGTTTGTCACTGCAGGTGGACAATGTGGAGGCAGTGCTAGAACTGTGTGGATTTGTGGACGCTCTGCTTCAGGTTCTTAAGGACGCCCCTGGAGACCTTTGGGCAACAGAGAGAGCCAGACTGCTGGTGCAGCTGCTGTGTGCATGTCACCAATGCTTGAAATTAAATGGAGACTGCAGACCACTTCTCAGCCTAATACAGCAACTCCTCCCTGCATGCAAGGTCAGGCGCATTTTTATCAGATGATGGATGAGTTGAAATTGCTATTCTCTCTGAACTGGGAAGGAAGAGAGTAATGATCATTATTAGGCTTCCAAAGACCCTGATAATGAGTAGGGTTCATATAAACAATGAACATAGCTACTTCTGTGTTCTGTAGGTGTGGCCAGTGGATGAGCTGATGATGGGTGTGGCCTTGCTTCTGTCTGAGGCTCCTCCAAATCAGCAGAACAGCCTGCTTAGGCTGGGTAAGACTAAATCTATATAAAAATGTTCCTCAGTGAAATGATGCCAAGGTAGTTCAAATTGATCACCTTTATACCCAAAACACAACAAAGGAGTGTGTATTTGAACTCAAAATGGCTGTATGTTTTAAGGTTTCAATCAGTCTATGTAAATGTAATATAATTATACACATGGTAAGAGACATGCCACCCTCCTTCAATTCTATTATTATGAACATTTGGTCAGTTCAAAAATACTTTATTATTTATTATCCTCAAGTGATATTAAAAATTGTTATAATTCATATCATCCAAGTATTTTCAGAGTCATTGTGGATGGTGATTATTTGTGCAATGAGTCCTACCAGAATGAATGGGAGTCATAATAATACGAGAAAAAGTCGTACGATAACAAAATCAGAATAAAAAACATGAGAATAGTCTCATTACCAGAATGAAAATGTAATATTAGAAAAAAGAAAAAAAAATTAACTACTACTTAAAATTTTTTAATGAGGAATGTTGAGCATTTTGTGAAGTTACTCTTTAATATCAGTTTTACACATAAGGAAATACTTTGTCTTTTGACACATCAACATCAAGTTATTAGTAGCAGGACTTTGAAATGATTGACAACTGAGTCTTTATCAAACAAATAGCTGCAGACTAGACAAACTTGTCTGTCAGAACTTGCTCTCATTAAAACAACTTTATTGTTGCATCTTTATTGTACCATTATGATAAAAAATTTCATTGTGTGGTCATAATTCTTCATCGTAACTGTCCATTTTCATATATATATATATATATATATATATATATATATATAAAATAAAGAATGGAAAATATTTGGTTTCAAATTCTACTTCATTTATATGGTTTCAAAAAATATATTATTCTGACTTTGAGGGATAAAACTCTACTTTTTTCCTGCAGCTCTGTGTTTATCTCCAGAAAAAGCAGACCTGACTCATTGGCTGAGCCCAGTCCTGGTTCTTCCTGTGCTGCAGCTGCTCTCTTGCTCTCAGCTCACCGAGCCGCTGGCTGACCCAGTGACACATAGCTTAAACCAGAGTCTGGCCCACAGCTTGTTACGCAGCATCAACAAACCCACAAAAAAGGCCCGGCAGGTACCCAGCTTCTTTCTCAAACCTAACTTGCTGCTGTTCTTTTTGTCTCTTCAGCTGTTGAGAGAAAAACACAAGACTTTTTTTATACAGTGAATACATTCATCTGATTTAAGATATAGTTGCATAGAGCAGTGACAAGTTTTGTTTGGAGGTTAGTGATCGGGAACCAGACAGAAGCAGCAAAGACATCCACCAGCTACAGCCTTCATTCTGAGAGCTACATTTGCTCTGATTGGTGTTTAGGAATGTAGTGCCATGTTTAGGAAGGCACTAGCTGCACTGGATTTTTTTGTAGAAACGGGGACTGCACACAGATC
Source organism: Poeciliopsis gracilis (assembly GCA_911649635.1). Classification (NCBI taxonomy): domain Eukaryota; kingdom Metazoa; phylum Chordata; class Actinopteri; order Cyprinodontiformes; family Poeciliidae; genus Poeciliopsis; species Poeciliopsis gracilis. Next base: position 112,392 of record CAJVRI010001412.1, read on the forward strand.
CAGTCATTAAAAGTGTTATAAATCAGTTAAGATTTTTAAATAATTCACTACTTTATGCTGGTTTGTTGTATCAAATCCCTTTAAAGTTGATTCATTGAAGTTTGTGGAAAGATCTATGAGGTAGGCATATTTTTACAATGTGTAGATTGTCAATAAAACAGTTTTGAAATCTTACTCTGTTCTATTTCTTTTTTAACCTCTGCTGTTCTTATCCTTAGCCTCGCTCAACGCTGACCCTCCCTCTCAGCTCCTGGTACGCTGAGCTCAGCGTGGCTCTGTCCATATTGGACAAAGTTTCCCATGATCCTAGTGCGGCCACTGATTGGCTGCTGGCAGTTACTTCTGCCCTAACGTCCAGCCAGCGCCTGTCCTCTTCTCTTGCTCTCATTGTGACTTACCTCCTCATTACATCTCAGGAGGATATCTGCCTGCTGGCTTTGAAAGCAACCCAGGCCATCGCTGCTGCTGATCCCTGCCAGGTAGAAAATATGAAGTATTTTGACATTTCTCAAAATCTACAGTCATAATAAATTTAAAAAAAGGAACTGTTGATACTTTACCATGAAATGTAATGCACATTGTGTGTGCATTGACCTGGATAGCATGATGCTCCTGGTGTGTTCTCCTGATGTTTATTGTTGCAGAACTGCCATCAACAGCTGCATTTCTCAACTGCAGCAGTTGGATGCAGAGTTTTAGAAAATGGTTTGGAATCATTCTGACTGTACGGTTAACATAATGTCACCTTTAAACTGCAGCTCCTTGTAGGAGCTCAGAGCTGATGGATATTTAATAATAAACAACTTCTTTCATCTTTGGTCTTCTCAAAGACACTAAAAGCTCCAACTTTTTAGCAGTTTGTCGGAAGGCCTACAGTTTCAGTGCAATCTGCAGAACTCCTGGATCTACAGTAATGTAATCTTATTACTTCAGCAAACGTTCAAACAGCATCCATAACCTGCCTTCTGCTCTTGAGTCATCTGAAGATGATGAAGAAAGACATTTCAAGGGAAAGGCTTCCCTCTGGCCTTCAGGGAATGTAAATGGAGTCGCTAGATGAGGAAGATGACATGAAATGTCACACAACTTTAAAGGCTCCTCATTACTAAGGCTTGTAAGATGCCCCTGAGTATTCCCCTGCTGCCCTAATTGCTCCTAAGGTCCCACTTGTGTTGGAGGTTTGATGTGTGGATAGATGTTTATTGTCATATTTGAATCCATTGAATCTCTTTCTCAGTAGCTTATTGCATTTGATACTTTGCAGCTACTTTTTATTAGAAGATAAAAGAGCTTTCTGTGGAGGATTTATGACTTTTTAGAATACATTTCTATTAAAAGACATTTCACTTTAAAGGAAATCTTGCAGTTTCATCCTCCTTTTGCTCATAAGCACCACAGGTGAAGCAGTCGCCATGCAACAGTGATGCTGCATGAAAGAAGTGATGCTGTATGCAGATTAGACTGTTTTATTGCAGAGCTTTTGTGTTCAACAGATGTGACACTTGTGACCTGTAACCTCAGCACTGAAAGGAATCGTCTGCATTGTTGATCAGTCAGTCCTTTAAATCTGAGGCTCTCATTGGTCAGTCTGAAACTGAACTTAGTTTAGTAGAATCATTGTTTAAAGCTCTGCCTACAGCAACTGATAGCTGAACTCTTGGCCCACAGCTCCCTCCAGTGAAGGTTTTATCCATCTACGTGTCATTTAATTGTAAATTTTAGGGTTAGAACTTGGACACCACAGCACACCTCCTGATTAACATTAAAGAAAAACTGTAAAAATCTAAAAACTTGCAAAGTCAAGTTTTTAGGTAATCACTGGGAAGCATTAGCCAGTCTGTCTCTACACACTTTAGGTCTACGCTCTATAAATACCTGTCAGCAGGGGACAGAGTTGGACTATCCATCCATCCATCCATCCATCCATCCATCCATCCATCCATCCATCCATCCATCCATCCATCCATCCATCCATCCATCCATCCATCCATCCATCCATCCATCCATCCATCCATCCATCCATCCATCCATCCATCCATCCATCTGTTCACCCTTATCTGTCGCAGGGCAACACAGAAACAAACAGGACAAACACACACACTCACACCTAGGGAGAATTTGGAAAGACCAATTAACCTGTCATGTTTTTAGACTCTGGGAGGAAGCCAGAGTACCTGGAGAGAACCCACGCACGCACAGGGAGAACATGCAAACTCCGTGCAGAAAGACCCCGGGCCGGGAATCAGGACAGGGAGGCAACAGTTCTACCAACTGTGCCACTGTGCAGCCCAGAGTTGGACTATTCAATTGGAATTTAACCTCAGTTAATTATCCACCTAATCTATTTTATTTCAGTTTGTTCCATTTTTTTTATTTCAGTCAATCAGTGATAAATATGAGTAGTTTATGTAACAACTCAAAGACATTGTGAAAGAAAAAGAGCAGAAACTTATATCTACCCCTCATTCACATAAAGAAAACACTAGCTAATCAACTCAGGAGACTATTACAAACATGTTTTGAGTACTGAAAAAACATCAAACAAAACACTGTCTTATTACAAAGTAATGCTGAGGATGACTGGAACCTCTGGAGATTCTTGTGCAAAGAAGGATTCTTCATAAAACAACCCTGATCATCCTCTTCATAAAACTACTTTAAAACAATAGTGTCTTCAGTCGTAAGCTTCTTCAGATGTGCTATAATACAGAAGATCCTTCCACCCCACATCTATAGCAACTCTTTGAAAAGCCTTGAATAATATTTGGTTAGAACAACAATTGATTTCCCTCGGGGATTAAGAAAGTAGTTCTGATTTGAATTTGTGTGTCTACAGGTCCCCTCTCTCATTCCTGTCCTGTTGTTCAAACTGTCGAAGGAAACAAATCCAGATTTGATCCACTCTGTGCTTAACTGCCTGCCAAACCTCGGCACCCATAAGGTACAGTGATTTGATATTTAAAATGTATTTTCTCAGAGTAGAGGTTTTGTCTTGTAAGCCTTATGAAGATGCTGTGCTCTTTTCCAGCTTTGTGTCCCCATGCTGCTGCAGACTCTCCACATGCTGGCTAGTTCACCCAAGCTGAGAGCTGTTGCAATGCGCCTGATGACTGCTCTGTGGAAAAGACAGGTCAGCAAAAAAATGCGAGTCATTCCTGTGATTTTTTTCCATGTGAACTTTTTCAAAAGAATCTTTTCTGATCACTTTGTTCCCGGGTCTCCAAAGGACCGAGTCTACCCAGAACTGCAGCGTCTTCTCGGTCTGCAGGACGCCAGACTGGTGGTGGGGAAGGACACTCAGTGGGAACAGTTGGTGGCCAGAGCCGCCTGCCTCAGGGATATCTGCAGAGAGAGGTGCATCATTTGATTAATGGAATAGGATAGTGTGTAGCGAGTGCATTGAGCAGAGATCCATGAACTATGCGCAATCATTTCAATATGTTTTAATAAACGGTGAACCAGTCCGACCCTTGGCATGTAGCAAATTTGGTTGTTTGGCCCTTGGTGTATTTGACTTTTACATCCCTGAAATAGGGTGTTTGCAGAATTGGCTGAGATGAAATCCCTTTTTTAGACACCTCAGATAGATGCTCTCGTGACTGGGTTTTCACAAGTCAAGGGAGCCAGCGTTAGCCATGGAGGAGGATGCGCTGTCTTTGGCTGCCTCTACCTCTCACTTTGGGAATGAGGAGGAGGCACAGTCGTGTCAGTGTAACCGGATCCGATCTGCGTTGTGCTGGTTTAAAATGATCAGGTAGTGGTACGCTTTTAAAAGGATGGTTCCTTGGTTTATTCTGACAAGAACAACAAATAGAAAAGAACCGTGTTACAGGCTGCCCGCTCCAAGTCCTCTCCCACAGAGGACAAAAGGGCAGGGACCATATCTCACAACTTGTTAAATATGCGAAATAAACCTTTCTATACGACATACCTGACAAGAACAACAAATAGAAAAAAAAACATGTTACAGGCTACCCGGTCCAAGTCCTACATAAACAAAAGTACATAACAGAAATTAACTTAATAAATCTATAAATAAACTGGATGTATTTAGATACAAAATAAATAGTACATACCTCTCCCACAGGACAACATGACAAAAGGGGAGGGTCTAAGGGACACAAACATATTAAAGACAGAACCACAGAAGAAGAAACAAAAAGGGAGGGGCTTCCGTTCTTAAAGTGACACAGTTAAAATAATAACAAAGATTTTCTGTCAGGTAGGAACCCATACAAATAACCAAAAAAAGACATTTTGAGTAATTATAACAGAAGAGAAATTCAACCAGGTTACATCACGTTTCGGAGACTGGCTCAGAGTGCGGCTAGTTGCTCTGGTGACAGTTCAATCTGGGACATCATGCATATGGCCTTCACACAGCTGCAGCTGGATGTGCTGCATGTGGTTGAGTCCGCTACTGGCAGTACATACGAGTCCCTAGTCCCTTTTCTGTTCCTCCACTAGGAGGAGTATCTCAGGGAGTTGCTTGCTTGTTGGCAGGACCCGAGAGCCTTTTCACGTGTCTCCACCTGTGGTGGGGTATTGGCAGCTATGCATGCGTCAGTTAAGGCAGGCTTGGATCGCATGCCTGTGGTCAAACCTGCTGTTGCCTCGCTCATTGTGTCCCCAGATTAAACCCCACGTGATGATGTTCGGTGCCCGCAAGCTCAATGTCGTATTACAGATGGCTTCCTCTGTAAAGCATATAATGCCAGAGCATGTGCCACCCGCCTTGGCAATTCCTTGGCACATCTCATGTTTGCCCTTTCTGCATCCCTTCAGATACAGCGATGCAGTGCTTCAGGCCTTTGCATTGATGACAAGAGAGTTTGGGCGTGTAATGTCTTTTCTAGTCCCGGCTCAGCAACTGTTCTGGCTGGCTCAGTCCACATTGACTGAAACATGCTGCAGGACCCTCCACAGTGTTCCTGTGGCACCAGGGGAGTTATTCAGTTCTGCTGCCTTGGAAGCACTGAAACGAACTGTTCAGGCCCGGCAGACTCTGTTCAGGCCTCAATAGAGGTATGTCCCCTCCTCCTCATAATACGAGGAGCCCATCGGCTGGCTTCAGCATTCGGCTGCCGCCTTGGGGTTGTGATGGGCCTAGTGGGTTTTGCCGTTGTGCGGTTCAGCAGAGACCCAGCGGTGGGCCATGGATAGCAAAGGGGAAAAGAAGAAAATAGCTGAGGAGAGATATTACAAATCTTGGACCGAATCATTTGCATTCATTGCCAATGCAGAAGGTTTATTTGAATGTTTGCTCTGTAGCAAGAAGTTGCCAAATAGCAAATACAGTGCTTTCTGCACTATGTAGCGTACCTTACTGTAAGCCGCACCCACAAATTAAAAAAAAAAATAAATAAATTAAAAAAAAGCAAATGTACATATATAAGCCACACCAGGTTATAAGCTGCATGGTTCAAAGCATCAAAGCGTGGGGGAAAAAGTGGCGAAAAATACGGTAACGTGGAAAAATACGGTAACGTGGAAAGACATTTCCAGGGAAGGTATGTTAAATTAGCTGCCGCGTTGAGATTAAAGTTACATCTTACAAGCCTGATATTAAGAATTTGTCCAGTGATGTCCATATACAGAAGTCACAATAAACACATAAGAACACGATCCTGCCATGTAGGCACATATATTTAGTAACAAAGTGGTTGTTTTTATAAATTGATTATCACTTAGCAATATTATTGTGCCTTGTTGCTCAGGTCCGAGGATGGTTACGTTGGTTGCATGTCAAAAGAGAAGAGGATGCTGCTATGATTTATCATTGCACTGACTTGCTTGGCATTTGCACAGAAATCAAACTTAAACTCTATTAATTTAATTGTATATACTTTACCTTTTCAAAAGGTAACTGCTTTATTTTTATAACTACAGGTTGTTTTATTGCACTTCTTTTGTTGCCCAAATAAGGGGTATGTTATGCACGTTCAGTTTTGTTGTTTTTTCTATCACTCACTTAACAGCGATTATTTACAAAGAGCGATCGTCATGAAAACTGCATTTGGGAGCAGATTTTCCGAGTTCCAAAAGGAAAAAAATGGCCCTTTCCCTGTAGATCTTCATAATAAAAATGACATCAAAAATCAGATTTTTTTTTAAGTGTATTTCTTTAATTTGATTAATGCAACGAAACATAAAAGGAAGGTAAACTTAAAGCACCTTTGTACAACAGAGTAGTCACGTGGTGCGTGTTTCCTTCCAGGACGCACTGCAGGGAAAATAAACTTTTAATCATGAATACTAATTATGTACACTTAGTCGTTTTGATAATAGGCTAAAATAGCTAATATAAACACTTAAAGCCTGTTTTGCCTTCATTATAAACCTTATATAGGGCTTTTAATTTTTTTGTGGCTCCAGACAGATTTGTTTCCTGTTTGGTCCAATATGGCTCTTTCGACATTTTGGGTTGCCCCTTGTCCTAGGTGTATCTGGGACTTCATTCTCATGCTTGGCCCTATAATGCCTCAGCATTTAGGAAGTGGATTTATTTAAATTAGACAGTTCTGTCAAACAGGCTGCACAGTGGCACAATTGGTAGCACTGTTGCCTTGCAGCAAGAAGGTCCTGGGTTCGATTCCTGCCTGTGGTCTTTGCATGGGCACTGAGTTTGCATGTTCTCTCCCACAATCCCAAAACATGACTGTCAGGTTGATTGGTATCTCTAAATGTGTGCATGGTTGTTTGTCCTCAGTCATGGTCAGACTAAATACGTTTCAAGCTTCCTCCTGCAGTCCCAAAATATGATGGTTAGAGTCAGTGGATCTTCGAAATTTTCCTGTTTTTAGAGATTTGAGTATGAATGGTTCTTTCATCTGTAGTGAACTGATGATGTGTCCTTGGCGCACCTTGCTAATTAGCCCCTGTTCTTTGTGCATATCTCAGGCCTTACCAGCATGGTGGTGACATGCTAGCTGCCATCTCACTCACTCTGAAGCAGTGCAACAGATCAGACCTGGCAACCCCTGCTGCTCTCTCCCTGCAAGGTTTACAGGAGCTGTGCAAAGCAGAGGTAAACCATCTCTGCAGCAAATGATCAAGTGCTTTCCCAATTTATTTCTCAATAATGTTAACTTTTTTGCCTTGGTAACTGTACCAAGAATTATCAGCCAGAGTTCCCAGTTTCAGCCCTGAGAAACCTGCTGCTTATTTGAACTATGTTTTGAATGATGTCAGGGTTCCAACATGTTTTTCAGGTAGTGGATATCATCTCTACATGGAAAAGTCTTGGAGCTGAGCTGAAGTGTGACTCCCGTCCACTGATGGTTAAAGCCATAGCTGAGGTCCTGTCATTGGTTCCCCAGCTCACTGTAAAGTCAGAGGAGTATGAGGTACTTCAGCTGCTTTCTCTTCTCTTTTTGTAGACTACATAAAGCTACAGTAAGTAACTTCTATAAACATTTGTTTTTTACATATTTGTTAAAACTATCACTATGTTGTGACATTATGTTATGAAACATCTTCTTTTTCCTTTCGGCTTTTTCCCTTTAGGGGTCGCCACAGCGAGTCATCCATCTCCATGTAACCCTATCTTCTGCATCTTCTTCACTCATACCAACTACCTTCATGTCCTCTTTCACTCCATCCATAAATTTTCTCTTTGGTCTTACTTTAGGTCTCTTTCCTGACTGTATTCAGTGTCTCTCCTCTGAGTCCAAACCATCTCAGTCTGGCTTCCATCCATCCATCCATTGTCTGCCGCTTATCCGGGGTAGCACAAAGGTAGCAGCTTAAGAAGGGAGGCCCAGACTTCCCTCTCCCCAGCCACTTCTTCCAGCTCCCAAGTCGTTCCCAGGCCAGCGGGGAGACATAGACCCTTCAGCGTGTCCTGGGTCTTCTCCGGGATATCCGCCTGGTGGGACGTGCCCGAAACACCTCACCAGGGAGGCAGATGCCCGAGCCAACTCAACTGGCTTCTCTCGGATGTGGAGGAGCAGCGGCTCTACTCCGAGTCCCTCCCGGATGACCGAGCTTCTCACCCTATCTCTAAGGGGACAACCCAGCCACCCTATAGAGGAAACCCATTTCGGGCACTTGTATCCAAGATCTCGTTCTTTCGGTCATGACCATAAATGAGGGTAGAAACGTATATTGACCGGTAAATTGAGAGCTTCGCTTTTTAGCTCAGCTCTCTCTTCACCATGACGGACCGGTACCCGCTTCACAGCAGATGCTGCGCCAATCCCCCTGTCGATCTCCTGCTCCCTTCTTCTCTCATTTGAACTCCTCCACTTGGGGCTGGACTCCCCCTCGACCCCGAGAAGGCACTCTACCCTTTTCCGGCTCAAGACCATGGCCTCGAATTTGGAGGCACTGATCCTCATCCCGGACGATTCACACTTGGCTGCGAACTGCTCCAGTGAGAGCTACAGATCAAGCCCTGACGAAGCCAATAGGACCACATCATCCGCAAAAAGCACAGATGCGATCCTTAGGCCACCAAAACGGATCCTCCCAACATCTTGGCTGCATCTAGAAATTCTGTCCATGAAAGTAATGAACAGAATCGGTGACAAAGGGTAGCCCTGGCAGAGTCCAACCCTCACTGGAAACGAGCCCGACTTATTGCCGGCAATGCGGACCAGACTCTGACACCGGTCATACAGAGACCTGACAGCCCGTATCAAAGGGCCTGGTACCCCATACTCCTGGAGAACCCCCCACAGGGCTCCCTGACAGACACTGTTGAATGCCTTCTCCAAGTTCACAAAACACATGTAGACCGGTTGGGCGAACTCCCATGCACCCTTCTGGGCCCTGCTGCGGGTGTAGAGCTGCTCCAGTGTTCCACAACCAGGACTCCGACCAGTCCACGACCAGGACGAAAACCACACTGACCTTGCTGAAGCCAAGGTTACACTATCCAACAGACCCTCCTCTCCGGGATCCCTGAATAGACCTTGCCAGGGAGGCAGTGTGACCCCTCTATAATTGGAGCACACCCTCCAGTGCCCCTTTTTGAACACGGGGACCACCACCCCAGTCTGCCAATCCAGGGCAACTGCCCTTGATGTCCATGTGATATTGCAGAGTCGCGTCAGCCAACACAACCCTACCACATCCAGAGCTTTAAGGAACTCAGGACGAATCTCATCCACCCCCGGAGCCCTGCCACCGAGCTTATTAACCACCTTGGCGACCTCATCCCCAGAGATTGGAGAGCCCGACCCAGAGTCCCCGGGCTCAGCTTCCTCAATGAAAGGCTTGTTGGTGGGATTGAGGAGGTCTTCAAAGTATTCTGCCCACCAGCCACAACGTCCCGAGTTGAGGTCAGCATCCCCACTATAAACTGCACTGCTGCAGTTTATAGTGGGGATGGTGTTGCACTGCTTCCCCTCCTGATGTCCATGCGATGGTGGATCATCCAGCGTTGAAGCCGTGTGGAAGTCTTTCTTCATGGTCTCTCCGAACTCCTCCCACTCCCGAATTTTAGCCTCAGCAACCACCCGAGCCGCATGCCGCTTCGCCCGTCGGTACCTGTCAGCTCCTCCCGAGTCTCACAGGCCAAAAAGGCCCGATAGGACTTCTTCTTCAGCCTGACCGCATTCCTCACCGAAGGTGTCCACTAACAGGTTTGAGGGTTGCTGCCGTGACAGGCACCAACAACCTTGCGGCCACAGCTCTGATAAGCCGCCTCGACAGTGGAGGCACGGAACATAGTCCACTCAGACTCAATTTCCCACATCATCCCCGGAAAGTGTTCAAAGTTCTGCCGGTCTGGCTTCTCTTACTTTATCTCCAACACATCACAAAGAGAACCTCAACATCTTCATCTGTGTTACCTCCAGCTCTGCCTCTTCGCCATTGCCACTGTCGCTAAACCAAACAGCTTTATTTCTGTTCCCTGTAACCTTATGTCTCCACTTGGACCTCTCTCGTTCACCCACATATTCTGTCTCTTTGCGGCTAACCTTTATCTCTCGAGATTTTTCTCCACCTGTTCTCTGCTCTCACCACAGATCACAATGATATCTGCAAACACCATAGTCCATGGAGATTCTTGTCTAACCTCATCTGTCAACCTGTCAATCAGCACCGCAAATAGGAAAGGGCTCCACCTTGAACTCCTCAGTCTTACAGCTATAATACATGTCCTTCACCACTCTAGCATACTTCTCTGTTACTCCAGATGACTGGATTCCAGATGTCCAGTCATCCTGAAGCATCTCTGTTACTCATGCTGAACTGCAGCTCCTCTCTTGGAATCCTGTCATAAGTTTTGTCTAGGTCTACAAAAACAATGCAGATCCCTCTGACATTCTCCGTACTTTTCTATCAACATCCACATTGCAAAGATTGCATCTAAAGTACATTTTCTTGGCATGAAACCATACTGCTGCTCACAGATGTCCACTTCTGACCTCAGTCAGGCTTCAATAGCTCTTTCCCATGTCTCATCAACTTTATACATCTGTAGTTGTCACAATTTTGGACATCTCCCTTGTTCTTGAAAATTGGCACTAGCACACTTCTCCTCCATTCCTCAGGATCCTCTCACTCTCTAGGATCTCATTGAACAGCCTTGTTCAGCCTACTGCTGGCTCTCCTAGACACTTCACAGCTATGTCATCTGGACCAACTGCCTTTCCACTCTTCATCCTTTTCAATGCTTTCCTTACTTCATCCTTACTAATCATTGCTACTTCCTGATCCACAGGAGCAGCTTCTTTTCGTTTTCTTTATTTCAATTTTCAAAACCCCCTACTCACTTTTTTTTGCATCTGTCAGTAGAGTTCAGTCTTGGTCCTTAATCACCCTGACATGTTGTCCATCCTTCCCATCTCTATCTCTCTGCCTTGCCAACCTGTATAAGTCCTTGTCTCCCTCCTTGCTCTCCAGCCTATTATACATGTCAGTGTATGAACTTTGTTGGCTTTGGTTACCTCTACCTTCACTTCACGCTGTATCTCCCTGTACTCTTAGTGACTCTCTTTAGTCCTCACATTGTCCCACTTCTTCTCAGCTGCTCTCTTTCTCTGTACACATATTTTCACTTCCTTATTCCACCACGACTGCGACAGACTGGCGACCTGTCCACGGTGTACCTCGCCTCTCGCCCTGAACGCAGCTGAAGATAGGCACCAGCACCTTCCGACCCCGTTAGGGAGAAGGGTGACTGGAAAATGGATGGATGGATGGATATTCCACCACCAAGTCTCCTCATCAACTTTTCTTCCAGAAGACATACTGAGTATTCTCCTACCTGTCTCTCTGATAGTATGAGCAGCAGTTGTCCAGACATCTGGAAGCATGTTCTGATCACCCAGAGCCTGTCTCAACTCTTCCCTGAAAGCCACACAACATTCTTCCTTTTTCAGCTTCCACCACTTTGTCCTTGGTTCTGCCTTTGACCTCTTCACCTTTCCCTCCTTTCTCAGAGTCACTCCACACAACACCATCCTGTGTTGTTTAGCAACATTCTCACCTACCACCACTTTGCAGTCACTCAATTCCTTCAGATTGCCTTGTCTACACAAGATGTAATCCACCTGCGTGCTCCTACTTCCGCTCTTGTATCTCACCCTGTGTTCCTGTCTCTTTTGAAAGAAAGCCATTTCCATCGACTTTGCAAAGTCTACCACCGTCTGTCCTTTGCATTTCTGTTCTGGATGCCAAACATGCCCATCACTTCCTCATCACCTCTGTTCCCTGTTCCAACAGGTTCATTAAAATCTGCCCCAATCATCCCTCTCTCCTTTATGGATATTTTGCATCACTGCATATAACTCTCTCCAGAACATCCAGTCTGTGGGTCATAACCACTAGCAACATTGAACATCACACCTTCAGTTTCTAATTTCAGGGTCATTAACCTACCTGACATTCTTTTCACCTCCAGAACATTCCTGATCAACTCCTCCTTTATGATCATCCTTACACCATTTCTCTTCTTTTCCACACCATGGTATGACAGCTTCAACCCTGCTCATAGATTTTTAGCATTACTGCCTTTCTACCTGGTCTCCTGGACAAACAATATGTCCACCTTTCTCCTCTGCATCATGCCAGCCAACTCTCTATCTTTCCCTGTCATAGTTCCAACATTTAAAGTCGCTACTCTCAGTTCTATACTTTCACCTTTTCTCTCTGCCTACGAACAGGTCTCCCTCCACTTTTTCTTTGCGGACCAACAGTAGTCCGATTACCACCTGTACCCTGTTGGTCACCAGCATAAATCACAGTCGTTGCTAACCCGGGCCATGACCGATCCAGAATACTGGAGATCATATTCTTGACTTGTATGTCAAATTTGGCAAATGTTTTACACTGGATGCAGTTCCTGACGCATTTATCTGGGCTTGGGACTGGCACAAAAGACACAAAATGACCCTCTTTGTGGCTGTATTGTTATGAGACATGATTTGTGAAATAATTTTACTCCTCCCTGTTCTCCCTATGAACTCGTGACATCAGAACAATTACACTGCTCCATCAGAAAAAAATAATCAGAGCTAGGAGGAGGGTCTTAACACTGGCCATCACCCTTTTCTGTGCTACACTACAGCTGCTCCACCACAACAGAGTCTGCCATACGCCACAACAGAGTCTGCCATAACTCCTAAGGCTACTTACAATGACCACCAATGGTTTCACATTTTGATTTCAGTGACTGAATTAGAGATTTTCTATGATTTTTCTAACGTATAGGGTTACGGTAACCCTATACGTTCCACATTGCATTAGAATAAACAGTTTTCCTATGACAATAAATTGTTTCTCTGCCATTAGCACACTTAGCGGTGTGTACATGGACATGATTGACCTCGCTAAGACCCTCTTCCTGGCTCTGATTGGTTGTTCTTGGTTGGGAGTGGTGCATTTCTTCAGATGTCAATAGTGCCAGAGGGAGGAGGTGGAGGAGATTGAACTTTTCACTTACATATCGTCATGACATGGTGACAGTTTTAACAAATGTGGAAAAAACATAAACCATAATTTCTTGAACTTTGTATTACATTAGAAAACAATGCCTGAGTGCTTTTTAGATTGGAGTGTTTTTAGGTTCTGCTTTATATGAAATGTGTGTTTTCCTTTCAGAAACTGAAAAAGGAGGTGGTCAGCTTTCTCTGGAGTTATGCTGCCAGCCAGGTTTGTGTCCTTTTTTTCTGACGAACCATCCAAATCAGTTTGTAGTGTTTCTGTAGAAAAGTGCTCACTGTTCTTTGTGCTCTACCAGGATCCAGAGGTCTCCAGCTGTGGCTACAAAGCTCTGGCAGCTTTTCCTGAAACAGACCACACCATCCTGCACCTCCCTGAAGCTGTAAGATTCCATCTCTTCTCCATATTAGTTGGCTGGTTTACATTTTATTTTGAAATGCTGCAATTACACACCAAGTAGAGATTAGTTTGTGTAAACTTTACAAGTGCATGTGAAATGTTTTTTATGGAGAATTAATAGTTATATATTCAAGGATGCTTCTTGATACCATTAGATTGACTGGAGATTCTGGGGACAGGAAGGATCTAAGGTAGCAGTCAGTCTTGCAATAAATTTGAAGAGGCCTCTGACTGAAGACTGTTGCTCTATGACAGCCTCGTCATAACTTGCTAACAGTTAAATTTTAAGGGAGGAGAGATTTCACTAGCAGTTGCTGTTCTTTGCAACTGTATTTTTTGCTTTTACTTTGTTTTTGTAGTTATAGCAAAAAGCCAAGATAATGGTATGTTTTCATGTGTCTTGGTAATGTAATATTTATTAAAAAGATTTGTGGAGTTGCTAATAGAAAATCAGCTTGAATGGTCCAGTTCAACAGGAAATGATTTATGCTAGAGTCTTTGTATTTGTGTGAGACTGAGTTTTAACTTTAAATGAGTTGATCTTTGTCATTGGCTCTGTATATTTCTGTGTGTTTTTTGGCTTAAAATTGCATGTTTGATAGCAATAATTAAAACTTCTCAATATTTGACATTGTCTAGAAAAAATGTTTTTACATTACATGTTTTTACAATGGCTACTACATTAATATAAAGTATGCTACTGAGCGTGATCATTTATTTGACTAAAATAAAAATTATTTTTACATCAACTTATAAGTTATGTGAAACTTCTCTAGGAGTTCTTAAAATTATTTGAAGACACAGAATCAGCCCTGTACTGGTTCACATTCGATGTGACAAAGACTTACCTAGTATAGCTTTAATAAGATAAATTAATTTAATCAAAGTATGTCATGAATCTATGTATATGTATTCCATCTTAAGTAGGGCTGTACCGATTTTCTCGCCGATCAATGTTGCAGATCTTTAACAAGCCAGATTGCTGATTCTGATTTTGGCTGATACCAATTTTTTTTATCAGAATTGTTGCTAAATATAGCAAGAAAGTCATTGGGTTGGCAAAATTGGAGTGATTAATATTAACTGCAAATGAACAGACATGACCTGATGGGCCGGTCAGTAAGTCAACCTCTCACAGAAGACTGTGATTGATATTTTAAACCTTTGCTGAGGTAGAGAAGATCAATGGATAAGTTCGGTTTGACATGTATATTGGCCGATCACTGATTTCCCTGTGCATGTTTTAAAATAAAACTTCTTTCTTGCCAGGTTGAAAGAAAAAGGTTCAGAGTTCTTGTACCTCAGTTGGAGGGTGACTGCAAAGACAAGGCTTTGGGATTCAAAGCTAACATTTGTAATGGAGATGAGTTTTTATCTGATCCGCTCAGTTTTACTGCAGTCTGTATGTTTGGGAGTGATGTATTCAGCACAAAGAATGTGATGTCTCCACCAGTGGTTTTTCCAGCAAGAGGAATGCTTAGGAGTTTGTGAATAAAAATGGTTTCCAACACATCTTGACGAAAAAAAACTAGGGGTCCTTGAATTGCAATTTTTTTGGCCGATTACTGATCTTTAGAAAACCTGACTTGCCAGTTTTGATTTTGGCCAATACCATTTTTTGTCTGAAATCTTGATAAATATAGCAAGAAAATGGCAGAGTTGGCAACAGTGGAATGACTATCGTTAACTACAGAGATGCAGACATAACCTGGTGGGTCGGTCTGTTAGTCTTCTGCACTCCTGTCCTCTTCTGTCACAGCAATGCAGAAGAGGACATTAGCTGATTTTTAGACCTTTGGTGATGTAGATTAGATCGGCTTCACATGTAGACATTAGCCAATCACCGATCTTCCAAAATCAAGAAAATCAGAGCCTAGAAATTGGTGCACCCTGACTCCGTCACCTCTCTTACTGGGTGTCTAACCATACAGGCAGACATTTTAAGGGAAAGTGACAAAAGCAGAGAAAGTGGACTAGCAGTGCCTACCAACAGGTGGTGGTGTCATCCAGGACATGTTGCTGTTGAATATTATCTCTGCTGCCCAGAAATGTAGCTGTTAGCATCATAAGACACCGTACCACAACAGTCTTCAGTTGGAGGCCAATGCATATTTGTTGCAAGACTGACTGCTACCATAGATTCTTCCTGGTTGTCCATGGATTTTTGTATGGTATGAGTCACAACAATGTTTAATTTTCCTTCTGCATAAATAAAGAATTTTTTAATTGAATTAAATTGAATTTCACCAACTGTTGCAGACCTAATCATGCTGGAATGGGTGTTTTTTGAACAAATAAATCAAAGCTTGTAAAGATAAACATAAACTTCTTTATATTGTGTGTAGTAGCAGAAAATCTAGAATAAATTTTAACTTTACTGCATTCTGTAATTGTGCAGGAAGCGAGCTACGTTGCTCAGGTTTTAGTTCCTGGTTGTCAGTGATCCTGATGTGTTCTTTTGGTTCACCATTAGGCCAAACCTGCTGTGAAGGTTTCTGAATGTGAAGATGACGCTAAGGGAGAAGAGGAAGAAGAGAAAGATCTCTCCATCCCTGGACAATCCTACATGAAACTACTGGCTCTCACCTCCAACTCTGCTCTGCCAGGTGAAGCTTCTATATATAACGCTGTAGAGATGAAGCAATCAGTAGTGATCAGAAATGTTTTATAGATTTCAGATTTTTGATTGTTGCAAAGCTGGTGATAACTGTAAAATGATCAGATTCTGAAAATATCTTCTCTCCTTCCCGCTCGGAGTGGTTATTAATGTTATGTTAGGAGGAGGGTTATGTCACACTGTGTGCATGTGTGAACGACATTAGTTGCCGTAAAACAAAGATCTTTGTTTGGAGAAGGAAGAATGTTTCATAAACATTGGATGATTGAAATAGCTACTAAAAAAGTTTTTGTTGGTGTATCAAAAATTGTCTCACAAAAAAAACTCATTAAGTAAAATATTTCTCTTATCAGTCTTGAAAATCAATCTGACAGCCAGAGTTCAAGTCAGCCTAGGAATCGGAGTTATTCTGGATGGCCGAGGAGGGGCCACCATGATGGTTCTTGGAGGTTCCATTCTTTGGATTCAGAAGCAAAGTGATGGTGCTGACTTAGCTGGATTGGTCTTTAGTGCAAGTGCACAGGGATGAAACAAAAAGCTTACAGCAGGGGTCACCAACCCGGTGCCCGCGGGCACCTGGTCGCCCCCGGAGCTACTTCTAAAAATATCCATTATCATTAGGGAGCACTAACAAAAAATAATTTAATTAAATGTTTTTACATTGAAGTAATGATGTTAGTTTATATTGAGAGTTCAAAAGAGGGAAATGATAAAAATGTTTAAAATAAATTGCTTTATGTATAAAATTCTTTCCTGCATTTAAAGTTCAGAACTGCGTGCAGGTGCCTGCAGGAAACTATCAGAGCGCAGCAGCGCCTGCAGCTTCATTCTGCGAACCTTCACATTTTCCTTTAAGTAAAGGAAGAAAAGAATAACTTCTGGAGTTTTTATTATTTAACCCTATTTACTATTAACAAAATTGTGAAGAAAAAATAAATAAATTGTGCCAAAACAGCTTATTCGTAGCGCACATCCCAACACCTGAACCTGGGAATCAACATTGTCCTCTGGGGAGGCTTCGCTTCCATGTCTTTATTATTTTGCATCGTCTGGAAAAAAAAGTCCGCTGCTCTTGTGGTTTAGGCTTGTGCTGATTTTTGCGCATTGGAGAGGTGCTTGTGCTTTTGCAGGTCAGGTGTAGTGATAGTTTTGTGTCGGACCTTTATTTTTTTCGACATCTGCTGGTGTCAGCCAGCGGGTGACCCGTCAGCTGTTCAGTTCGCGAAACCACGTAAAAAGCGAATAAACCGGCAACCCGCCAGAACCGCTCAGACTGTCACAAGCTCAGGCTGATCGTAGAACAACGGGAGATTCAAACCCAACTCGTTCATTTTTAGCTTACAGAAAATCGCAAAGCCGTGAAATAAACAAAAGCAAACTGACCAGTAAGACTGAGGCTTTGAGGTTCCCCACCTCAACCCTCAGACTGACACAGCTGTGTGTGTATAATAACTTTTTACACAAAATACATTTTATTCTCCACAATTTTGCTAATAGAACAGATGTTAGATAATAAAACAAAAACTATTCTTTTCTTTTTTATGTAAAGGAAAATTTCAAGTTATACTTGAAAAAAAAATACATACATATATATATATATATATATATATATATATATATATATATATATATATATATATATATATATATATATATATATACGTGCTGTACTCAGAGCTGTACAGCTGCAGGTGTTACTGCAACAATCCATCAGTTCACTTTTGTTTATTTCAGTCACTTGTGGCCAGTTTTGAATCACAGAGAAAAGCTCCAAAAGGGAATCAAACTTAAAACTCTGTGAGCTAAGAATTTTTGATCACATAATAGCAATTAACCATAGCTGCCATGGTAATTTATTACTGATAACTATTATGAGTAGTCCTGACATTAACATATAAAAATTCCCTTCTCAGGTGGTTCTTATCCTCTGAGCTCGGGTCCTCTACCAGAGGCCTGGGAGCTTGAGGGTCCTGCAGTATCTTGGCTGTGCCAGCGACTGCACATTTCTGGACTGAGTTGTCTGATATTGTTCCTGGGATCTGTTGTAGCCATTGATCCAGTTTGGGGGTTACTGCCCCTAGGGCCCCGATGACCACTGTGGTCTTCACCTTCCAGGCCCTCTTCAGTTCCTCCCTGAGGCCCTGGTATTTCTCCAGTTTCTCGTGCTCCTTTTTCCTGATGTTGCAATCACTTGGTATTGCTACATCTACCACAACAGCTTTCCTCTGTTCATCCACTATGACAATGTCTGGTTGGTTCACCATTACCATTCTGTCTGGATCTGGAAGTCCCACAGGATCTAAGCTCTGGCATTCTCCACCACCTTTGGGGGTGTTTCCCACTTTGATCTCGGGGTTTCCAGTCCATATTCTGCACAGATGTTTCTGTACACTATGCCTGCCATTTGGTTATGTCGTTCCATGTATGCTTTCCCTGCCGTTATCTTGCACCCTGCTGTTATGTGCTGGACTGTCTCAGGGGCCTCCTTGCACAACCTACACATTGGGTCTTGTCTGGTGTGGTAGATCTGGGCCTCTATTACTCTGGTGTTTAGGGCCTATTCCTGGACGGCCAGGATGAGGGCCTCTGTGCTGTCCTTGAGTCCAGCTTTTTCCAGCCATTGGTAGGATTTACTGATGTCAGCCACTTCGGTTATTTGCTGGTGGTACACCCCATGTAGGGGCTTGTCCTCCCATGATGGTATCTCTGGCACCTCAACAGACATTCACTGAGCACATTGTCTGTTGAGGCTTTGTACCTGATGTATTTATGGCCATGTATTGTTATCTATAGTCGTCATAAGAGTTTTGTAGAGATTTCATTTTGACAATCACAGTGTATCAATCATTTTAGCTTTATTCTAATTCAGATTCAGTTTCATTTCTTTATGTAGCTTCTGTTCATAACAAACAAATGGAAATTTAATCCAATCATCCAGAGATTCCAAGGCAGTGAATCCTTTCGGAACCCAGATCCCAGTAATCAAACCATGCAGTGAAGTTTTCATGTCATGATTAAAACCTTTTGTCCACATCTTGGGCAGAGTGTAATATGTCTGCAAATAGATGGAATTTTTTAGACTTTGAAATGCTATGTTAGTGATTAGTGCATCGAGCATTATTAAGACAACGACCTCTGTGTTTATCCCCTGGAGAATACAGATCCTTCACTTAATCCTGAAATTTCATAAAAGTCTTTAAACAATTCCTAATTCATTAAGTTCTGTGCTGTGGTGTCACCGACCAGGTCACTTATGCCCAGCAGTAACTGTTTTCTCAGTGTATCTCAAGCAGCCGTCCTCAGCCCAACCATCTGGATTCCATCTTTAGCTGCACAAGTTGACAACGGATGAGAAGTTGGTTCCCTTTGGCTCATCTTAATGGTGTTTTTCTCCTAAGCCTTTGAGACCTTCCTGACATCACTGGTGAAGCTTGAGATGAGCCAGATGCCACGAGGAGTGTATTTCTCTGCTCTGAGAGCAGGTGGCCTGCGTTCAGACCAAGGAAAAACTGTAGCAGGGATCCCAGCATTCATGCTCAAGACCTATGAGAAAAACAAGCAACCTGGACTGAAGCCCGGACTAGCAGGTGATCAAAGTCTTCCTTATTATTGGTTTTGCTTCTTCTGCTAGATGTTAGTTTTGTAGTGAAGTGCAGAGACCTGAACGTATTCAAGGACAGAGAGGCTGCAATGAGGTGTGCAGGAGGAGTGACACCTGGATTTATGATAGGGTGTGATTGCAACGCATCTGGAAGCACCTGGAGAGGTGGAAGTAGCCGTGGAAAAAGGAGGAACAGAAGCTAGACAGATGTACATATGTGACGGAGGGGGGACCAGTGGATCAGTAATGTGAAGATGTACTGAAGTTGAAGCATCACACCTCTAAACAAGGGTGTCAAATAGAGGTGGCAATATGGACTTTTATCATGATATTTTGGAGTACTATTATGATAATGATAAAAAAAAATGTGATGAAAAACTGCTATGGTTTTGTTAGCATTCATAGTGTCACACACACACAAAAAAAATCTAATTTAAATTGGCTTCTTCAGGACTCCTGATAAAGAAGTGTGATTTATGTCACTAATCTGCACACAGTCCCTTTAATCATATTTTCAATTTACTGTTATTTGTGGATCACTGGGGACAATAACATAAATAACATTTCCAATAATATTTAACACCATTAAGTCATATTTATCAAGACAACAATAAATCTAAATTCTTATCATAATAAGAAATTTTCTTGGTAAATGCCCACCCCTAGCATCAAACTCATTTTATTTTTGGGCCACATTAAGATCATGAATGTCCTAAATGGGCCAGTGATATAACTACCCATTAATAAACTGTTAAAATGTTTATGAATAGTTGGGTCTATATTCCATGAATATGTCTTTAAATTATATAATAAAAATGATTCACACTGATGTGATTGGAACTCTTCAAATAAAAGCTGATTTGATTTGATTTGATTAATAAAAAATATTTAAGCACATAACTGACATTTTCAAGGTTCTGTTGTAGATTTTACAGGGCCACTATAATTTATTTGTGGACCAGATTGGCCTGAAGGCCTTCAGTTTGACACATGGGATCTAGAGCCACAATGAGTGCAGAAAAGAGAACATATTAGCAAGATAGTGGTGTGGGTGTCTGTGAGGGACCAAACTCAAAAGAGAACAAAAAGGTGTTCAAAATAGAAAATTTCAATTTAATTCTTCAAAAAATGGTAAACAAAAATTAAAGATTCCATACAATCTACAATAGTTTTACAATAGTAAAAGTTACAAATTTGAAACTAATTTAACTGAGATCAACTGAACTCTAACCAAACACAAAACAAAACTGATCTACAAACAAAGAACAAAAGGCTGCTTAAATAGGGGTGGAGTCTCCTAAATCTACTACATTATGGAGGCACAACATAACAAAAGAACAAACAAATACAAAATTAACCAAATTATTCTATAAAACAAATAAAGCAAAACAAACTTTAACTTAGTGTAACACAGTAGAGAAGGGTCCAATATGTTTTAGATAGATGGGCCAATAGGTTTGGCTGTCGGAGCACGATGGGTGTTTAAATGACACACAAATACAGTTGAATGAATTTAAAGAACAATTAGCTTTAGTAACATAAACCATAAAACTCACAATTGGACAAGACACACAATTAAGAAAATAAAATTACAAACAATAAAATACATAAAATAAAAACAATACTTGGCCAAGTGCTAAATCTCAATTTTAAATCTATTGGGTGCACCCTGGTAATCTGCACTCTAATCTTTTTAGATAACAGATCAATCAAATTAAATCCCAATGCAGGTCTCACTCAACATCATTCACATAAGGAGAATCTCCTACATACAATATAGCTCTGTATAGTTGCATGTATGAATGTCACAAGCCACAGTGCAGGTTAGTGCAGTCAGCTTTCTGCTCATGCACATCAGATCCATGTTCTGTTAATAAACCAGATTTCTTTGTGAAAAGAAAAGTTGCATTCCATATGGCTTTGTGTTTTCTGGAGGAGCTGTTTTAACACAGCTTTGGTTTCAACTGATAACGTAAATTCAACCTTTCATTAGGAAAGAGTGATAATTACATTTATAGTTAAACGTTGCACTGATTAACATCAATGTGTTTTGGTGTTTTGTGCTGTGCTGGGTCTGTTCCAGCCTTCAATCAATCAATCAATAAATAAATCAATCAATCAATAAATCAATCAATCAATCAATCAATCAAATTTTATTTGTATAGCACATTTCAGCAACAAGGCATTTCAAAGTGCTTTACATCATAAACACAAAACACAAAGTCATGCAATATAGAATAAAAAAAAGTACATTGTTACATATTACATTTCAAATGCAGTTCTAAACAGGTGTGTTTTTAGTTGAGATTTAAAGGAAGTCAGGGTTTCTGCTGTTTTACAGTTTTCTGGGAGTTTGTTCCAAATATTTGGTCCATAGATGCTGAAAGCTGCTTCTCCTCTTTTGGTTCTGGTTCTGGGGATGCAGAGCAGACCAGAACCAGAAGACCTGAGAGGTCTGGCAGGTTGATACAACAACAGATCTTTAATGTATTGTGGTGCTAAACCGTTCAGTGATTTGTAAACTAACAACAGTATTTTAAAATCTATTCTTTGAGCTACAGGCAGCCAGTGGAGGGACTTTAAAACTGGTGTTATGTGCTCTATCTTCCTGGTTCTTGTAGCCCAAATAAACCTCCCCGCTGTTGGCTTTGTGTTTCAGCTGGATTGCTGCTCTGCTGCGAGTTCCCTGTGCAGACGGACCGCAGTGGGAAGCCCATCGACCGCTTACTGGTCACCAGGAGCCGCAGCTACCAGCAGACCCTGGCTGCCCTCATTCACGAAGTACAAACCCCCCGCCTCCTTAAAACACCCCTGCTGCTTGGTTTGGCTAGAACAGAAACACCACAGCTGGTTCTGTCTGCAGGTGAACATCCAGCTGTCAGAGTGGCACCGTGCTCTCCTGCTGCCCCAGGCCTGGAGGGGGTTCATGGGCCGGGCATTCAGTGCCCTTCTTCAGGTCGGAGCTTTTGCTTCCTTCTTTGTTTAGGAGTTGTTCTGAAATCATCCAGTCTGTAAATAAAGCGAGATACAGTCGCACAGAAGACATGAAGCTGGGTCTGGGTCTGTCTGCAGGGCCGCCGTGCTGATCTGGAAATGCAGCAGAAACAAGTCAAAGGGGATCCACAGCAGCTGGAGTATGAACAGCACTGCGCCTGGTTGTGGTGAGAATCACTCATACCTTCATCCACTTCACTATCTTGTCACATTCGGTTGTCACATTCGGTCATGAACCGGAGTAACTGGGTAACAGTTACTCAACTAACTGTTACCCATTTACTGTAATACAATTCATTATGGTATTACAGTAAATGGGTAACAGTTAGTTAATATTTTCTTTATTTTCGATATTTTCTTTTATTCTTTGCAGTGAAACGTTTCCATCTTTAACATGACGAAGCTCAAACTGCTGGATAACATGTGGAGAAATACAGTGCCTCTCCAAAGTAGGGCTGTCCCAAAACAACTTTTTCACTCCTGATACGATATTGTGGCTTTGAGTATTGGCCAATACCAAAATTGACCCAATACAATATCAGCATGAATCATAATTATTTTTTTGTGGAGAATGTTAGGAAAATCTTGATCACGTGGTATTGTTCAAGCAAGCAGAGAACAATAGTCAATAATAATAGATTTGAGAACAACTAGTCCATTTATTATTAAGAAGTGACTCTCCCTGTAGGATACCAGTGCTCCTGCATAAAAAAGCTGGCGTGGACTAATTTCAAAATAAGAGCGCGTCAAAATAGGATGTTTTTAATTTATTCTTCCTAAGTCGCTGTGCCAATTTCTGAAAAACCTTCTGTTTTCAGTGACTTCTTTCACTTTAGGGTGACAGAGTGACACCTCGACAGCAGTATTTCCCAACCCTGGTCCTCAAGGTACACTGACCTGCATGTTTTAGATATTTCCTTCCTTCAGTCCAGCTGATTTCAATTAATGACTGATTAACAGGCGTTTGTTGAACTTCAATCAGTTAAATCAGGCACATTAAAGCAGGGAAACCTCTAAAACTTGTAGGACATGTTTTAAGATCAGAGTTGGGAAACACTGCTCTAGAGAACACCCAGCAAATGCCATCCAGAACTGATGTGAAATTGATAAATTAAAGCCCATCAAAATAAGAAATTTTTTATTTTTCTCTTAAGTTACCAGTCAGTCACTTAGTCAAACTGTCAGCCAGTCAGTCTGCCACTCAGTTTGACTAAGTGGCAGACTGAATTTATAGAACTTGCAAGAAAACGCCAGCTTTTCTTGCAAGTTCTCTCCCTCTCAGACACAGAAAAATACAGCCTTGTCTCCTCCAGTCTGGACTACTGCAACACACTTCTTAGTGGGATTCCTAGCAAGAGCCTGCCGAGACTCCAGTACATCCAACACTCTGTAGCTAGGATCCTGATGAGAGTGCACAAACATGACCACATTATTATTATTATTATTATTATTAAGTTTGTTTGAAAGGGACAGACACACATTGACATAGAGAAACTGAACAAACAGCAGTCCCATGTTTGCATCATAGTGCAATAGCAAAAGCTAATTTGCAGCACTTGTCCCTAGATAGGCTTTTAAACGGTACCTATAAAAAATTGAAGTGAATCGGGCACTTCAATTTTAGTGCCTTTTCAATTTTAGTTGTGCTGTTAAGTAGTGCATTATGTTGTGCTATTTAAAATAGCACAAAAATAATGTTGACATCTACAAACAGTGAAACATAAAACATCAAAAATGGATACAGTTCTGTTTCTGACATAACCAGAATTTGATTTTGTTTTTGTACTAAAACTGGTTACGGACTTTGAATCAACAGGAAGTGAGTTCCAAACTGCAGACCCTCTCACTTTGAGCAAAAGTGGTTCTTTGAAAGGGGACCTTACAATTTCCATCTAAAGCTGTTCTAAGTAGATTTGCTATTGCCCTGCAGTCTCTGTATGCAATCGCTTAATGGTGTAGGTGCATATCCATTCAAACACTTAAAAATCAATTAAAAAAAATTATAATTCATAAAAAAATTAGAAAAGTCCAAAATGCCAAATTCAGCCAAAATGTGACAATGATGAAATATGATTGGCTTGATACAACAATTATAGAGACTCTGTAATTCTTTCAGTATAGTTTGACTAGTACGAGACTAGACAGTAGCTCCATTGGAAACATGTGAGAGAATATTTGAGTTCATAAACATCTCTGCACAGTGAAATGTTAAACAATTTCTGATCATTTTATGTTTGATCTAACAGTTTTGCTGATTTTATCAACATGGCTCCTAAAATTTAACTGAGCATCCAGAATTATCCCTAAATATTTTTCCCATTGATACTATTGATACTTGCTCAATAGGCTCCCCCTTGATCTGGATATTCAAGGACTGTAATGATGTTGTCTTTATTGAAAGAACAAATGCACTTTGTTTTTTTTTTTGTATTGAGAGTTAAGCAAGAATTATTTAGCCATGATGATCATCTCTGAAGGCTTGTCTGATGTGTAAACAATGGTGTCATCAGCATACATTTGCAGGTTAACTTCAGGACAAATTTCAGGAAGACTGCTAACACTAAAAAGGACTGGACCTAAGATAGTTTTTTGTGAAATCCCTGTTACTCTTTTGTAGAAGACAGATTCACTATTATTAATGAAAACACATTGTTTCCAATTTTTCAAATATGATTGAAACCAAGACAATGACTGTTCTGAGAAATTAAAAGATGAAAGCTTTCAGATCAGTAAATTGTGATTCAACGCATCAAAAGCCTTTTTCAAGTCAAGGAAAACTACACCAGTGATTTGTACCCTGTCAGGTGATTGTTTAACCTTTTCAAGCAGCAGACCTATAGCAGTCTCTGTGGAATGATTATGTCTGAAGCCAAACTGAAGAGGATGCAGAAGATTGTTACTTTCTAAATACAATAGCAGTGGTTTTAGAATAATTTTCTCCAGCACTTTTAATATGACCGGAACAAGACTTATTGGTCTGTAGTTACTGATTTCATGGGGACTTCTTGATTTAAAAATCGGTTTCACCCAAGGATTTTTCCATGCATCGGGGAATTGCCCTGTTCTGATGGAAATATTAACTATGCGAGTTATAGGTTCTACTCTCTCTAAATTTTTAAAAACATAGTGATAGCTAGTGATAGCTTTTTGAATGTCAGAGTAATGAATTTCCTTTATCTCAAACAAATCAGAATACTTGTTTGGTTGGTTTATAACGTGTATATCTATTGGAGATGGTAGAAACTTTGATAGCAAGTTTTTAACTGAAAAGAGTAAAAAAAAATAATTAAACACTGTTGCTAGCTGAGCAGGATCAGTTATGATCTTTCCTGCTACTGCAAGTTCATATTTGTAATAAGTACTTGCATTGGGATTCAGTAAACTGTTTAATTGTTTCCAGATCGTCTTGCCATTCCCCCCTGTTTATGACAAAACATTTATGTAGTATTTAGCTTTCGATGTGTAAATTTCTTTAACTACTCTGCTCCTCAAGCTTTTAAAAAGCCTTCAAACTGTGGTCCTTTTGTTTTTAAGAAAAGATTTTAGATTATAAAATTCAGCTTGATTAAAGTGGAACTCACAAATACACTCAAGGGGGATCTTGTCACAGGAAATTAGGTAAAATGTGTTGCATAATTTAATTTGATAAACATTAATATCCAACCACTAAGTAAGAAATTAATAGATTTTTAGCAACAATGATTTATTCAGAAAACCACAATATTAAGAATTAATAATAGTTATCCCAATATAGTGACCAGTAAACCAAAAAACCCCTCAAAAATAATTATAGGTCAGATTCCAATCACTTGGTTTGAGTCAGCAACCAAACTTAAATAATTAATTGTCTAAATATTCTTGTTCTTTTTTTTATGAAAATTTGGTCTGCAAAAAAGTCCCATATACTCAAAAATCAAAATATCTTGGAAGCAGTTCTCCTTATTAATCCACAGTCTCAATCCAAAATGAAAAATCCAAAACGTCTAAAACCCCCCAAAAAAGATGAGGAAAAAAAAAAAAGAGTAGTATCACCAAAACCCCCCAAAAAGGAAAGTAAAGTCCAGATCTCATCGGGGGCGTCCTTTTTCCCCCTCGGTGGTGTCCTCCTCGCACTGGCGGCATCCTATTGCACATTGCGGCATTTCCTGGCTGTAAACTCCGATCCAGTTTCTAGTGCACGATCTGCGGCGCTGGGGCAAGCTTGATTGTTGTTTTATCTTTTTTTTAGATTTTTACTTGGTTTAAACATTCAATTAAGTCAAAAACTCCCACTGCACAGATCTGACGTTGTGTGTCTTCCTTGCTGATTGCGCCGTTCTGCGCTGACGCGCATGCCCCTTTTTAATCACTAGTTTTACACACACCTGAAACGAACATGATTATTACCCAAATCAGTTTTTTACAATGGAAATTTGGAATAATTTTAACAATGAAAGCACAACTGTTCTACAAGACAGTTTACTACTTTTACTATTTAATATATTTATTCAGAAAAAACGAACGTAGTGGTTATGTTACAATAGCATAGTCTCTTTTTCATTAACAGCTGAATGTCATCAGATACCTAAAGGTGCTGTATTTTTCTTTGTCCCTTCATTTGAGTTTTAAGAAACTTATTCATAGTATTACAAACATTAAGAATATATGTATTGCAGCAATCCTTCATCTGATTCTGATTTGAAATGTCATCCCAATTAACCCTTGCTAATTCTGCCTCAAATTTGGGTATAACAATCTGTTTCTGTATATTATAGCGACTGAAAAACGATTTCGAGGTAATTTTCTTCCAAGGAGAGTGATATTGTGGTCGGATAAGCAACCAGCCCTGGCTCACTTCGAAGTTAGTCTGTTGATAGCATAATATACTGAAAAATGACCATGTCCAAAATAGTTAAGATGAATGGTAATTTCACCTTGAGAGATCTGTCTTCGTTCAGTTTGAAAAAGGCGCCGTAGTAGAAATCCCACAACAAACAGAAGAAACAGCCAAGCCAGAAAGATTTTCAGAAAGTGAGGCTGCTTTCCTTGTCTGTTTGAGGCAAGCCTACCACGTGTGGAGTAGAGATTACAAGAATTTCATTGTTGGCTTGTATCTTTGCATTGTTGCTGCATCAATCCGTCAGATAAGTTGTCTTCGTGTTTGTGAGGGACCAGACTCAAATGAGGACAAAAAAGTGTTCAAAAAAGAAGAAGTTCAAGTTAATTTTTCCAAGAATAGTAAACCAAGCATAAACCTGTTATGCAAGGATAAGTCCATCCATCCATCCATCCATTTTCCGACACCCTTCTCCCTAACGGGGTCGGGAGGTGCTGGTGCCTATCTCCAGCTGCGTTCCGGGCGAGAAGCGGGGTACACCCTGGACAGGTCGCCAGTCTGTCGCAGGGCAACACAGAGAGACAAACAGGACAAACAACCATACACACACACACTCACACCTAAGGAGAATCTGGAAAGCCCAATCAGCCTGACAGTCATGTTTTTGGACTGTGGGAGGAAGCCGGAGAACCCGGAGAGAACCCACGCATGCACAGGGAGAACTCCGTGCAGAAAGACCCCGGGCCGGGAATTGACCTTCTTGCTTCAAGGCAACAGCGCTACCCACTGTGCCACTGTGCAGCCGCAAGGATAAGTCAAAAAGGATAAATAACAAATCTAGGCCCAATTAACAGAGGTCAATTGAACTCTAACTGAGCGAACACAAACAAAACTGACCTGCAAACAAATAACAAAAGGCTGCTTAAATAGTGGTGGAGTAACCCAGAACTACCACATGAGGGAGGCACAACATAACAAAAGAACAAGCAAATACAAAATTAGCTAAAGTATCCTATGAAACAAATAAAGCAAAACTAACTTTAACTTAGCACAAATATTAATAAGTGATTATTTAAGTGACAAAAAAAACTAATTAAGATCAACGTGAAACAACAAAGTCTCCCCCCTTCAGTCTTTCAGAAAAACAATGTGTTTGTTCCATGTTTCCTCCTCCAGCTGGTTTGTCAGCAGCACCTCAAACACAATACAAGACATTCAGACAGACATTAACTAAAGTGTGCACCCATTAGAAAATATATGTCTAAATGAAACAACTAGCTTGGATTATAACTAATGCAAAGAAAAAAATACACGATGTGGTGGTGGTAGGAGCATCCACCACATTGTTGTTGCTGCGTCGATCCGTCAGTGAATCCTTAGTTAGGTTTATACTGGGTAAAAAGGCTTTAAAGTTAAAATCGTGGGAGGCAAACACGGAGCCCAACCAACCATGTGTCGCCATTTCTATTAGGCTTTTCTACTGATCATCAGATTTAGGTGTATGCCATTCTATCTTTCCATCACTTCCATTCTCCACTCTCTCCACTGGCTTCCCATTTCCACTAGGATTGAATTCAAGATTTCCCTTCTCACAAACCAGTGTATCTGTGGAAAAGCCCCCAACAATCTCAAAGAACTGCTTAACCCACAAACCACAACTCACTCACTCTGCTCCACCCACCCAAACCTTCTCCACATATCCAAAACCAAACAGAGGATCATGGGGGATAGGGCCTTCTCTGCTGTCGCTCCATGTCTATGGACTGTCCCAAAACAACTTTTTCACCCCTGATACAATTCTCTGAGGGAACCACAATCCACTGACTGCTTTAGAAAAGGGCTTAGGGTTAAGGCATTTCTTTTTAACAACATTTCTGGTTCACTCTCCTAGATATTTGTTTTGAGCTCTTTTATTTATTTATTTATTTATTTGTTTATTTGTTTATTTATTTATGTGATTATTTTATTTCCATTGTAATTACTTGGTTTGTTTTTGTCCTTTGAGATCTAAAGATATAAATATTGTGTTTAATGCTTTTTGTCAATTCAACACAGCAAAAAAAGGGAATAGAATAAAGACTTTCTGTGAGCCAGGTGTTTCATAGATAAATGAAGACAAGTGAGAGATTTAATTCAGAACTCTAACTCTCTGATTCCTCTATTGTGTTTAGGGCCAGAGATCAGCTCACAGACGTCATCAAAACTGCTACAAAGTGAGTTATATGCTGATGCATATAAGTTGACCCAGATTTATTGACACATGTCTTAATAGTGGATGGTCCCATCTGCTTCCCAGGGACAGCCCTGTTGTACAGGGCAACTCCATCTTGGCCCTGAGTGGGCTGGCTGCTGTCGTCGCTAAGTATGAGAACAACCTTCCCACCGACAGCAGCGGTGGCATGGGGGTGAGGCTGCTTCAATGTTTCTGTTTTTACAAAAGGCTGAAAGCTACAATTTCCTCCACTGATACCGACCTGTAAATTTTCTTTACCATAGCGAGCTGAAACTGAGTCAGACTTTGACAGTACTAACTCTGTTTGAGCTCTGCAGGCTGGCCCAGAGTTTGTGCCTACTGCCAGCTGGATGTCCATGGTCCTGGACACACTGCTTAGCATCATCAGCAGCGGCTACAAAGCCAGGGGACAGCTGTTTCCATGGTTCCTGCATGTGAGTTTCATGTCAGAACTTTTTTTCTTTAGTTACATTTAGGTTAGTGGTGCACCAATTGCATTTTTCTGACCGATCAATCACTGAAAAGCCTGACCTACAGATTTTGGTCAGTACTGATCTCTTTTATCTGAAAAGACACTAAATATAACAACAAAGTTAATGAGTTGGCAACAGTGACGTTATTATTGTTAACTTTGTATGTGCAATAGGGCCAGATAATATTGTTCAAAAGCAAATGACAATGATCAATCGATATTTTGTGTTTAAACATTTTTTTTTGTTTTAAATATCTGTAAGTACTGCCAAACTGGTGGTGTGATCTTTCCTGTTTTATCCACTGTGTTTTTTACTTTTTAGCAGTTATGAGGCACGGTGGTAAAATCTGAAACTGTTGCTGTGCAAGTTACTGAATAGGTTGTTGCTAGGTAACCAAAGAGTGAGTCAATTAGCGGATGTCCCTGCTCTCGACATCCACTAATTGAGAGGTTGAGCAGCTAATATTTTTCCTCTGCCAGAATCCTTCAGGAAGGATTGGAGTTCAGTTAAATTATTACAAATTTTAACAGACGTATTATCTATTGACATTGATTATTGTCCAGCCCTAACATACAGACAGGACCTACAGGGCATGTCTGAGTATGCATCGCTATTTGCTTTAAGGCACTGATGTTCTAAATTTATTTTAATCATCACACTCACATTTAGTGTCTTCCAAACCAACAGTTTAACTTGATTTAATTGTTTGTTTAAAATGGAATATGTCTGAGTGAATTTGACCAAATCAGGAAAGAAGTTGACTTAAAGACCAGTGAATATTAATCACATTATCTCGAGGTTCTTTTACATCCACATTCAAGTATAAATAAAACAGTAGATCAAACCTTTCCAGCAAGACTTTTACTGTATTGTTATTATATCTGAAAAAATGTTTCTTAAAAATGTTTCTTAAACTAGCCACGGATCCCTTTGAAATACAGCCTACAAATGCCTACCTTATATGTTTTAAGGTACATATAACCCACAGACTTTTATGTGAAAAAGTTGTAAAATGTCCTTTTCATCTGCTGAAGTGACTGTAAGCTGCTATGTCTGTGTTTTTGCTGCGCTCGTCCCCAGCGGTCATACTCTGGGGAGAACATGGCCAGCGCCATCGCCCGCTCCTGTGCCAGCCTGGCTCTGTCCCTGCTTGTCCCAGTTCTGGTGATGTGGCAGAAGGATGCTCTGGTCCGGGTCCTCTCAGCTCTGCGAGCTGGCTTGCCGGACACCCCCTCTGCAGATGACTCCCAGGCTGTCCAGTTCCACTCAGGCCTGGCAATGGGGATGGTTCTCTCCAGCCTGCACCACCAGAGCCTCAGGTACTGGATCTGAGAAGAATTCCCAGTTAAACACATGAATGCAACCACTGATCAGTCTGTCTCTGGTGTTTAGCGATGTCTCTGCCCTGGAGGACACGGATGTCCTGTCCAAGTCTCTGGACGCTCTGGAAGGTTGCTGCTTCAACCCCAACCTGGAATACAAGTTAGTGGTCTGGTGCAGACAGGTCCAGAGGACATTCACCAGCAGTAAATACTAGAAGATGAAGCATTTTAGGATTCAGTAGATTAGTTTTTCTTCTCAGTATTTTAATGGACAGAAGCTTGAGCATTTGTTAGTCTGAGCTGCAGACGGAGGGCGTCAGTTTGTCTCAGATTTCAGCAAGTAACTAGAGCATTTTTCTGCTTCTTGTTCCTCAGCACCGGCTGCGTGCTGGGCCTGGGCCTGGTGCTGTCAGCGCTCTGCAACAGAGCACGGGTGGAGGAGCAGCTTCATGTCAGAAGAACCCTGGACAAGCTGCTGGACAAGCTGCAAAATAGCAGTGAACAGGGACGCATGCTGCAGGAGGTACATGCTTCCCTCAGTGATCCTGTCATGACACTGCCTCTGTTTATTGTTTTCTACATTAAAATACTTAAGAAGAACCCATCCGTTTATTGTGATAAGCATTTATCAGCCCCAGTGAGCAGTGGTTGACCTGATCTGATTTGTTCCTGCAGGTCCTGTCTTACTCTGTTGCCTGTGTGAGCGTGTCGGCCTTCAGCTGGGGGCTGATCCATGCTGCCAAGGCCGAGGAGGTCCTGAATGCACTTCGCACACTGACTGAGGAGAGCCAGCAGGTCAGCAAGCCTCACTTCCTGTCTGGGCTGTTGAGTTCTCTGCGATTTAAGTATCAACTTATAGGCGGTACCTTTTTTAGGATTGCCAGAATATTTTGAAGGTTAAAGCTTGATGTTCAGATCTTTGCTGAGGGTGATCAGATTAGTGGATGGTATCAGTTTCTCATGCAAGTATCAACCGATCACTGATCTACCAAAATGGTGGAAATGAGGGTTGATTATTGGCCGGCACCCCAGCTTTATTTTAAATACATCTTTATTGCACTTTCTCCTATCTTATCAAGATCATAACCATAGGTTAAAAGTAGACAGGACAATAAGCTAATGTATATAGAAAGTGTTATTTTGAGGTGTTCTGATGCTTCTTTGTCGTCTCCAGACTCCAGGCTTCTCATTGGCTCTCGGGCTGGTGGTTCACGGCCTATCAGTGTCCGGCCACGGGAAAGCAGAGAACATTTACCCTCGCCTGCTGGCTGCTTGGATCAAAATCCTGCTGGCTGAGGTACAACACATGAATCAGCATTCCTTATATTGTACCCTGATCAGACTCGCAGCTGGCAGATCTACATTTTGGTTTGGTCCAATTAAAATCATGCAGATCCTGTCTTTGTATTTCAGGGATGTCCCACCATGCAGCGCCTGGCTGCTGCCAATGGGCTGGTGGCTTTAGTGGGGTCAGAGAGCTGCCTGATTCAGGTAGGAGATGAGAGCCAGTCATGAGTCTGCTGGTCTGCAGGCTCCAGGTGAGTCCAGCTGTTCACTAGGAATACTCACTGTTGTGTTTTTACAGTACCAGAGTGAATTGGAGCTTTCCGTCCAGCAGCAGAACAGACTCAACGAGGTCATCCGTGCTATAACCCAGGTATCAACTACTTTCTTCTTAGCATGCTTATTAGAATCCAGGTTGGCTATGAAATATGGGTGCACCCATAAATCGGGCTTGATTTCTTTCATTTTGGGAGATCAGTGACCAGTCTCTGCTTAATGAGAAATTTCACTTCCACCTCTTAACGGCAATAAAGAGTTTGTTGAAGTATAAAGTTAGCTTTAATAAAAATCTTTGAAGTTGTTCTTGTTATAACTTCACTTTCTTTCCCACCAACACCACCACCATTGAACTATATTACAACATAAACATTAATGAGATGGTGTAATGAGTACAATAATTACATAAAATTGATATAAAAACATATAAACATACCTAGCTGACTGCCCCTTCTTTAGAGGAAGAAATGAGGTCAAACAAATTCTTTAAACTTAAATTGCCTTTTCTGCAGTCATGCCTCCATAGTACATTCATCTTTTTTCTGGTTTTCCAGCAAAGATGCTGAATTCCACTTCCGACTTAAAACCTTTCAAAATAAATGTCATAATAACAAAAATAAACTAAAATTGTGGCAATAAAAGAACCTGATCTGATCTATATCTGAAAATTAGCCTATAAGCCCTTTTGCTTACCCGATTGTTGCCAATTTTGTGACTTTGTGGCTACATTTAGCAACTTTTCTGACAAAATCTGACTCTCACTTCAAGCTTTTTAAAGCTCTGTAATTGGCCAGAATATTACTAAATATCATCTCCTTTTGGTTTAGTGTCACTAATTGTTTCCTTTTCCCTCTACATTAATGACCATCATGCAGGAGAACAGCACATTGTTTCTGTTTCTTTGTTGCAGGTCATTAACTTCTCTGGAGCCATGGGGCTGCAGGCTAACAGCACCTATCTGATTGGCCATCTGCACCTAACCCATATGTCCACCAGGCACAGTCACACCACAGGTACAGCAAGCTGTTTCATGCTTCAGATCACTGACTATTGGCATTTTATTGGATTTTAATGTAACACCAACACAACACAAGAAATAGGATGAATGTTTTTCAAATAATTTATCTTGCAAAAAGAAAATGGGAAAAGAATAGTGTGCAGATTGAACAAATACTATTGAGTTAACTAAGTAAACGCAGCTAATCTGTTTCCAGCCTCAGAACATTATTCTCTAACAATGTTCTGAGGCCTCCATGGAGACCAAGGAACCCAGCAGGCTGGTCAAGGTGAGGGGTCAGAAGAAAGAAGCATGGCTAAGGATGGTCATGCAACCATGAGCTCTGCTGGTCTGCTTCTCTGTCTCAGTTGTTCTTAATACTAAATTTATTTACGTGAAACCTCTATCTTTAAACTTAGCCACGCATAACACAGTGCAGTTTTTGTAGACATAGAACATCTTTTCTGAGTAAATTTGACGGATCCAAACAACCACTTCTCAAAATGCCGGCTGATAAGGAGGAAACCAACTGGGTTGAATCTGTGATATTGTCAATATGAGAAAGCAGAGAAGATTTCTCTAAGCAGATTGAAGGCAAATCAGTCAGCATTCAGGCCACACTTAGAAAGATTGAAATGTCACTTTTCAACTTTGTCGTAGCAAGTTGAGGAGATGTCTATGAAGCCCTGCCAGCTGCTGCCTTGTTTGAGAGGCCTGAGCTGTCCAAGGCAGAGCCGAAAAGTTTCCCCGGAACAAAAGGCATGTTCCGGAGGGTTCTCCTACAAGGCTCAGGAAATGGTGATTGCGACAACCAGACCTGTCAGCAAGTGTGAACCATTGTGGAGAGTGTGCGTCCAAGCTCCTTTGTCATAAGAGCAAAGACCTGCAGAAGTGCATCAACCAGGCCTTGGGTGGAGTTGTCCAGTGGAACGGATTCCAAAGAGGAAGACAGGGCCAGCATCAAATGGGAGAGAGTGTTCCTAATCTGGTCTATGCGGGCCCCAGGGTCGTTGGCACTGAGGCCAAAGACTCATCAGGCGGGATAATAACAGCGGTTCCACAGCCGGCATCTGCCCCAAGCCAATCCTGGGTGCCTCCTGCATGGCTGCCAGGGCCCTGCCATCCGTTGTCAGGCGTGAAAATGCCTGAAAATGCCTGATGTCTGACCAGCAGGCATGAAGTTCCCATATATATATTTCCGAGGGAGGAAACACAAAAGCAGCTTCTGATCTATTGCACCCAGAGAAAGGCGCTAGAAGCTGCAGGTTGGGCATGAGGAACACCAATCTGGAAATGGGCAAGAACAATAAAATCAATCAATTCCACAGACACATGGATGAGGGGTGAGCCCCCCTTCCCCTTTTATCCGTCATGACCTAGTGCCCTTTTTTGAAATATTTAACAGTTTGTGCATCAGGAGGCCTGCTTGTGACCCTCAACAATAATATTTAGCTAAAAATAACAATTTAGCAAAATAAATGAGTCTGGCTGCCCTCGGTGTAATAATGACTGAGGATTCTCAGTGCCTCTGCCTCCATGTTAAGACACTGGGCCCATGGTGAGAAGGAGGGGGGTTTAATTGCAGCCTCTAACTATCAAATTATGGTCAAACACATATATTTTTTCATCATACACGTGTTTATGGTTAAAACAGTAGGTCTGATATTAAAATTAGAAAAACCTTCAGAGCGACTACAGCCTTGGCTCCACACACTTCGACACCCACTACCCTAAAATATTAACTCTGAAAACTGTGCTCTATTTTCCTTCCACTTCATTATTCTAAATTTATGTTGCAGTTTGTTGGTCTCACATAAATTACTCAGAAATGTGTTGAACGTTGTAGCTTTGAAGTGAAGATGATGAACGCTTTAATGAGGCCTGTTGCTGTAGCAATGCTCCGATCTGTGGTTCTTCTGTCTCTCTCCATCAGTTCCTCAGGACTTCAGCTACCTCCCAGAGAGCAGCATCATCAGATCCATAACCGACTTCCTCACTGAAGCTGGAAGGAAAGGTGCGTTTTCCAGAAGAGGTATGGGTGCGTGTGTCAGTGTGTGTAACTATGTAGTGTGAGATCTGGGTTGTGACTGCCGCTGCAGGTCCAGAGTTTTCCCCGCCTGCTTTGGTTCAGGCTGCCCTGACCTCGATGGCGTCAGTAGGAGCTGGTTTCCAGTTCCCCCCCGTTAACTGGAGCACTGTCCTGTCCCCACTGATGAGGCTCAGCTTTGGTAACTCGCCCTCCTCACCCCACACACACACACCTCCCTCTCACATGTTCTACAGATGACCACAAGGTGTGGTTTGACTTTGACAGGAGAAGGTGTCCAGCATCAGTGTGTAGTTCTAGCAGCGTCCCAGGCCCAGTCCTCCCAGAATGCGTCCCTCTTCCTGGGGTCCTGGCTGTCCCCACCACTCGTCCACAGCCTCAGTGTTGGTTATTCCTTTCCTTTTCGTCATGGCTGCAGCGAGATACAAACAGAGCTTTCATATGAGTTCCTTTCCTCCCCTGCAGCATCACACTCGGGCCCACCTCTACCAGACCCTGGGTGTGTGGATGAAGCAGGTGGCGGAGGACAAGCTGCAGGTGTATGTGCAGAACCTGGGCCTGCAGCAGTTCCAAAGGCGCTCCATGTGTGTCTCTCTACTGCAGGGCATGGCTCAGGCCATGTCCCTCCCTAACCCGCCCAGCCACTGCTGGAACACCCTCTGCTCTACTGTCGAGGCAGCCTTTAGCCTCCTGCCCAGCCACATCCAGGTGGGGTCAACTCTCCTTTACTGCTCCACCCTATTACAGCTTCACCTTGGAACAACACCTTGTTGCCATAGTTACACATTGGGACACATTCACAACTGAATAGAGGATGAACCTTTTGTTGCCTTACCAAGCAGGATGAGGTCATGACTTTTTAAAGTTTAGATTTGTTATAATATCAGTAATGGTAGTGATTTTTGTTATGTTCTGCTTCATACACATAGCAAACACTAACAATTATTTTAGTAATCGATTATTCTGATGATTAATCTGATAAGAAAAAATTGCCACATTATACACATTTTTCACTGAATTAAACAATTCAAGGATTTTTGTGTACAATAGAATATAAGATGCTAATTTAAAAAAAAATCAATTCCTTTTTTAAATAACAAAATAAAAAAGCCTAAAATGCAAAAATGGCATTCCTATAGTGATTTTGAAGCAGGTGAAAATAAAACTGCCATTTGAGAAGTTTTGGATAGAACATTTTTACAGACAAAGGTGTTTTTATCTTAAATGCAAAATGAACATATTTATTTAATATTTTTGGCTTATTTACTCTACTGGGTGTGCTGTTATTTCAGTAAAAGGCCTTTTTGAGTATATTCACCAGTTAATGATTAATTGATTAGTAAATTAGTGGACTATTATTTCAATAATCAATTCATCACAGTGAATCCAATTATTCTCTGCTTTTAATAGCTAAAGCAGAAGCTTTAGCTATAAAAAAGGATTCTTTTTTTTTTTTTTTTCAAATTAAGATGGCTGTCCTCTTCTTGATGATGGTAGTCAAAGGCCATTTGAAAGCATGTTCATGTTTTCGAATGGTCTAGTAAAAGTGCAAAGTGCTCCTTAAAGTAGAGCAGCCAAAGCAAATGAAGCGGATTAGAAGAGCTGCCAACAACTGTGTCAACCTGGACATGTTACTGTAAAACATGTTTGCTGCCCAGATATTGAGCTGTTAGCATAACATACAGCAGTAGTCTTCAGTAAGAAGCCTATTCAGAAGTCTGACTGCCATTGAAGATCCTTCCTTTCTGCAGGTGATATGAGTTATGACATATAATTACATTTAATTTCCCTTTGACTATTTTTGCATCAAATCTTCATCCTTTAGCTATCACCTGCTGTTGTAATGAGACAAACGAGAAGGGATGTGAATACTTTGACAAAGCACTATAGTCTGTCTGTGTTTTTTGTGTCTCTGTGTTTTGGGAACAAAGTTTCTGTGTAACAAAGTTAAACACTTTAATCAGAGAAATCAAAGATCAAAACAGTAATGCTGTTCAGCTTCTGGTATTTGTTCTTGTTTCAGGATGCTGAGGTGGATCTGTATGTGGGTGTGGCCAGGTGTCTGTCTGAGATGTCCGACACAGAGATCGACAGGATCGTTCAGGTGTCAGAGGTCAGTGTGGGGTCAGAGGTCAGTGTGGTGTCAGGAAATGACAGCAATTGCTCTGTGAGTAAAGCTGAGCGTTTGTGTGAATCTCAGGCTCAAGTGGAAAAAGCCTGCTTTGTCCTAGCATTCCTCACCTCTCAGGGCAGACTTCCACTGCTCAGCCTCAATGATGTCATCACTGGCGTGCTCTCTGGTTGGTCGAGCTGCAGACTGGGCTGGATCCTCTTGCAGGCCTTTTACCAGTGCCGGCTGACTGCTGGCACCAGTACAGGTGAGAGTGCAGCTCTGCTGGTAACAGCGGCTCTACTGTCTAAGTCTGCATGTTGAGCATCCCTGCTTGTCCCTACAGGCGTCTCCAAGCGCATGGAGTGGCTGCTGGAGCTGATGGGACACATCCGGAACATCGGCTATGGAGCGACCACCATCAGCTGTAGAGACACCAAGAAGGTAGGTGTCTCTGAACCGGTCAGGTCCGGTTCATTCCGGCGCCACACCGCCCCTTGCATTAAATCTCAGATTTAATCTCACATTAAATCTGAGAGCTCTGGAAGCGTGTAATGAGCCTCAAAAATACTTGTGTACTCGTAACCAAATCAGTGCGTAAATGCAGCTTTGTATGTGTATCTGGCGACTCGTGCATACGTTGTCAACATTTCTAGGCGTAGGAGAAGGCTTATTTTCTTTATACGGTTTACAAATCATGTTTCACAGGCACAACTATCCAAAGTTACATACAAAGATGCTTACACGAGTTACAAATCCAGTATTACACACGAACAGATATTTTTACACCAGGGGTCACCAACCTTTTTGAGACTGGGAGCAACTTCATGGGTACAGAGCAACACGAAGAGCACCTGTTTGATACAGTCTTTATATATATATATATATATATATATATATATATATATATATATATATATATATATATATATATATATATATATATATATATATATATATATATATATAATACTGCCTGATCATATTAGTGTCAGGACTACTCACAATAGTTATCAGTTATCAGTAATAATTTACCATGGCAACTATGGTTAATTGCTATTATGTGATCAGAGGTTTTTAGCTCACAGAGTTTTAACTTTGATTCCCTTTTGGAGTTTTTCTCTGTGATTCTAAACTGGCCACAAGTGACTGAAATAAACAAAAGCAAACTGATGGATTGTTGCAGTAAATTTTCCTTTAAATAAAAAAGAAAAGAAGAGTTATAGTTTTATTATCTAACCATCTGTTCTATTAGCAAAATTGTGGTAAATAAAATATCTTTTGTGTCAAAAGACATTATACACACACAGCGGTGTTAGTCTGATGCGTGAGGTGGGGAACCCCAAAGCCCAAGTCTTATTGGTCAGTTTGCTTTTGTTTATTTCACGGCTTTGCGTTTTTCTGCAAGCTAAAAATGAACGAGTTGGGTTTGAACCTCCCGTTGTTCTACGATCAGCCTGAGCTTCTGACAGTCTGCGCGGTTCTGGCGGGTCGCCGGTTTATTCGCTTTTTACGTGGTTTCGCGAACCGAACAGCTGACGGGTCACCCGCTGGCTGACACCAGCAGATGTGGAAAAAATAAAGGTCTGACACCTGACCAGCAAGAGCACAAGCATCTCTCCAATGCGCAAAAATCAGCACAAGCCTAAACAAGAGCAGCTGACTTCTTTTCCAGACGTCGCTAAATAATAAAGACATGAAGCGAAGCCTCCCCATGTGGTTCACGGAAAGAGGATGGTGTTGGTTCCCAGGTTCAGGTGTTGCGATCGCGCTACGAATAAGATGTTTTGGTACAATTTATTTATTTTTTCTTCACAGTTTTGTGAATAGAGTTAAATAATAAAAACTCCAGAAGTTATTCTTTTCTTTGTTTACTTAAAGGAAAATGTGACGGTACGCAGAGTGCAGCTGCAGGCGCTGCTGCGCTCCGACAGTTTCCTGCAGGCGCCTGCGCGCAGTTCTGAACTTTAACAGCAGGAAAGAGTTTTATACTTAAAGCAATTTATTTTAAACGTTTTCATCATTTTCCTCTTTTGAACTCTAAATATAAATGTCAAACGTTATTACTTCAATTAAAAAACATTTAATTAAATTATTTTTTTGGTAGTGCTCCCTAATAATAATGGCTATTTTTAGGAGTAGCTCCGCGGGCGACTGAAAAGGTCCCTGCGGGCGACCGGGTGCCCGCGGGCAACGGGTTGGTGACCCCTGTTTTACACACACACAGATATTTCAGACTATTTTCACTCCATATTGTTGCTGCATGTCACTGATGACTCAGCATGTGTTGTGCAGGTCTTGTTCTAACTCTCAGGAATGACTCAGCTTCTTATTAAGCCAGAAACCAGAAGCCAGAAACCTTTTACAGCTTCTCTTGAGATATGAAACAGCATTTTACAGCAAAACCTTTTAATATTCTGCAACTCAATTTACCTTGAGGCCTAAGCTTGTCAATTGTTTCAACTTTTTTTTACATTATCAGTATATCTAGACAGGTTTCTGTGGTTTTTAATTTTCAAATTCTATGGTTCCTTCTGTTGCATGGTAACCAGAACAGGACATCCACATACTTGCCTACTGTTTTCCACTGGCTCTTGTAGAGACAATATTGACTCAGCAGCCTGAATTCTGATGCATGGCTCACTTTTCAGATTTATATTAATTAAATATGTTCAACTTATTAATGGTTACTATTTTGTGAAAATATATAGTGTGGATGGTATTTTATTGGCTAAAATCATGTAGCTACTCTTTGGCTGTTTATCTGCAGGCCACTGACTTCCTGTTCCAGCTCTTTGCTGCTGCTGTCATCTCCTGGGGTGACCACTTCATGCCCCTCCTCTTTGGTATCAGGGCCCAATGGTTCCCATGGCAACCAAATTCCAAGCCTCCAGCACTACAGCACAGTTTGTATGGGTCACTTTCACTCAGTGAGCTTGCTCTGCCACAGTGCATGCTGGGAGTGTCACACAGCCTGCCGTTGCTGCTAGACAAAGAGCCATGGAGCAGCCAGACACACAAGGTGAGAGGTGAAAGGTCAGGTGACTGACTGCTTACTGCTGGCTTTAGGTTATAGGTCCAATATGACAACCGTGTGTGTGTGTGTGTGTGTGTGTGTGTGTGTGTGTGTGTGTGTGTGTGTGTGTGTGTGTGTGTGTGTGTGTGTGTGTTTGTTTCAGTTTATTGACTGGCTCCTCAGTATAACAGAAGGTCCTGAAGAGAATCTGTCAGCGGTCACCATCAGCACAGCCAGAGGTGCATCAGGTTTCATTCCTCCACCTTTTCACAGCTCAGGTCTTCTGCAGCCGCTTCTGTACAGTTAGTCCATTTATTCTTCCTGATGCACTCACATTTGTCATTTGTTTGAAAACGTGAGTTAAAGTAAACAGACATAACTCAAACCGAAGAGTCATTGCAAACAAATTATTTTTACATTTAGAAATAATAAATGTGTAAGTATATGCTCTATTTGACTTTTCCTTTTTAAATTACACTGACAGCTTTTCCCTTCATGGCTGTAGGTTTTTTTCTTTTTCCTTTTTGTGATTCTGAAACAAATGTCTCAAATGGGGGATTTTTATCGTAGGTTGACTCGTTGGTATTAGAACTGCCTTGGACCGGAACAAGTAGGAGTGTAACAAACACTCAGCTCAGATACTAGCTTCAGGAGAGCAAGACCAGACTCTCAGGTTTTTGATTCTCACAATATTAGAAAATCTTGTGATGATGATAATATAGATAAAGATTCCAACAATCAAATGCAACTGTAAGATTCTGTAAGATTCTTACAGTTGCACCACCTTATTGAATACTTTGTCATGACCGTCAAACTAAAATACAACATAAACTTCAATGAGATGATGCAATCAATACAATAAAGACATAACAAATTATGTATAACATATAAACATACCTTGCTGGCTGACCCTTCTTTAAAGGTTGAAATGAAGTCCAGATGACTAATCTCCAGTATTCATTACACTGTTTACTTAAATTGGCCTTTTCTGCTACCACTTGTTCTCCTCTTACCTCACCAGAGGGGTGCATCTCTCTCAGGAGCCCCAGCGGGACAAACATCCTGAATATTAGTTCCTACTTACAACTCTCCAAAATAAATGTCGAAATGTCACAAAGAAAATTTTCTAATGCAAAATAAACACATGAATTAACCTTTAGCCAGGGGCGCAACTACATGCTTTCTGAGGTGCATGCAAACATGTCAGGTTTCCATGGGAATCACCTGAATGAACATCAGTCAGACCTTCCTGATAAAAATAGTGATTTGTAATGTTAGAACTGTGAGTTTAGAATAGTTTACTCATTCTGGTGCCCATCTGACCATCCATGTTCTGACCTGGTTCCAGCTGCTCTCCTGGGTCTGAAGTCGTCCACTGAGTTCAAGAAGAAAGCCGTGTGGACCAGAGCTTATGGCTGGTAGCTCACAGAATCCAAGGGAGGGTGTTACCATGGTAACATTTGTACATATCATCTGTCCTACTTGGTGAAAGAAACTTGAGTGGAAACTGCTGCTGTTGTTCTTTGTTCAGTCAGAAACATGTCTTCATTAAACTGCTGCAAAAATCTGCCATTTCTTTTTTCCTTTTGTGCAATCTGAAATGTTCAGTTTGAAAACAGTCATCCCGTTGTCCCTGAAGAATCAAGTCATCTCTTCTTCCTCTTGTAGAGTCTCCTGCAGGAAACACAAGCACATCTATTGTTAGAAAGGCTGGTTCAGGTTTTATCTCCAACTCTTTTTTTTATCAAATACTTTTTATTGTATTTTTATGTATACAACACATAACACGGAGCCAGACGCGGAGGTGTAGGAGAGGGGGGGGGCGGGCTCAAGCCCCCTTTGAGGGGGGCTTGAGCTCCTGCCCCTTTTATCCTTGATGCCCCTAGTGGTGATGGGATCTGAGCTGGAGGTGAGTGGCTGTAAATAGAAGTTACTGCAGAACCTCAAGTGTTAAAGGAAGATTCGGGCCAGAGCATTAAGAGTTCACACAAGAAAAACATAACTGTGGAGGGAAACATAGACTTATATATGAAGGATGTGAAGTAAAGAAGCCAAAAGAAATTATACAGATTAAAATGACCAAAAACATAAGCTAAGCAGAAACAGTTCAAATGTGAAGGAAAAGAAAACAAGAAAGATTGAACAAACAGCAAGTCAAATTCCACAGCAAAGCAAAGTACAGTCAGAAAACAATGTCACAATATCAGTAGAAAAACTGATATTGTATATTCATAGCATATTCATATGAAATTATTTGTGTTAGGAAAACATGGTTAAAACAACTTTAGGTGTTGTGGTCAAAGGACATGATGGTGTAAGAAGAAATCGACAGGAAGGAGGTGTAGGAGGATGTGG
The DNA here is from genome assembly GCA_911649635.1 of Poeciliopsis gracilis. NCBI lineage: Eukaryota > Metazoa > Chordata > Actinopteri > Cyprinodontiformes > Poeciliidae > Poeciliopsis > Poeciliopsis gracilis. The sequence goes on from CAJVRI010001412.1 coordinate 155,826, forward strand.
AATATTTATGAAACAAGGGATACAATATTAGGTATTAGGGAAAAGGGAAAGAACTTGAATATATAGCAATTGAGATATGGGAACAAGAAGGTAAATTTAAAATAATACAGTTTTATAATCTATGTAAAACATTATCAATTGAAATAATGGAGGAGTTAAATCAATATTTGGAAGGGGAAGTAATTTGGTGTGGGGATTTTAATGCAAATAGTACATTGTGGATAAAGTGATAAAAATGGACAGTTTATAGAACTAATGGAAATAAAAAATCTTGTATGAATAATGGGAGGGGAACGTGAATCAATGTGAGAACAGGGATGGAATCAGTTATTGATTTAATTCTGAATTGATAAAAATGCAACAATAGGTAGTGATCATTATCCCATTACAATAACAGTAGGATTAACTTTAAATAATAAGAATATAAAGGTCAATCAGAAACCGAATTTTAACAAGGCAGACTGGATTAAATTTAGATATTTGAGTCAAATAAACTTAGGAAAAGTGGATATGAGGATGGATATAAATAATGTAAATTTACAAATTTGTAAGATAATCATGGAAGCAGCAGATAATTCTATAAAGACAGCAGGGTGTAAAAATAAGAAAATGGTACTATGGTGGACGAATGTAAAGAAGCAATAAGATTAAGAAATAAAGCATTTAAAGTACTAAAAGGTAATCCAATCTATAAGAATGTAATTGATTATAAAAGAAAGCAAGCAATGGTAAGGAGAACAATTAAGAATGCAAAAAGAGAATGTCGGAAAAATTTTTGTAGCGTAATAGGAAGAGAATCTAAAGTAGAAAAAAATTTCTAAAATAATTAAAAGAATGAATGGCATAAAAAAAGTTTTTGAATATCTTATACTAAAAATAGATTATATAAACAATAGAAGATAAAGATGAAGTTGAAATATTGGCAAAAAAGTTTAGTAAAATTCACAGTTCAAATAATATTAGTGAAGAGGGAAGAAAAGGAAGAGAAAATACAAAACTCAAATATAAAGATGTAGTACAGAGTGTTTAGGAAACAAATAATTGAATTATGCACGTAGGAAGACAAAAAAATACAGCACCAGGTAAAGATCAAATCTGGCATAGAATGATAAGACAACTCAGTGAAAAATCTAAAGACATAATATTGCAATTATATAATAAAATTTGGGAGGCACCAAATGTATATATAGATATATAGATGTAGCTATATCTATATCTATATATCTATATCTAAATATTTAAAAAAAATTCCCTTCTCACCCACCGCGGGTGGTTCTTATCCTCTGAGCTCGGGTCCTCTACCAGAGGCCTGGGAGCTTGAGGGTCCTGCGCAGTATCTTGGCTGTGCCAAGGACTGCACATTTCTGGACTGAGATGTCTGATGTTGTTCCTGGGATCTGTTGTAGCCACTGCTCCAGTTTGGGGGTGACTGCCCCGAGGGCCCCGATGACCACAGGCACCACTGTGGTCTTCACCTTCCAGGCCCTCTCCAGTTCCTCCCTAAGGCCCTGGTATTTCTCCAGTTTCTCGTGCTCCTTTTTCCTGATGTTGCAATCGCTTGGTATTGCTACATCTACCACAACAGCTTTCCCCTGTTGGTTATCCACTACGACAATGTCTGCTTGGTTCGCCATTACCATTCTGTCTGTCTGGATCTGGAAGTCCCACAGGATCTTAGCTCTGGCGTTCTCCACCACCTTTGGGGGTGTTTCCCACTTTGATCTGGGGGTTTCCAGTCCATATTCTGCACAGATGTCTCTGTACACTATGCCTGCCACTTGGTTATGTCGTTCCATGTATGTTTTCCCTGCCAGTATCTTGCACCCTGCTGTTATGTGCTGGACTGTCTCAGGGGCCTCCTTGCACAACCTACACCTTGGGTCTTGTCTGGTGTGGTAGATCTGGGCCTCTATTGCTCTGGTGTTTAGGGCCTGTTCCTGGGCGGCCATGATGAGGGCCTCTGTGCTGTCCTTGAGTCCAGCTTTTTCCAGCCATTGGTAGGATTTACTGATATCATATATATATATATATATATATATATATATATATATATATATATATATATATATATATATATATATATATATATATATATATATATATATATATATATATATATATATATATATATATATATATATATATATATATATATATATATATATATATATGTTTGTAGAATTGATATAAATAGATAGACCATCACGAACCACACTCCATACCAGTAAGTGGCGGTAATGCTACTAAAAGTTTGTTGCCAACCGCCAGTAAACTCGACAAGAAGAAGAAGACAGTTCAATGACAGCAGTGTGTTGCTAACTGAATCTTTTTTAGAGTGAAGCTGTGCGTGTGGACCCTATGACGTAGAAGCCGAAGGGGCAACATGACAGCGAACGAGGATCAGGAGGTATGAAGCAGCTGAAGGCTAGCTGCTGCTAGCAGCCAGATGCTAAAGCTGTACAAATACACTGGAGCGTCAGATAAGCAAACGGGCTAGCTGTTAGCAAAGCTCTGCTGATTAGAACCAATCAGAATAGGTCTACCAGAGGACGTATCACCTTTGTTAGCAGATTGCTACTCGCATTAACTATAATTCTACATCTACAGAAACATGAGTCATGTTTCAACATTATTATTCTGCAACATTGTGTTTCTGTTTTAGTAAAAAGTCACATTTTCAAATGATCTGCTCTGCTGCAGACATGATGTAAAAAATCTTGTCCTTTTTTTCTCCAAGATGGAGCTGGAAGCTCTTCGCTCCATCTATGAAGGGGATGAGTGCTTCAAGGAGATAAGTCCAGTTTCCTTCCAGTTCAGGGTGAGTACCATCCTCTACTCTGTTCCCTTCACTGGCTCCTGCACTCACAGTGACTCAAATGTTGTACTGTATAGGCTCTGCAACTTTAGTCCTTGTCCTAGCAATTCAGAACATAATCAGATTATTGTTCAGCATGTTTGGATGTATATCAGTTATTGTGCTTCAAGAAGCAAAAATGGATAGCAATATTCACTTGTTTATAGTTGAAATGCTGTTTTGACTAACTAGCAAGACGATATGTGCTGCAGAAAAAAACAGACTGAGGGGTGCACCAATGACAGCTTTCTGGCTGATCACTGACCTTTGAAAAGCTTGACCTGTCGATTTTTGATTTTTATCTTTTTTGTAGCTAAATATTTTTGGCAAAGTCACTAATATTGTAACAGTGGTGTGACTGTGCTTAACCGCAGACATCAGTCCTGCCTCAAGGCAGAGCAGAAGAGAACAGTGGCTGACATTCAGACCATTGCAGAGAGTGAGAAGAACTGATGGATAAGATCAGTTTCACATGTATGTATCAACTGACCTCTTAAGATCAAGGAAATGAGGGCCAGTTAATCGGTGCATCCCTAAATAAATGTTCTTATAATCATTGCTGTCTTTTCTTAGTAATGGTTGCCTCCAAAGAAAAGTGTGCATTATTGCTTCAAAGTGACCTGACTTGTAAGAAATCTCGTGGTCAGAAGTAAAGAAGACAGCTTCAGGCTGTCCAAGAGTGCATCCACTGGCAAACCAAAGCATCTCAAAGATCAGAACCATGGATTTACTCCAAATGTTAATATGCATTATATGCAATATGTATACATTTTTAGTTCTTTTATTCTTCAGTATACCAACACAATTTGTGAACATAGTGTACAGTCATGGCCAAAAGTATTGAGAATGACACAAATATTATATTTTCACATGATTTGCTGCCCTCTGGTTTTTATGCGTGTATGTCAGATGTTGTCATCACATACAGAAATACAATTGCAATCATATTATGAGTAACAAAAGCTTTTATTGACAGTTAGAATGAGTTAATGCAGCAAGTCAATATTTGCAGTGGTGACCCCTCTTCTTCAGGACCTCTGAAATTCTCCCTGGCATGCTCTCAATCAACTTCTGGGCCAAATCCTGACTGATAGCAGTCCATTCTTGCACAATCAATGCTTGCATTTTGTCAGAATTCCTCGGTTTTCGTTTGTCCACCCTTCTCTTGATGATTGACCACAAGTTTTCAATGGGATTAAGATCAGGGGAGTTTCCAGGCCATGGACCCAAAATCTCTATGTTTTGTTCCCTGAGCCCGTTAGATATCACCTTTGCTTTATGGCAAGGTGCTCCATCATGCTGGAAAAGCCATTGTTCATCACCAAACTGCTCTTGGACGGTTGGGAGAAGTTGCTCTTGGAGGACATTCTGGTACCATTCTTTATTCATGGCTGTGTTTATAGGTCAGACTGTGAGAGAGCCGACTCCCTTGGCTGAGAAGCAACCCCACACATGAATGGTTTCAGGATGCTTTACAGTTGGCATGAGACAAGACTGGTGGTAGCGCTCACCTCGTCTTCTCTGAACAAGTCGTTTTCCAGATGTCCCAAACAATCGGAAAGGGGATTCATCAGAGAAAATGACTTTACCCCAGTCCTCAGCAGTCCACTCCCTGTACCTTTTGCAGAATATCAGTCTGTCCTTGATGTTTTTCCTGGAGATAAGTGGCTCTTTGCTGCCCTCCTTGAGACCAGGCCTTGCTCCAAGAGTCTCCGCCTCACAGTGCGTGCAGATGCACTCACACCTGCCTGCTGCCATTCCTGAGCAAGCTCTGCACTGCTGGTAGCCCGATCCTGCAGCTGAAACTCTTTTAAGAGACGGTCCTGGCGCTTGCTGGTCTTTCTTGGGCACCCTGGAGCCTTTTGGCAACAATGGAACATCTCTTCTTGAAGTTCTTGATGATGCGATAGATTGTTGACGGAGGTGCAATCTTTCTAGCTGCGATTCTCTTTCCTCTTAGGCCATTTTTTGTGCAGTGCAATGATGACTGCATTTGTTTCTTCAAAGATAACCATGGTTCGAAGAAGAGAAACAATGATGCCAAGGACCAGCTTCTTTTTAAAGTGTCCAGTGGTGTCATTCTTACTTAATCATGACAGATTGACCTCCATTCCTGTCCTCATCACCACCCACACCTGTGTTAATGGAGCAATCACTGAAACAATGTTAGCTGGTCCTTTTAAGGCAGGGCTGCAATGAAGCTGAAATGTGTTTTAGGGGATAAAGTTCATTTTCTAGGCAAATATTGACTCTGCAATTAATTGCTGCTATGCTGATCACTCTTTATAAGATTCTGGAGTATATGCAAATTGCCATTATAAAAACTGAAGCAGTAGACTTTGTAAATATTAACATTTGAATCATTCTCAAAACTTTTGGCCATGACTGTATGGTGGAGCCACGAAATACAACGTTTGTTTCAGTTTAAAAACCTTTGGTTTAGACAGACAAATTATAGCTAAATAGCTTAAATTTCTATGGTCCATTTCCTTTGTCCTTTTGGTTGAATATTGTGTAACAGGTTGGAGACCTCGAGGACACAAAAGCATTTATCCTGGACATCAGCTGGCCGGACACGTATCCAGAGACGGCGCCACAAATCTCCCTGGATGCCTTTTTCAACAACAGGATGTAAGCTGAAAGCAGTGGGGTTCAGTCAAAGTAAACCGCTTTGATGGTAGCCATGTTCATGTTCTACTATGGAACTGCTCTAAGCAGTTCAACCAGTAGATGGACTGTTGACATCATTCTCTTCTAGTCATACCAACTGGTCAGGGTGCTTCCATGTCACGCTCACTTCAGATCTTTATTTATCATTTATTTTAAAACCACTCATCATGCTCCCTCCACTTGTCAGTTAATCACTATCTAATGGTTTGCCACATAAAATCCTAGTGAAGTACTGTAGGAGACTGTCTGCTGTGTTTTGTTTGTGCCAACAGCTCTGCAGAGACGAAGCACCTCATCCTGTCGAAGCTGGAGCAGCAGGTGGAGGTCAGCCTGGGCTCTGCTATGATGTTCACTCTGTTTGAGTGGGCAAAGGAGAACCAGGAGGAACTCATGGAGAACCACAGGCCTGTTGTGACTGCTGTGGTCAGTGTGCTTATACTTCAGCCCTCTGCTGTTTTCCTAAGAGTGACTGCAGCAGAGATTGTGTTCCAGTATAAACCTGCTCACCTACTCGAGATGTTTGAATTTTTATACATTTTTTTGAGTTGCAAAGGCAGTTTTGGAAGCAGATAATATTTTCTCAACCTTACTTTTTTGTTGCAGTTTGTTTTGTTCTTTTCAAACGTCATATGATATAAGATTCCGAATAAAATGTGTTGGGGTTTTATAAAAATAGCACATTAATATTTATGTGTGCAGCAGACCTTGACATCCAACACTGAGGTGACGACTCCCTCTGCAGCAAAGAAGAGAGAGAAGAAGGAGCAATTGACAAAAGCACAGAAAAGAAGAATGATCAACAGAACAGGTGGCATATTCTCTCATGTTTTATATGGGAATGAATAATAATGCAACAAGCAACAGGTGAAAGCCAGTTCTGAGCAGCTCTAAAATGCTGAAGTGCATAAAAATACAACTACAGACAAAAATCAGAAAAGTGTGTTGTCCGTTTGTATTCAGCATTAGTGAGTCTGCCTTTACACATCCACAGACTGAAATCTTTACTTTTTTTCTTTGTGAAATGACTGGAAGTCAGATTGAATGGAAAGAATCTGTTGCACCATTTCTCAGTAACTGCCACAAATTCTCTGTTGGATTTATACAAGTCTGGACTTGGGGTAGGCCATTCTAACATTTGATGTAAACCATTCCAGCTTGAATCATGGACAGCATCACCATTCGTTGTCCTGACAACTGCAGTCCCTCCAGAGCTGTAGATCTCTGAAGCTGCTCTAGAACTGCCATGAGTTTATGTGGTTGAGAAATGCATCAGTAGGTTTGTAAAGTGGCAAAATGCAATTAGTGCCTGATCTAATGTGGATTAATACTATAACAATGATAATGATACATTCCCGCTTCTGCTTATGGTGCATTCAAACAGAAAAATTCACATTTTGGAAAGCAGACTGAAGGTGAACAAAACATCCATTCAGACCTTTTCCCCAACACTTAACTGTAGTTTAGGGTTTAAGCTGTACAATGAAGGTAATAGTTATTTTTCCCATATTTTCTATGTTTTTATTCTCTAGTACACTCCTAAAGTATTCTTCATGCTTTCAGACAATAAAGGGGAGCTGCCAAGAGGCTGGAACTGGGTTGATGTGATTAAGGTATGTGCAGTACCATATTTCTCCACTAGATGGCCAAACTGAAGACTTTTTGAGCTCTCATTTATGTTGACTTTTTTCTTTTCTGTTCCTTTTAAAATGGCTGCTTGACCACCCGCCAGCATGTAAGTACAACTAGTTTCTTGACCGATTATATTTTCATAATTGACCTCATTATTTTCCCTCATGAACAGCTGAGTAAAACTGGAGGAAAGGATGACGACTAGAGCAGAAGCTGTCACGCGCTTGAACTCCAAACTTGCTGTTGCTGCTGCTGCAGCTGTGCTGCAGACATCTTCACAGTCAGCTGCTGCTGCCATAAACACACCCCATCATTGGTGTTCCCGCTCCGGTCACCTCAGCAGGCTGTTTGTCCTCCATCAGGGCGGAGCCTCACCTGCTCACACTTGCCATCACTGCCATGTTCAGTGTCACGTTACTCACTGAACACATTAATGTTGGTTCTAAACTAGTGTTCTGCTGTTACTTTAAGGTGCTAAAGAGGTGTTAAAGAATAGACATTTTTAACACAACAAAAAATATTACTCATCATTTTTCTGTTTTCTTTATAAATTGTCAATCTGGAAATGTTTATATATATATAAACATTTCCATATATATATATATATATATATATATATATATATATATATATATATATATATATATATATATATATATATATATATATATATATATATATATATATATATATAGCCAACTAAATAAACCCACATTTTGTCAACTGCTTGTTCATTTTTAAAGACAGACTCACTGCTGGTGCAGGTTTGCTTAATAGCATAGAAATGTTGCCTTTATTGCCCCACACTGGGGAAACTCAGGTGTAACAGCAGCAATGAGGTATGCAGGTTCTCACAAAAGTTCAAAAAGTGTTAAAAATATATCAAAATTCAGAATTGATGTACTGTACTATAGTAGCAGAAAAACTGTATAGTTCTCAAAAATGGAAACTGTACTTCGACCCAAGAGATGTGCATGTGAGTATAACATTTTATAAATGTCCATATTTTTCATGTGTAATGGATATTAAAAAGTAAACACATTGTTTATAATGCAATATATCTGCAGAAAAGGAGATGCAGTAACAGTAGAAATGCCATCAAAATGAGTAACACTGCAAATGATTGAACAAATGCCTGTAATGAAGATGCATTGAGAGCAGTGGTGGATCTAAGTGTAGCAGCTGCTGGGAGGAAGGATTTATGATAACACTGCATTAAAACTTCCCAATTTAAAGATTTTAAACCTGACTAATGTAACTTTTTTGCATAATGTTTTATCTTTCATAAATTACAACAAACTAAGTTTTTGGCAACAAAACTGATTTTGTGTTTGTTGCTTTGTAGAGTGATCAGATGAATTTTGTGTTTATTTTACAGAGCTCTCCTACCGTTGGTGAACACAAGACCTTTATTCAATGTTCTGACATGTCATTGGAAATCAAAACTAGACAATAACTATTTTGTTTGTTCCCCATGATTTCCTTACATTGGAGCAGAATAATCCCTGTTGTTTCTCTCCAGTAATGTAACACTACTTACTTCTTGACCACGAGTTGACTCAGAATCAAAGACAGAGCAGCTTTTGCTAAAATGCATTAGCTTTAAGTTAGGTTTTCCAGAGATCCTTAGATGATCTCTGGAAGCCATTCAACTGCCTGTTTGAGATTAATGCTTGTTTTAATAAATTACAAACTGTTGGTTTGTCTACAGCTCATTTTTGTAGTTTGAAGCTTAACTTGCAACCCAGGTAATATTCAGCATACAAAATGTTATTTTTTCCATAGTATTAAGACTTTGATTAGTACTCTGGTTCTGTTCTCACTATGGCAGAAGATTAGGGCCACTAAAGATAAAGAATTCTCATCTTAATCTTAATTTTTTTCAATGGTTTTAATAGTTTTCCTTAAGGATCTACTATGAGGAGCTTGGGAGCATTTCTAGGTCTCCCTAGAAGTCCACCACCTTCTTCTGCAACCTAACTTCTGATAAGCAGAACAATGCAGATGACGGAATCTGAAAGGTTAACAAATTAGAATTAAAACTGAAAAAAATTCCTACATCAGCTCTTCTGTTTCTTGTGCATTCTGGTCTGTCTGGTTCTGCTGGAGGTTTTCTTCATGTTAACCCTTCTGCGGTCTTCGGAAGACTGACAAAAAGTTAAGGTTGGACAGGAGGGAAGCGGGAAGTTGTCCTGCCAGACCATTAGTTTCTGAGACCACACAGAAAACAACCTCGAAAAGCACAGAGAAAAAAAATTAGCAGGGTCCAAATTAAGACCATGAGATGGTCACTCCCTGCATGCTCTCTAGGAGGGATTGCTGCAAACACAAAGCAAGTGATTGTCACAGTGTTCTTCCTGAAGGAATGAATGCTGCAGTCAATGACTCAAAGCTTTACTGGGTGTCCTTAGAAACCTTTTAAACTAATTTGAATAATAAACTGAGCTTAATGTACTGTTTAATAAGTATTAATTGAAATGCATGTATGACTGAATTGAACTTATTTCAATTCAGTCATAATGAAATAACGGCCTTTAAAGTGCCACATTTGTTGTGAATTGAAGCTTTATGGACAAACTAAATTGTAAGAGCATATAAGAGCATATGGCATAGGAGTAAAAAAAGAAAAATGTTACAGTATGAAAGTAAGATTTATTCTTTCACCATTCTAAGAATTGATATGATTAAAATGTCAAAATCAATCCCCTGAAAACATTTATCTCAAGTTTTAAAAGCAAATGGTAACCTAATCAAATTCTCTGTATTGAAACTAGAGAAAAAATATTTCTTATCAAAAGATGACCAAAACTGTATTTAAGTTACAGGTCATAAGAGGTAACTGACCCCAACATGCTTCAGCAGCACAGTTTCAGTATTCTAGGAGAATGGTTCCTCTAGGAGTTTTCCCAGCAAATGAAAAGTGAATGGTAAGTTCATAACCACTGATTGTTTTAATGAGTATAAAACAAAAATACATAATAGTGAAAACACAATTTTATATCAATCTCCCATCAACAATCTTTTCCCAAATGAAATTCTGAGTCTGATGAACATACTTAGCTTTTAAGGCTAGCTTTTAGAACTCATCAATGTATGAAGAGAGTTCAACACAGATTCTGATCAGGCAGAACTTATCAAAAAATCCTCAAATAAAGAAAAAAATGCAGTCAAAACTTAACTGGATTATCTTTCTTCACATGAATCTAGTCGAGAGCAGCAAGGTTTAAGTAAGTCTAAGGAAGCTTTCATTGTCTTCATACTTTATTCAAATTAAAACAAATCTTGAATCTAAAATAAATCTTAGAAACAGCAATTGCGTGGAAGAGGCAGCTTCATATGAAGCAGCTTGGCTCCCAGCTGCTTCATATGAAGCCTGCAGGAACCAGTTCATTCGTCCAAGTTCTTAATTTCTAAGTGCTGCAGCTAATTATTCATTTGTGCTCCTAAAGCAGCACCTGTTCTTTCCTCAGGATGGAGATGCACTCCAGGTGAGTCACTACCTGGACCTGCGATCTTTTCTGTTCTTGTCTAGGCTTTTGTCCATTGTCTTTTCATTGTCTCCTCTGCATTTGGGACAGTACCACTTTCCCTTGGGTTTGTAGGTGAGACCAACACAAGAGAAGTGGAACCACTCAATGTGGCACTGGTCGTTATCGCAGCCGATCATCTCCCCGTAGGAGACCTGCTCACACAGACAGTAGGTGGGCTCATTGGGGTCGATGGTGAAGTCCACTGGCGAGGTGTCTCGATCCTGCTTGGATTTGCGTTTTTTCTTCTTTGAAGACTTGGACTTCTTTTCTCGTGGTGGGGGCAGGGGCAGTTCATCCACTGGATCATCCACCAGGGAGCCGTTGGCAGACAGGTGGGTGGAGTCGCGGCTCTCGCTATTCCGCTGGCGTCTGGGGCGCCGGTTGGAGGTGCGTTCAGCAGCCAAGGACTCCTGGATGTTGGACCGTCGCTCCGTGTTAAGCCGATCAGCTTCGCTGGGCTCCTGGAGGCAGAGGGAGTGAGAGTCCATCTGGCGGGAACGGTTTTCCACCAGCTCGGTCATCTGAGTCACTACATGGATTTTCTCGTCTCCTAGCTCCTGGCTGAGGATCAGCGCTCTCTGCAGTTGGATCTGCAGCCGCTTTCTCTGAGCCAAGTCCTGTTCACCTTTGTATTTCTCAAACACTTCATCCACCTCCTTCAGCACCTCTGCAAAGGACAAGTACACAAATTAATGTGAATGCTTGAACACCTTACCAGGTTTACAGTCGTTTATTAGGGATTAGGTCTTCTCTAGCCAAAGCAAAGAAATTTTAAATAATAACGATAACATTTATCCTAAGAAATTGAGCTCAATGGGACAAATCCCAGCTGAACCAGTGAAGGGAAATGAGAATCAAGCAGAATTCCATAGAAGAGAAATGGTCAGAACAGACAATCTCCAACAGTGTACCTGGCACATTCTTAGCCATAAAGTCAGCTACATGGGTCTTGTTAAGTAAGAAGGGTGTTTATTTTTATAACAATATTCAACCTCCAAAATCTGAATTTACAGAATAACTTTTTTTTTTTTCAAAAAATTGTTTTTTATCTGTGTGTCAGAAGGCCTGTTTGTACCCTTCAGCAATAATATTTAGCTAAATATAATTATCAAAATAAACTAGTCTGGCTGCCTTCAGTCTAATAATAACTCAGTTTCTTTGCCTCCATGTTGTTCAGACTACGGGTCCACAGAGAGCAGGAAGAGGTTAGACCTGTACCCTCTATCAAATATTCACACCAATGTAGGAATATTTTGTTCATTTTTAAACCTGTTTATATTTTAAACCTGATAGAATGATGTAAAAACACTACTTAAATGAATGACAATGGTATTTTAAAACCAATCTAAATTTAATTTTTAACTATTAAATCCCTTTTTTGATCCCTAGCCGCACCAACACTGTTTATTGTGTTGCTGCTGCATCTTGTTGCAAACCTTGAAGGATCTTGGCTTCCTCCAGTCTGCTCTGTCCCTTCTTCACTGTTGTGTCTCGGTCCACTGAACACCTCAGTGTTCACACCTCAGATGAACACTGAGGTATTTATATTCTTAAACCACCTCCACTTCTTCTCCCATGATGAAAATTGGGAGAAGAATTTCTCAGTCCTGATTCAGTCCTGTTCCTCCTGAAATCAATAACTGTCTCCTTTGTTCTCCGGCTTCCTGGCTAAAGTCTGAATTCTTGACTGTTAGGTCAACTGGTCTCTATATTCTCCTTAGGCGTCAATAAAAAAAAATTATTTTATTAATAAAATAGCAAAAATAAAGTCTTGGGTTTGAATCCCGGCCTGGATTCTTTATGCATGGGGTTTGCATGTTCTCCATGTGCATGAGTGGGTTCTCTCTGGGTGCTCCAGTTTCCTCCCACAGTACAAAAAGATTTTGTGCACATTAGATAATAGATGGATGATGGAAATGTTTTTTTTTTACTTGTTTCTATTAATTATTATTAGTAATAATAATAGCAAAATTAATATGAATATTGATATATACATATGTTAATATACAATTAATTATATAATATATAATTAACATGATACTTATTAATATAATAATTATATTGCTAAGTACTATACTAAAATTAGTCTAATAAATCATAATTATTGTTAAATAATTTGTATCAAATAAACAATAATAATTAGTATTATTTACATTGATAATTATTATTACTACTGATAATGATAGTAGTAAAAATATAATATAAAGTTATTATAATTTATTTAACATTGTTATTGTTTCGTAATAATAATAATAATAATCACCACCGGAATACTAATAATAGTAACAAAAAAACTGAATATTCAGTCCATTACAGTTTTATGTTTTTATGGCTTGATGTTTATTTTGCGATTATTAATAAGTGATCGCTGTGTTAGATTAGCTACCACTGCTGCCGCTCTACTGATGATCTGTCAGAATTGGTGTTCAAGTCTCCTTTTTTATTTTCCAACACAGAATTGACCTGACGCCGGCTCCGCCCCCAGGCGGAAGTAAAGCAGTCCTCCAACAACCCCTCTGCTATTAGCTGTGTCTGCATCCTGCAAAGGACGGATTTGTAGGCCGATTACGTCATAGCGTAGCGACAAGGCCTGTCCAAATTCAAAGGAGAGGGTCTTGGCTGCAGCCTGCGGCCCGCCCCTTTCCGCAGGCTGCAGCCAAGTGTACTTGATTCAAAGACTCCTTCAAATGCGTCCTTCTTCTTTTCCCTAAATTTGAAGCATGGGTCCGGAGTATCCTTCACGGCCCATCATATCCCATGATTCATTGCGGGTCCAAACCAGGTTCAGGCAGAGCGTCAATGGCGGTAAAGAGCGACAAATTATTTTTGCTATTTTACAATTTAAATGACACACAAGGTGATTTGGTACAACGTTTTTAGGCGAGAATGTAAGTGTGCAAGTCTCAAATATCTGCTCAGTTCATCTATCAGTCACTTAATAGCAATATTGCTCTGACATTTTCTGACGTGTCTGCTCCCGCTGTGTGCCCTTCTTTTTTTTAACTTTGAGCCCCTGCCCCTTCAAAGGTTTCTGCACGGCCCTGTTCAAGTCCCCGAAGATTTCTAACCCATCACAAGCAATCGGATGTGTTGGTATCCGTCCCGACACGAGCCGTTTGGGGACGTCTCTATGTAGTCTGCTCGGCACCGTGCCTCGACTCGAAGCAACAATGACGACTGAGGCTCCGTTTCCTGTAATGTGCGCTTTGTATTCACCAGTCTGCAGTGATGAAGCAACCGTGTTGGCCCTCCCGCTCTCGTTGTTATTGAAATTAAGAGCCGAATGTTTCGCAGCAAATAAGTCCACCAGCGGTTGCCCCCATATAGACCTTAGGACCAGATCACATGATGAAGACTGTAGATTATAGTAAATACCGTCATAGACAAGATTATGTTTATGAAATTAATACATTCATACGCCCGCCTACAGTGTGTGTTTCCAACTTCAGCATCACTTGAAACATCAAAGCTATATTTTTTTTCATACACATTTTAAGTTTAAACGATGTTTTCAGTTATCATTTTTCCGGTAGCTTTATGGCGTTCAGGGTTGCGGATTTCTACTTTGAAAGTATGTATTTTTCGATTACACGACCGTGATTTCTGCAATGTTCTTGAGCCGATTGTGCAACTGACGAAATGTGTCTAGATAAATGTAGCTCCTTGTCGTGGCTTTTATATGTACGAGCCGCGATGAAGAAATATTAAACACCGTCATGCAGTTTATGAGGTCTGGTGTAGCACAGCAATGGGGCACATACATATTCCCACTGGCGGATTTTGGTGCTTCCTTCTGAAACATTTGCTTCGTGGTGTGTGTTTGGCCACATCTAACACAAAACAGTACTGTTTATCAGAGTGAGGAGGAACAAGGACCGCAAGCTTCTCACAAAATGGGAACGCAAGGTTCGCGCCTGCTCCTCCATTTCAACAAACCTTTCCGCTCAGCTGTCAATGCTTTCCGATTCCACCTCCGTAACTAGATCCAAAACGAAAACATGCAGATACGGTACCTTGATACTTTGCATCAATTTCTCGAAGCAGAGAAACATTTCTTTGTATGTCCAGAGGCAGGGACTCCACACATTCCAGGTAATCCTCCACATAGTTGACTAGTTGCTGCGACTTGTCCGCATTCTGATAATGATGGCCTAACATCGTCTCTGCGATGCATAGAAGCGCCAAACACACCTGAGCAAATTTCAAAGACGTGTTCAAAATAAAACAAATGCTTGGCGACTTTGCAGCTTGTAGGGCAGTTCCAAGCAGCAATTCGCTTCAAACAAAACTCACACAACTACGCATGCGTGCAAATTTTCCTTTTATGGTATTGCACAGCTTCCTCTTACTGTTGTCGTCACTGAAGGCGGGGCTTTAGAACTGGAAGTTCTCTATGGAACTGTTCCTAAAAACACAGGTCTTCACAGCTGGATTTATACAAAGAGTAAATCATACTCATCTTTATTTAGTAATTATGGATCTTTTTGATTTTATTTGGTGGCAATAATGTTCCACTATTAGGCTATAATTTGTGTTGATATATACAATAAAATCTTGATGATAATAATAATAATAATGAGTTGTAATATTCCAAACTGTGAAAAAAAATGAAAGGTCATAAAGACTTGTTTGGATTCATGTGTTCATTACTCATTCTGTGTTGAACTGCAGTTGTCACCAAATACTCTCTACTTTTCAGTGACTCTGTTATATATTTATGTGTTGTTTGTTTCTGTGGTTTCTCAGTTCTCTTGTTTTTTTTGTTGTTATTCACTGCAGGTGTTAAAGCAGACTTCAAGGATGTTATCTTGTATTCTCTTCATTTCTTCTCTGTTCTACTTCCATATCCTTCTTTCCCTTTAAACTTTTTGCCCCACCTCTCTCCCTTTATTTACCATCTCCATGTCCATTCAATTTGAAATAAACACAAAGCAATTTCCAAAACTTATGTGCCACAGTGCTGGGCAGAACAAGTTAAAATGAAAATAAACGACAAGAATACTTTTCCAAGGCATTCAAAGCAATACATAAAATATTTGAACATGCTTTACACCATGGAACATAGTCTTCTATCTAAATGTAATCAAAAACAGGGAGAAATATTCTCTTTTCAATGACCCATTTTAGAGTATTTATCCTAAATGTGCACATATACACTTAGTATATATGTGCACATATAGTATAATCTTCTATAAGTAGAATTAATATAATGATATAATTGTGAGAATAAAATCTACACTGAGAAAGGGAGAGTATAAAGTGTAAAATGAATTCCAGTTGCATGTAACCTCTCATTTTATACTTGCTCAATCGTCTTTCTTCCCATGGCTTCCTTTAGGGGACTCCACTGCTGCTCATCTGCCTCCATCTCACACTTCTCCATAACTCAACAAACTCTTTTTGTTTCCTTCATGGATTGTGATTTTGCTCTTTTTCTGCTCCAATCTCCACTTAATCCCTCTAGTTAATCCACCATCTCTCCTTCGCACATGTCCAAAATATCTCCTCCCTTTGATTTTTGTCAGAGCCAATATCTCCTCACCACATCATTGTAAGTCTTCCATCGCAAATCAACCCTAACACTCAATCTCTTCTGTACCTCTTCTTTGCTCAGAGTCCAGGAACTTAAATCATCCTCTTGCATTTTCAAAACTTCTGTCAGTAGTAACGTAGTCTGTTAAAAACCAGCTTGTGCTACATTTTGCTTTGTCCAGAGAATCTGGGCTTTCGGCTGTTGAGAAACGATTGCTTTCTGGAGGTTGGACTGTGGTGAGGTTTAAAATTTTACCGAATTGCTAATGTTTGCCCACGACGTACACAGTAGAATTTAATTAGTTTGCCTTAATTATACAATCTCATTACCTCAAAAACCTCTAATCTCATCTCATTTCATCTTATATTTGGAGTCGGGTTGTGAAGTAGCAACCTAAGTAAGATTTCCCTCTCACCAGTCATTTGTTTCAGCTCCTACAGGGGAATCCCAAGGCATTTCCAGGCCAGCATAGACATTACATGTAACATTACAAGTTACATGAGAATAAGGCATTTGATCCAGACTTTTCTGTGCTAAATCACATTCTTAAGTTGAAGTGTTACAGTTTTGAAAAGTGTTCAATATTTCCAACTGAAATGTAGTGAGGGGAGAAGTAGAAAAGCCATGTCCTAAGTTTTTAAGATGAAGATTAACAAACGCACACAAGAAAAGAAAAGAAAGATGTGTTTGACCTTTAGAGTTCTTAAAGCTTAACATTATTTTAGTTCCACTAATCTAAATTGATCTTCATTTCTCTACTTTGTAACTATGTAAAAACTCACATAGCTTACTAAGGCCATAAATGTACTTTTGACATTTATTTTATATTTCTATTGCTCAAATCTGAAATCTCCAGAGAGATTTCCGTGAGGTCAGATCTTACTTCTGCTTCTGAAAATACGAAATAAACAAATTAAATCCATGGAGACAAAAGCCTGACTTGTTAGTGCTTGTGGTAGAGATTGCACATTTGACAGACAGGATGTTCAGCCAGTCATAAGACTGAGCTGAGAACAGGTTTGACAGCGACAGCAGGGCAAACGTTAAACTCTGTCACAATGTGTGGTGTAGAAACCCTACTTCCTCTTTTTGTGTCACATGATGTCAGAAAATATCCTTCAGGTTTTGTCAGCTGAGTAAAACCCTAATTACAGAAAAGTGCGACATGTAGCCTTTTAGGGTTGATACAAATACTAACACTACTGCTACTGTTACTGGAACTGCATTTGTTAAACGGTTCAACTGTTACAGAGACACTGCTGAGAGAACTGCAGCTGCTGCCCAGTACTAGCTACATTTCTTTAAATAACTTGCTGCCACACTGACAACCTGCAGGATTGGTACCACAATGTCATGCAGAATCCTCCCTGTCAGCAACCACAGCCATCATCAGCATTGTACTAGTCAAACTTTACTACTTAACCATCTTGAGTTACGGATGAGCTGCAAAATATTTGTTATGATGGAATATTTATTGAAGTAAAATATTCCACCATAACAAATATTTTGTGATTTAGGTTAATAAATGGATAGTGATAGTCATAGCTTGGATTATATCTCACAGTCTTACACATGAGCATAAAATTATTCATGCCCATGATTTAGATCTGAAGTAATCTATTAATTTTCTAATGTACAGGATTAATTTGTCTTTGATGCCTGAGAATCAAGCAAGTTTCCTGGAAGGTCATTTTTTTCTTTTGGTCTCATTTATCCTTCTGAACACAAGATATTCACGACCGTTAATTAGCTAAAATAACTGCCTTCAACCACTCATAAGGTAATAATGTGAAAAACAGCTTCCATAAATAATACTTAGCAGCATAAACTGACTTCTGACCTCAAGATTTGACTTAGAACCTCTCATTCTTCAAAACTGATCACACTCTAGTTCTGATGCAACAAAAATTCATGATTAGCATGGCTGACTCTTAACTCAAGACTTCGACCATAAAGGAGCAGAGTTTTAACACTAACACACCCTTCCTCAAGGTGAAAGTGTGTGTTGCTGCTTGATATTTTTGATTAGCACAACAGGGAAATCATGTGAGGAGACCAGAGGAACCTTCTGGTTTATTCAGTCCACTTTCATTTCATTATAAGCTTCTCCTCCTGCCCTTTGTGCTCTCACTCTGGTTTCGATTCTTCAATATAGCTGTCTGTTGAAGAGCTTTGGATGTTTCTCGAACTTCAGAATGAGGAAAGGAACTTCCTTTTTTGCACTGTCAAGATAAAAGCCCCTCAATATGATACACTTCCAGTATCATATTGATACCTTGATGTAATATGTACAGACCTGTTCGATAAATGAAAATATTATTGAAATGCCCATTTATTTCGTGAACTTTATCCCTAGGTGAAACATAAATTACCCCTTACAGCTAATAAAAACATAACATTTAAAATTAAAATATTACATCATAGTAATATTCACATTTTTACTCTATTTTTTAGATATCTTTATATGAGAAACTTGATAGAGGTAGTAAAAAAATATGTCTTACCTTCTAGAATAACCCAGAACGTCATGGATTTTAATTATTTTTTTGCGTTTTTTATTCGTCTGCAGAACAAACAGCTGTAAACTGAGCTCATTGCTGAGTGTCTACAATGAGAGAAACAAAAGGAAAGTTCTGTAGTTTGGTATAACACTTTAAATTTTAATGAGGGCACAGGACCCTAACTTCAGTTTCTTAAAACCTTAAAAATAATTTATAGAGATTTAATCTTAAAGAGCATTTTACCTATTTAAAATGTGTACAAGATGATATTTTAACAAGTTAAAAAAAAAACTCATGCATAAAAATCTGCAATATTAGAAACTATTCTAACCAACTAACTAATTCTAACTATTCTAGTAAATTTGCATATTTCATTGTTTATTAGCTGGAGATTGACGTTTGGTGATAATGGAGTGAGTTGGGCAGTTGAAGTGCAGCTACGCAGTTTTTAGCTGATTCATATGATTCTCTTCCTCTTTATTGTTTTTTGAGGGTAATTTACATCTGTATCTTTTCTAGTCTGAAGTAAAACAGCTGAACCTGATCAAGAGGATCTAGTCTGTTTTATTTGCCATCAAATGGATTGAAAGAAGAAACTTGGAGAGTGTCAGGCTCATGGTTTCTCCAGCAGATTCTGCCATGCTCTCTTTCCTCAATCTCTATTATTTACAGTCAGGAACTTCATGTCATGTTTTGTTGCCCCAAACCTGCTCAGAATGAGGGAGGGGGAACAAAGTTAAGATTCAGTTTGTTTCATACTCAGACTGCTCTTTACCAAAGGACCTTTGATAGTTTACTTAGACTCACTGGACTGCATTGTAACTAGAATCGATCTCTTTCTAACTGGAAGGAGCTAAAGGCACCATTCTACATTTGAAATACTGATAGACACTGTTTAGTATGGCTAAGTTTGATATTCTAATCCACTGTTCAGTTGCTGCATTGTTGAAAGATGGGATAATCGGTGGAGTGGTTCAGAATGCTTTGTATGAGTTTATCAATTAAATTTGACTATAATGAGCTTTATAGATTTAAGGTAAGTGTATTGTTTTAAAATAAGTATAAAATTGGTCAGTTTTTACACATGTGGACAAAATTGTTGTTACCCCTTTGAAAATCAAACTGAGAATTAGCTGCATTGCGAATACAAACAAGAAATTTGATTTGAGTTTCCATCATTTGCAGCGTAATGAAGGTACACTGACAAAGAGCAAACTATAACTTACAGCAAAACGCTTAGTAAGTTAAGATCAGTATTTGGAAGAGAATGTGAGTGTGTGACTAAAAAACACAAAGGTCACTGTCGTAACTTGAAACTAACAAAAGTAATAATTAAAAATCTAATAAAAGGTGACCAATGAATATTTTAACTCCACCCGGTCTGCACTTCCAACCTTAATTTTGAGAAGTTTTATTCCAATAGGCAACAAAGCTATTTAACAGCTCACATTAACAGGTGTTGCTTTTATTTTGAAGCATGCTGTTTGTGCTTCCTCTGCTGTTGCACTGCCTTGACTCAGGCATGTATTTATGGAAAGAGGTGCGTCACACTTCTTGCATATCAGGTTGGTGAGAAGAACAGTGTTCAAGGCTGTCAGTCAAGACCTGTCAACATGCAGAGAGTTGCTGTGTTGATCCTTGTTGCCTGCTGTGCTCTCACAGGTAAGGAGAAACTTCTGGGGCCAGAAAAGAGAAAAACTATCAAAAACAAATTTGAAGAGTTAGTAGAAAGTTGGTGGAGTGGTATAAAAGTGAAACCAGAATATTCTGCTACTGTATTGAATATGTGACATACTATGTGATTCAGTGAGCTGGTGCTGGAGTTTCATCGCTGTATGGCAGAGTTTGATGTGTTTGCTGTTAGAACTTTTGCCTGGGATGATAGCAGACCACACTGTGACTTCCTGGATTGTTTAAAACTTTGATCTCTGCAGTCTGTCGGTTAGAGTCACAGCCCTGAGTCACATGACTGCTGGGAGATGAGTGATGTTTGTTTCTGCATAAGTGTTTTCATTTTGCTGAAGTTGTAGGAATGAAATAAAGAACAGCTTACAGTGGGCAATTCCATGTCAAATGTAAAATAATCCACATAGTTTAGGCTCATAAAACATAAGTGAAGTCATCTTCTAGAAAGAAATTGACATTTTTCATCTTGGTGTGTTATTCAGAGCTAGTTTCTATTTACTTTTCTGCTATGCTTAGAGTTTGTGTCTGCCTCACAGGAAAGTGGCAACATAAACTTGAGCACTTCAGCTACCATAGATAGACCGATCATATGCTTTAAAAAACATTGTCATAAATCTACTTGTCACATAGTTAATACATTCATTATCCTGAATAAATACAGGAAATTCTGTTGCTGATATAAACAAAACCAAAGCACATTGTTTATTCTTTTCATCTTGTTAGATCACAACTTTTTAATCCTACAGTCTAAAAGAAATGATGTGTCCCTTCACTGTCGGCTGTCAACATCAGACATCAGGCAGATACTTTGTGAGAATGGCAAAGAAAACCTGTATGATAAAGTTATTTAACTGAATATAACAGACATTTATGGGCTCAACCCACAATCTATAACACCACAACTGCAAAGTGGTGTTGGAGTTGTTATGATGGTGATGCCATAATGGCCATAATGGCATCACCATCATGGCACCCTAGGCCATCATAGGGTGTGCATAGGCAATTTATGGTCAAAATAATTTCTACATTATCTAAATATTTGTCACTTCAGAATTTATGCTTCAGCAAGTTAAGCTTTAATATGAGATTAATTTTCTTATGTCTTTTTTCTTAAAGCACTGTCATTGGCCAATGACACAAATGGATCCAAACTACCTTCTTCCATGAGTTCTGCAGAGGCATTTGATGCAATCACGACTCCAAAACCCACAACCCATAACACCACGACTCCAAAACCCACAACCCATAAAACCACAACTCCAAAACCCACGACTACAAAACCCACAACCCATAACACCACGACTCCAAAACCCACAACCCATAAAACCACAACTCCTAAAACCACCCCGACAGCACCACCTCAACCTACTCCAACTACCAATCTGACTGTAGGAAACTACAGTTTGAAGACAGACAAAGGAATGGTTTGCCTAAAGGCTCAGATGGCGCTAAAGATCAAACTTTCAACACAGAAGGTTTGTTTCATCAACCATTACTAACAAAGATTGCTTAAAGTCTTCTTAATTAATTTCAGTCTTCAAAATCAAAAAAGGAAATATTTTACCATTTTCATCTTTTCTCAGGTCAATGGAACCTTCATTATCCAACCAAAGAAAACTAATGCATCTGGCGAATGCAAGGAAACCAAAGCCAACCTGACCCTTTCCTTTCAAGAGGGCTTCATCACCTTCCTCTTCAATAAGGTACTTAATGTTCACGGTTTCCTTTTTATGTCTCATTAAGTCATTAGACTCTGTTAAGACATCCCTTTTCTTTTGATCTTTAGACTCCACTTCCAGCTTTAGGATCATATTAGGACTGTTAGGGTAAAATGGAAATGTTTGTGAACCCTAGATATAGAGACTGTAGGAGTAGTGAGTGTACTTTTCATATTTTATTTTATTTTTTTTTTTACCATACGATAAAAAGGTTGGATTTGGTTCTGAAACCAATCTGTTTCTGAGAGAACCAATCTTCACCACTATGCAGGTGTATATTGTAGCTTGACTACAAACGTTTGTCTATCTAAATAATTCATGATGACAAACCAACTTGTTTCATAGAAACTCAATTTAGAGAAAACAATCTCTGGGATTCACTCAGTGGTTTAAATGATCCAGTCTGAATGAAGGTTGATGGGCATTTGCTCATGTGTCATTGGGAAATTAATTGCTTTAAAAAGGTTACACTGATTTTGTTCCATCCAATGAAAAAAGGCTTAATTGTTCATGCTATTTGTGTTTCCCGGATAAAGGATTATGATCTAAATGTAAGGTTTTCATTTTTCCTCCATTCTCGGTTGTGAGAAGCTTGGTTGGGTTCCAAACAAACAAGAAACAAGAGGCATGATACTACTGGGCGAACCCACTGTGCTTGAAAAGAAAAACAAGTTTCTGACTGCTTTAGTGCTGGAGTTTGGTTGAAACAAACTGGAGTCAAATAAATATCAATTCAGTAAAATAGAATTTAGTCAAGCAAATAAAATTGCGAACTCATGAAAGAAAAAATTCCAGAGGTAACATGTCAGTTTATGAGGAAGTCAACTTGACTTCTGCAAACAGGAACTATCTGTGGAGCAGTTGACTTTATCATAAAGGCTACAGGTGCATTTTATGACTTTAGTTGACCTGATATAGTGTTCTTGAAGCTTATGGTTCTACAGATAAAAGATTGTTTGGTGAGAATACTGTTCGGGAAAACTGAGGATTAATATGAGAGAGATGTGTAATGGTAAATGGGTTGTACTTGTATAGCGCTTTGTCAAGTCCAGAGAACCCCCTGAGCGCTTCCCAATACAGTCAGTCATTCATACACACTAATAGTGGCAAGCAAGGATAGTAGCCACAGCTGTGGCTACCTGATCTGTAAACACAGATTAGATAAATGTTTTCCTTTCCTTTTTAGAAAAACTGAGAATTGTTTTTACATATCTCCTGGAGACATATTGGTCATCGTTTTCTACCAATGTGAACATTTCCTGTTCAAATTGTTGTCTAATAATCCCTAAAGCAGGAAGCAAATTTATACATATAAAGGTTTCAAATGAACAGAATAGAAAAAGGTATAGGTTCCTAATTAATGAAGCCATAAGCTTGACACGCTCCGTCTTTCCCCTTCATCTTACTCGACGACAACAAAAACCCAAAACGAAAAACAGACTGAATCCTCTTGATACGTTGAACTGTTTACTTCAGAAATAAAAACAGTACAAAATGTTACATTCCACGCTAATGAAAAGTAAATAAAAAAGAGTAAGAAAAAGCGAGGTCAAAAAACTGTGTGGCTCCACCCCAACTGCCCAACTCCCTGTCTTTAGCCACACCCCAAATCTTCAACTACAATTAGATATGCAAATTCACAAGATGTGCCCAGAAACTGAATTTAGGCTTCTACAAAAGGGTTTGACAGAATGAACATGGTTTTGGGATATTCTGCCTTTGATCAAGATTTAATGAAGCTTTGACTGAAGATATCATGAACTAGAGCTAATCAATATTTCTGTAAGAATCATTTAAGGCAGCGAAATAGCCCTTAAATGGGCTATTTAAGGGCTATTTAAATAGCCCATATAGAAATCAGCTATACTGCTCATTTCAGCCTCCTACTACGCGATGTCAGTAAAAGTTTGGCTTCAGCCGCTAAAATTATCTCAAGACTGTTTATATTTATTTGGTAATGGATATTGATTTGATTAATCTGAATTATTGACTTTCAATCCATGAATACTGTCTGGTTTTTATACAGGAGCTTGAAACAGAAACAAAACCAAGCTGTTGCGTTAAACCTCTGGTGTAGCAGCTGATGGGAGGATACCAGAATATTGGCCTAAATTGGGTGTGCGCAACCCCCAGCACCACACCCACATATAGCCTGTTAGGTCTTAACTATTTATGTAATTTTCTATTAATTGTGAACAATCAGTAAAAAAAAAGAAAAGAAAAAAAGATTGATTTATTTATGTAAAATCTTTGTGATTTTCTTGATTTTAAAACCTTATAGTAAAAATATAACTATCATTCTTTTATGTAAATATCTAAGCAAATGTCATGTAGTTAAAATGTTAAAAATAAGCTGTTAGTTTTGAAGGGTTGTGTTGCCTTTGTAGGTCTATTCATATTTTTGCTTTGCTGTACCCAAAGCAAAAATGGCTGCTCTGGTTGTAATGCTCTCTGACCCCCAGTCTAAACACACAGACAGAATGTTGTGATGACAAACTTCGCTCTGTGGGTAAAATGTGAACCACAGTTACCCAGACAACGGGCAGGTCACTCTGCAGAGCTGTGGAAAGGGAAGATTGAGTATTGTTCTGTTCCAGAACCTGAGCAACTTCACCAGGACCGATCTTTATCCTGGGGCCCTGGATAAAACACAGGAGCTTACAATCCCAGCTTCTAATATTTTTACTTTTTATCTCTGTATGAGAGAGAGAGAACAAATATAAATTTTTGAAAAATTAGGTAAAGTTGCAAAAAGTTCCTGGTTCAGGACCTGGAAGGAGCACCATCCTTCTGTCTGCTGCTATCACTGAGAACCTCTTTAAAAACAAAGTATTCTGTTTGATTGATCAAGTTGTTGTATTAAAAAGCAGGTAATGATTTTTAGCAATTTATATTTTAGGTTTAGAAGACTTATTTTCTGTTCCAGTATACCAGAAAGCAGAGTAAGTCTTAATATATAAAAAAGTAAAAATCTTACCTCTGAAATTGGTCAGGTAGAAATGGATAATATTTCTTGTTGAGTGATTATTTGTTTTTGGGAATTCTTTTTATTTTGTCTGATTCTCACCTACAGAGTTTGACAGTTGAGATATGGTGGGATTCAGATCCAGCAATATCCAGAATCAGTTGTTTGCTCTATTTTCTGATCTAAGCTTTACTGCCAGGCCCAGAGTCAGTAAACAATGATGCACATGGGTAACATTCGGATTTGTGGCGTTCCTGAACATACAAACAAGATTTTGGTGAAATCTTTTGCTATCAGTGCAAATGAATAATCAGCTGTGTAATTCTCTTTTGTTTCCTCAGAGTGTTGCTAATAACATCGCCTATCTTAATGCTGTGTCTTTCAGTCTGTCCTACCCCTTGACAAAGTCAGGTGAGTTGAAGATACTCCGTCATGCTGATTAGACTTTGGACTTTTTGTATTTGTTCACTGTGTTCTCAACAGGATTTTTTAAAAAAAAAATCAGCTTTCATTCTGGTTTGTGTTTGTCTTTGTGGCTTAATTTAGACTTTCTCTGTTATGTGTCTGAGAAGCATGTGACGCCAGTAACTCTCAACCTTTTTTCAGTCCATTGTAGTCCTACTAGTTTGCTTTAAAATGTCATGTTATCTCCGATCAGCGCCTGAGATTTTCCTTGTCATGATGTTTCAGGAACTCAGAAATATAGTGCCAAGAACGACTCAGTGCATTTGTTTGCTGCAAAGATCGGACACTCCTACTCCTGCAAGGATGAATCTGTCTTCATGGGTAACGGACTGAGCCTAGAAGTCTCTAGTGACAGACTGCAAGCCTTCAATGTCACTAAGAATGAATTTGGCCGTCGTAAGTGTCAACAAAAACACAACCAATGAGATTTATGTGTCACTTCCTTCTATTAGAATAAATAATGCCAATTGTAAACAGTAATTTACCCACTGATGTCTGGAAACCCTTCATTGTGTTAAATAATATTTCAAAGTATGTAAAAGTGAAGCCAGGCCAGTTCCGAGTGCTTCTTTGCTTCTTCTCTGACGGTCTCATGACCTGCAACACTTTGGTCAAAATGCTACAGTTCAAGAAAAGCAGGTTTAACAAGTCAATCAGTCTTTAAGCCTTCTACTTGTCGTTTGCATGAGTTGAACTTAACTCAATGTTTGCCAGCAGGGACTGAAAGAGTGCAAGTTTTAAATAGATTCTTCTCTTTTTAAAAGGGATTTTATTGAACATTTGGAGCAGTCAGTGTCTTATCTGTGGAAAGTAACTTTGTGATTTTCTTTATTTTGGATGAAGTCACATGGAAGCTGATCGAGATCAAAACTACTTTCTGCCAAAACAACTTCAGCCTTCAAAAGCCACAGCAGCTGATATGAACAATATTATAGGGATATTTCTCTCCAATACGTTTCCTTTCATGGTTACTCTGGTCTTTTTTGTTTTTTACAGGCCATTGCTGTAAACAATTGACCAATATCCACACATCTTTATGTCAGTATACATCTACTGGAACTGTCAGAGCAGTAGAAAACATGATTAGTATGAATCAACATTTTGAGTTTAGATGCTTTATGGTGCATTCTGTTCAGTTAGGTTTAATTAGAATCCAGATTGTTTGCCTAGAAAGTCCAGTTTATTTGGGTCGGTGGAAATGTGTGATCAGACTCAGAAATGTAAACTCTGGTCCACATAGAAATATCAAATTAATAGTTGGATGCCAAGTGGACCAGAAACCGCCCCAAACACAGAAAGCAAACTATACCAAAGAGCATTCTGGGCAAAAACAACCAAACAGTCGTGCAAACCTAGTGCTACCGTGAGAAGTAGCTTGTGGTCTTTTGTTAAAGAGAAAAGAAAAACTCTACAAACTCAAAAATCTGACACCACTCCATTTTTGGTGGCACTTTGTGAAGAATGAAGTTGCGTTCAGAATCTTCTTCAGAGGTTTTTATGTCACTTCCTTCAGTGGCTCTTGGCATAATGCCACCACCGGTGAGGAGATGAACAAGTTGGCTAAGTGTTGTCTGATCTTGGTAAGATGGTAACTGCTCTTAGCCTCTCCACAGAGCTTGTTTTTCTTATCAACTGGGCTGCCAAAAAAAATCTTCTGACTGCATGTTAAGTTTAAAAGGATCTTACATGTTAATATTCACCCACATATTGAACCATTGTTTAAATGGGACAATCAGATGTTACATTGGGTTTTTGATGTTAATGTTAAAGCACTTATATGAAATCACTGAGTTTTTGTGCTTTTTGTGTGTCGCCCAGCTGACCCCTGCCCAGCGGACCAGCCTGACTACCGCGTTGCCATTGCAGTGGGAGTGACTCTGCTGGTGCTCATTGTCATTGTGCTGATTGTGTACCTGCTGGGCCGCAGAAAGAGGACAGCTGGCTACCAGTCACTCTGAGGATGGAGCGGCCGTAGGTCTAAAACAAGTGACCTTCTGAATGAGGGATTGTGGGTAAAGGGGCAATTCCACTGAGCCACCTCCCATCACATTTTACTAAGGCTATTTGTTGCTGTTTTTCTGATGTGTTACTATTGATAACATTTGAACCAGAAATATACAATACAACCTTAAACACACAGGTCAAAAATAACTCACGCAGTTAATTATAGACTCTTCAAACTTCAATACGTTTTTACATACAACCTCATAAAGTTACACAAGTTTGAGCCCAAATTTCATCAAATTGAAAATGTACAACACTAAATTATCTTTATACTGACACTGTCATGAAAACTGATTGAGAAGTCAAAGTTAAAGACTCAAATGATAATTCTTGTTTTGCCAAAAAACAGATCAATAAGGGATTCATTAAATGTAACATTAACACTCTTTTTTCACTGTTCTTTACATTATACCTTTAATGTTCAGTGGAACTTATTAGACTGTAAGCCAAAATTTACAACCAGACAGTTATTCCTGATTAACTGTCTCCTTAAATCTGTAGATTTTTTTTAAAGGTAACTTCCTGTTTGTAATCATCGGGCATACAGAACATAAGTGGGTTGATTTACACTTGTGAAATAATCACTGACATAAAGGGGAAAATTAAAAGGGATTATTTTGATGTTAATTGCACTGATTGCTGTTCACTTGTCTTCCGTGGATTACACGTTGTATTGTCCTTTCATTTAAATGTTGTGACTAATCTTAAAGAGCATAACCTGCTGTATAACCTTATCTTTCTTTTAAAATTGTAACTTGTAATGTAAAAAAAAAAAGATTTTTTAGGATGACTTGAAGTTAGTGAATGAGACTACACTCACAATTTTACAAGTACTAAGAAATTAAGATGTTCACATGAAAAGCTGTGATTCCAAGCTTTCTAACTAATTGTTCTGGTTCCAGTGCTTGCTGCAGAACATTCTAACAGTTTCCAACATCTTTTCTTTGTCAGTCACAAATTAATGTGCTGGAAATTTGCTTTGTTGATCTAAGAAATGCTCTCCTGCTAACGTCTGGGGCCGCTGCCCACTCCGCTCCTGGGTCAAAGCAGGGCAGGAAGTGTTGGACTATGAAACCTGAGCCAGTCTGAATCCAATCAACAAACGCTTCCATACAATCAAACATGTCATTTTATAAACTTCAGATCCATTTTTTGTACCTAGAGTAAGTGTTTAATTTGTATGTGATTTTTATTTGGTTGTGTGTTTACCCCAGAATGCCATTTAATGCATATTTGGTCTAGTTTTTAGTTCAATTTGTTTTGGCTTTAGAAACTGTGACATTTTGCTCTGATGAAAGTTTTTCATATAGACACCGTTTTGCTCCAAATTATTAATCACAACAGAAAATGTATTCCTAATGTGCTGATGTGAGTTAGAATATAAGGAATATTATCTCTGTCAGCTGATGTATCATTGGCTTTCTACTGTTGTTGGATCAAATGAAGAAGATTCTAAGTGCAATTCTAATTTACCAACAAGCTCTGAAGGGAATTTCTTCCAAGGGACCATTCCAATTTTCATTCATTTAAAAAGGGAATAATCAAACAAATTTTTTTTTTAATTCTCTGAATAAAAAGCATTTAGAATGAATCAATTTTAGAATTATCAAATGTTTTCTG
>CAJVRI010001412.1:190000-347500 GCA_911649635.1 Poeciliopsis gracilis
AGACATGTTCTTTGGAATGATGCATCATGCTTCCTGTCTACTAATCCAGTCAACAAGCCCAGAGTTTGGCAGTTATCATGAAATCCCCTCTTGCCTGACTGAAATTGTGTGAAGGATAAAGTTTGATCAGGACAGGGATGATCCTCTTAGGCTTTTTTTTAGGATTTGGGATTAGCCACTTGCTTGTATTAAGAAGAGATCTAAATATTTCTGCATACCAACTCAGTTAAAAAAAAAACCCATTATACTTCCAAATTTTTGGGCCCAGTTGGAGGTGGCCCCTTCCTTATACTGGCACACAAAGCAAGGCCAGGATATGAGTGAGTGAGTTTGATGTTTGAGAACCTGGCTGGCTTGTGCAGGAGACAGGGTTTTCTTATGCAACATCAGAGTGGGACTTTAGAAATACACTTCAGATGTGAAGCACAGCCCACGTGTGGATGCCTTAGTCCTCAATGCGACGGTCCAAGGTTTGAGTCCCAAACTGGAGACCTGTGCTGCATGTCTTCTGTCTCATTACCCACTTTTCAGTTTGACCACTTTTAAAATAAATCCACTAAGGCCAATGTTGCTGCCTTTGTGCCCAAGAGCTTCTCTAGAAATATTTTTTCATCTCAATGAAACATTTTTCAACCTGGATGAAAAAAAATTACACTTATTTTCCAGTGACATCACAACTGCATGTTATAGCATCTTATTTGTCTTGTAAATGGTTTGATCAGTATTTGTTGCATGTTGGTGTTAAACCATCAGTGAAAGTGTCAAACACTGCAATTAAGGCTGTTGACTGAACGTGGCAGTGTGTTTTGCAGATGAGGCAGTCGCTGTGGAGCAAGGGGCCAGCCCAGCTCAGAACCCGCTGGTTGCAGTCACATTTCAGAGGAATGCCAAGAGGAAGGAGAAATATTTGGAAGCTGAGCCTAAAGTTCTTGGGGTATGCTGCATGAGGGTCTATGTATGTTTAAATCTTTGCCTTTCAACTATATTGCAGCCATAATTGAACCGCTTTTTCTTTGTTTCACAGATAACTCAAATCTGCTTCAGTGTGTATATGATCATCAGTCTCAGTTTATTTAGGGCTAAAGGTCTGAGTTCTTATCAACCAGATATTCCTTTACTCGTCTTTTCCCTGCTGGTAAGTGCCCAGTAGAATCATACTGGAGGTTCACCTGAAACCTCTACCTTTCCTTACTGATGCACCTGCAGCCACATTTTCATTGGAGAAACCTCACACATGCAGATATGATAGCTGCAGAAAAACGGTTTATTACTCTGATGTTTATAGGTACGAGTCAGACAGACGGTGCTTTTCATCCAAAGTTGTTCAATTCTAAAATAATGCATAATAGATTTTAACCTTTCAGATGGAAACCAATCTTGGACATGATGTCACTCAAGATACTAGCATTGCCAATAAACACCAATAAAGGTGTTTATTGGCAATGGTACAGTGGATACAATGCCCTACAATACTGGTCATATAGTTAACCATGACCCATGTAGAAGATGTGGGGAATATGAGGGTGAAAATTCTGGAGACCAAACTACATGCTAAACTAACACTGCACGTTTCCATGGGGATGTTGTTACTGAGCAAGGACATGGATGCAAGTCAGAGTTTAAAGGGGACATTACATAAAATGTACTTTTCTGACCTTTGTATCATGTTCTAATGTTATTCCCTCATCAAAACACAGATAGAGTGGTGCTTTGGTTCATCCCTGCATGTTTGTGGAATTCTTGGCAACCACTGGGGTTGCCTAATCACTTAACCCATTGTCTTAATGCTAAGACAATGGGTTAACTAGGAAAATTTTAAATTTGTCTATGATCATGATTTGTCATTACAGGTAATTATAGCTGGGAGTGTAGCTGTTGCAGCAAAGAACCTACATCTTCCAACAGTAAGTCACTTGCTGAACAGATGAAACAGCGTAGCTTGATGTTACTCTTGTTTCTTTTCATGTTAATAACTTCATCAATCACACTTATCAAAATCCTCACAGTTTCTCCTTAAAATTTCTTCGTCTTTCTATTAAGTTTTTAACAGTTTCCTTCCTTAAAGCAGAGCTGAAATGTCATCATGTTTAAGCATCAAACTCTATGGCTGTTTGCTGGTCTGAATCCGATGGTTGACCATGTTTTGGAAGAATAATAAATGAATTCCCACTCCTGATTTTAGAAACTCACCAAAACTTTTTTTTTTAATGTTAAATTTTAACTTGACGTTTCAGATTGCTTCCCTTCTACCACTGCTCCCACATTTCTATATTTAATGGTAGATGTTGTAAACTTTGTATACAATTTACATCCTACTTCAGATCTTTTTTCTTTTGAAACAAAGAAGGAAAGTCAGATAAAGATTTTTCAAATAGCAGAAGTGAATTTTCTTTTCTGTGTTGCAACACAAAACTTGATTTGAGTTCCGTAGATGTTTCACACATTACATTCAGCAAAAGCAGCATAAAAAGTCAGATTACACTTTGAAAATGCTGTCAGGAACAAAGACTTGATCCTCTCTTACTTTGTAACTGAACTAAACTGGACTAAAAAAGAGGAGGCTTCTGAGGCTGAGAGGAAGATCTCAAATGTAAAAGGATATCTGAAAAGTTTGACACAATTACAGTTAAAACTTGTGTCAGCCCTGTTGCAACTGGTATTCAGTTCCACCAAATTGGAACTGAATACCAAAGTATTTAAACTTCTGCACTATAAGAAAATTTGTATTGTATCTCATTTTTCTGTCATTCAGTAAATGGAACAAATTTAGATGAGGCCCTTCCTGTTCTGGCCTCAGATTTAAATATGAAAATATCAACAAATGAACAATAAGAAGCTTAGCTATAGATACAACCTGTTGTTTGACTTTGAGCACAGAAAATGTGTTTCTTGTCACTAATTGAGCAGATGTTAAAAAGACTCTGCAGTCATCTTTCTTTATCTGACAGTACTGGCACTGGTAATCTTGTGCAACCATAGATGATCGAAACTGCTGCAAATCATAGAACTGTTAAAAACTCACTAACTGACATTAGCAGCTTCCAGCAACCAGCTGCTGAGGAGAAACAGAAGTGAAACTTATGGTGACTCTGACTCTTGTTAGAGTCACCATATGATGGCTTTACTGTGAGAGCTTCATTCTTTTTTGCTGTTTATTATGTGAATGTGTTCAAAGCAATCTATATTTATATATAAAACCTTTCTTTTGTGACAGCTCACAGCCTGTTTGGTGATGCAAATCTTGGCATGTTTTGCCTCTTTCTTGAACATGAGCTTCACCATAGTAATGCTGGGAGACCCTTCCACCAACTGCTGGTTTGATTCTTTTGAGAGAAACGACATCAACAGTACATATAATTACCACGCAATCTGTCAGCAAATTGAGGTAAAGACTGAATACTCTTCCTAAGAACCACATCCTCAAGTTCTGATGAGAAGTAAAGTCCAGTTTCAGGAACTGAAGAATGAATGTTGGATGCTAACTGATATTGTGTAACATATGAAAGAAGTTCATGTCTGAGTTCAGGAGTTTAGCTGTAATTCAAAGCTTGCTCATTCTATCCACTTTCAGAGCATCCATTCCCATTTCTTTGCTGAAGGGATTCTAATCCAGGCCTGTCTGCTGGCTATCTCTGCCACTCTGGCTGCCTACTGCTGCAAGGTAGTCAACTGTTGTGGAGCGGCCAGCAAAATGGTGAGTTCACAAACCAACTGACTTAGTAAGCCGATAATAAGATTCCTAATGTATTTTGCTTATATTCAGTGTTGCTCTTTGTTTTTCAGGAGGAAAGATAGAAAAAAAAACAAATCTCGATTAAAATGTCAGGTCAGATAAAAAAGCTCTGAAATCAGTTATTTCAGAACTTTTTTTCCTCCTTTGATGATATTTGTTCTGTAAATTCCAACTGAAAACTAATATTTTATGACAAAAATGTATTATTTGGCTGAAGGCAAAAGTCTGGAACACTGTTTCCAGCTGCAGAATGGAAACAGTTTACTCTGCAGCTGGTTTACCCCGGTTAGCTAAACACACGTCAGGCAGAGGGTTGGGAGTTAAATCCAGTGTGGTTTATCAAACAGAATGCAAACCTTCAAATATCTAAGGTTCAGCAAAACAACTGGCAAACATTCTGCTGTATTAAACAAAAGACAAATTCATTCATCCCACTGATTATTATTTATTTACAAAAAAATGTAAATTACAATTCTGTACTAGTTTGTCTAACATAAAATGTAATATTCTAAGTATTCAATGTAAATTCTAGATGTATAAAACATCTTAAAGGCATTGTATGTTAATTTTCAGAAATAAAAACATTAAGCTAACATTATTATAAGACTTGACGTTCTTTTTTTCTTTATGCCTCCACAGCCAGTGATCACGATCCAATCACCAGCCGACCAGCAGAGAGAAGGATGACCAGACTATGTGCAGCTGCAGATTTAAAGCTTAACTAATCATTATTTTATGCCAACTATAGTTCTGATTTTGCTTGAAGTCAAACCACTAACGAACTCCTAAAACATCTTCGAAATATCGAACTTATAGTTTTTACCCCACGTATAACTTTCCTTTTTTTGCTCTTCTCAGAATTGTACCCATTTTCAGTCTTTTAAAAAGTCTACACAGTGCATAACATTTGAACACTGAAGATGTTTTTGAAAAGTGTTAAAATTGTAAATATCTTTTATTTCATATATACTCATCATTATCTTTAAGTACTATCAGATTCTTTGTTTGCTTCTAGAATGTGTGCCTTTTCAGCTATGTCTGAAAAGGCACACATGGAAATTCAGGCCTGATGGAAATTCAGCTTGTGCTAAGAGCAGGAAATGTTCTTTTGTAAGATGATTGTAAACAGGTCTGAATTCAATGCTTAGAGCATTGACAGGATCAGCTGTAAAACATGGGAAGCCGTTGGTGTCCAAGACACTGTTAAACACAATCAGCTGAAAGAATAATGAGTCTCTCTGCATTCAGTTCTCAATAACTCTTGCAATTTTATTTTCATTCACCTTGCCTCGTTTGCCATTCTGACCTGAGATTTGTATCAATATAAATAAATGTCATGTTTATTTTGGGCCTGTCATGATTTGAGCTTTGTGATGGAATGGCATCCTGTGCAGGGTGTGCGCTGCCTCTCGCCCAATTGCTGCTGCAGGCGGCCACAAGCCTGCAGAACTGTCTGTCTGAGTGGACTGATGATAAAACAACTTCAATGCTTTTTAAGTAAGAACCAGTTACACAAAGTTGAATTTAATGTGGACGTTCTCTAATCCACTTGGGTTAGAATTGTACATTGTCACACCCCACTGGTAGGCAATGACAAGAAAATGGGAGACAGACAAGCGAAAACATGAACAATCATTTAATCTGTCCAAAACATGATCAGACAACCACACAGCCAGTCAGAGAGAAGCGTGGACCGATGCTGCCCGCTCCGGTTGGGTCCGGAGGCCAATCAAGCAGGCAGACGACTGACTTGATGTCAGTATATAACAGCCTCCTGGTGAGTTCAATTAGCAGCTAATCATCTGCTTCCTGAAAAGAACAAAAGAATAAGCAAATTGTAGATGGGAGACATCTGCTGGACAGGTGGGGATTCTCACAACATTACAATTGTACATTGTACAGTGGAAATTTAACTATATTCATAGGTGAATATTAGACCAAACAACAGTAAAAGATGAGAGCTATGTAGTATAAACACACATTGATATCACAAATAAACTTTTGATCTGATACTTGAAATGTGAAACATGAAACAGTCCACTCTGAATATCCATCCATCCAACATGATAATCCCCAGTAGGGTTGTGGGAGGTGGGGTCCCCATGGACAGGTCGCCAATTCATAGCAAGGCAACACAGAGACAGAATAAACCACACACACATATACATATACACATTCCCACACACACACCTAGGGAAAATTTAGAGAAATCAACCAACCTGACTGACAGTCATGTTGCTGAACTGTAGGAGGAGGGTCTTAACGCTGTCAATTATCTCATGTACACACTGCTCACACTCTCCTCCCTCTCTGCTACCCTACAGCTTCTTCTTGTTAGCAGAAAGGCTAATCATTCTAGGAATGCACAGACTACCTAGCATGGCCACCGATGACAGCAGGTAAACAGTTTTCCTGGAACGAAAGTCGTTTCTACCATTAATACACTGAGCAGCGGGTAAACAAGGTTAATTGACAGCGCTAAGACTTTTCTCCTGACTGGCTGTTTTTGACTGGAAGTGGTGCTTTTTGTCAGACAGCCACTGTAGCACTGGAAGGAGCTCAAGCTATTCACAGGTTATCTGGCTCATATTATACTGCCACAACATGGTGACAGTTTGAAATATTTAAAAACTTTAAAAAAAAATAGAAGTTACATACATGCATTTATATAGTGAAGCAGACAAAACAAAGAAAATTTGAAATTATTCTTTTCATGTCCTGAAAACAAAAACATAAAAAACACACATTTCACATTAGTTATAGAAAACATGTTCTTCAGAAGAGCTTTACAGAACACATCCTGTTGAAATGAGGCAGTAAAATGTTTACCTTAATCTTTTATTTGGGAAAATTTAATGATTGTTAATAATACAAAGTTAAGAAAGAATTAAAAACTTCATGATGAAATACTAAAATGTATATACACTCTTCAGTACCAATGGCAGGCATTCACTACTGCAACCTCCTTTTCTTCACATCTGCAGTTCATCTGTCCAGTGGCTCTGCAGGAGCATCAAACATAAGTTAGTGAGTAAACTCACGGCCTTTAGGTGTTTCACTGAAGCACCAATCTGACCTGTGATGTGGAGGAGATGATCTCCTCCAGGTCTCCAAGGCAGCCGTGTTTATGGCGAACGAGGCTCCCCCACAGCACCGAGCCATGGCAGGAAGGACACTGTCCTTCTACAGGCAAGAGGTGGGACGGCTCGGACCTCAGGAAATATCTGGCCAGGCAGACTACATGACTGACCATCCCACAGGATGGAAGGAAACAGCTCAGCTTCTCTGACACCTGAGGAGGAGGAGAAGAGGATGGAGCAAACCAGCCAGACGTGGATCGATGGCTTATTGAGGATACGCTTCTTACCTTTACCATCGCTTTGCAAAGAAAACACACAGACATCACATCTTCATCTTCACCTGCAGATGGTAGCAACTGCTTCTTCTTGGCCCTCACACTGCCGAAGGCGATGGGGATGTGCAGTGGGGGCTGCAGGACGGGGTCAAAGTCCATTCTATACTCCTGTCTGAGCCAGCGGGCAGTCAGAGGCAGTCTGCTCCATGGCGCCACCTGCAGCATGTTGGAGACGACTCGCCAGTGGAACTGCAGGCTCGTTTCTCTTTTGGACCGTTGGGAAACGTGGGAAAGTCGTCTGGAAGAGTGAGGGTGCTGCCACGCCCACTCAAACTGCCAGGGAAACACACCTTGAGCTAGTCACACAAATTTTAGTTTTCCACATTTTCTCCACGCACTCAATATTACACATACAAGTTAAACTACATTTACACGTCACCCTAACATTTGTCTTTTAACAAACTGCAGATAAAACATACCCTCCAACTTCCTGACATAATTCTGTTTGAATATTTGACTGCTGTTCTGATCAGAAATGTTCAGAAATCAGACATCTTATCCACATTTTTGATTAATGTGGCACAGTGACTCAGATTTTTGCAGGTTTTGAGGGCATGGTAGTTTTTGATCATATGTGGGGAGATTATATGCACATTTCATATCCAATAATATTCTGGTATGGATGGATGGATAGATGGATGGGACAATTTGAAGAAAAAAAACGGCTTTTCAACAATATGTAGAGCAAATTTTACAGAACACAGCGAAGTCACTGTGATGACATTTGGGAACATATGCAGGAACTGATAGATAGTGGACGGATGAGCAAGCTGGTTTTCTCTGGCATAGTGAAAATTCCTGCAGAGATTCTTGCGATCGGAGTGTGTGTCTCCTACTGGACACCAACTGCGATGTGATCCATACCTGAACTCACCCTGGACACTGTCCCGATACTGGGTTTTAATACTCACCCTCAGAGCAGCGATATCTGAAGGGAAGTCGTGGATGATGAGTACCATCTCCCTAAGCAACACAGAGGAACAGGTGCGTATTAGAGTTATGGTCCGTCTTAAGTATTACCTACAGTTCAGCAGAAAAACAGCATGTTTACCACGGGCCCCTGCCACTGGTTCTTTTGGCCCCCCCTCGGTGCCTCCCGGCGTTGTGTTGTCCAATCCGCCGCTCAGGGTTGACCGTGAAGCCGATGTAAATTCTGCCTTTAAATTTTGGGTTAGTGCAGTAAAGCATGTACACACCGAAGAAGCTCTCCACCTCCACTACCATCATAAAAACCTCAATAACTTCCGTATGAGATGGTGGGAACCGTTAACTGAAATGACCCATGGCTATCGGTGATGGACGAGTGAAATGTTGTTAAGCTAATAACGTGTTATGGTAATGTTATAATGTTTTGCTTCTGGCACTATTTCTGTCACTAGTAGTTCCTGTATCGCGGTCAGCCTTTCGTTTAGTGGACCGCTGCGGTGCCTGATCAAATAAGTTGGACATATCCCCCTCTATGTACAGAAAAAAAACAAAACCAGTATTTAAAAAAAAATGTCTAAAGCATAATCTCACGTGGTTGTCAATATACGTAATTATAGTTATTCTCACAACAACCACTAAAAAGATTTTTTTTTTTCTCTATGGACTCCTATTTCGATTATCATTTGTTGTTTTGAAAAAGCGTCACATGTTAGACGCCCACTGATTGGCTAAAAATGGTCATAGCATGAGTCGTTTTTGGGCCATAATAAGGTAACCAGCTGTCCGGTGTCCACTTGATGAAATCAGCAGACCACAGGTAGCATTTTATGCTTCTACTGTGCTATGAGAGTCACACACGGACTCTAATGTAAATAGTTTAATACCGGAAGTCTTTGGACGTTAACTTTCTATTGTGTTTTTTATTTCTTGAATAAAAATAGATCAGCTTAAATATTTAAGCTGGATCAGTTTAAATATTAAAGATATTTAAGCTGATCCAGGCCCGACAGTCAGTATTTCTGTATGTATTGTTTCAGATAATTATGGCAGTGTCAGCAGATCACATCCGGGAGAAGCTTATTAAGGAGCTCGAGGCAGTGCATGTGGTAGGTCTCTCTGTGTCATCCCTTTGATTGTTGTGTGGTGAAGCTCAGACTCAGTGGCCATCATAGTTTAGCCAATCAGATTGCGTTGTGGCTTTAACTGGGCCACAACAACCCTCTGGTTCTAATCTTTTTCCGGCTTGCTGTTCAGGGTTTCGGATTGAATTCCATTTCCAAAGGAACACTTGACACCTCTGGCTTTCCCATGCATCTAGGCACACAAATTCACTCGGACTTTGACTATCCCACTGAGAAATAGACTACTCCCTTCAGAACTTGATACATCATCAGTTCTCAGTGAGTTCTTGTATGCAAACATCTCAAACTTATTCTGGCCTATATAGGTTGGGTTGACGATCACCAGTCCTCTAAGTGAGGATTGGTGAAGAACAGCATGCAGAATTCTATGTCCATTCTGGAAGAATTAAAAGCAAGACACTAAATGTAAACAATAAATAAGCTTTCATGTATTTAATTGTATTTAGATTTTGCCACTATTCCTGGCAGAGTCCAATCTGAACTGTCAACAAACTCTGCTCTGTGCCAGTGTGTGCCATCTGGACAGTTTTTGCTCTGGGGACATTCAAACCTGATTGCCTGTAAAACAGACCAGTTCTCCATATTCCCTCAGTCAGCAGCACTCAACAACAGCAAGCTCCTTTACAGGAACCATTATAAGCTCCGTTTGTCTGTCATATTCTAACATCATTGGTCTTAATCAGCGTTTGTAAACTTAATATCTGGGCATTACCCCGGATTCCAACATCTCTCTAATCAAACGGCCAGAGACTTGAAGAGGAGTGGCAAAGCAAATGAGGTGGGAGCAGAGAAAAAAGTTCCACCAAGAGCTGGAAGGAAAAGATACTTAGATGAGAAGAGCTACAGCAATATTTTATTTTCTTTTGGAAAAAATAAAAATATTAATGAATTGAAGAAATTAATATACAAAGTAGTGAAAGTGGTGAGTGGGAGATGGAGAGCTGCAGCATTACTTGCATTCTGCAAATACATAGTTGACTTTGGGAAGCAACTTAGTGATAAGAGAACCTGACAACTGATTGTCTCGCTTCTCTGCAGCCTCTTCCTTCCTGTTATGAACATCGCAGCTTTATTGTGTGGAATTACTTGCTAAATAAAAAGATTTAAAAAATATTTATTTTTTTTTATCTCATAAACACAAAGATTATTCAGTTTGACTTTTTTAGACTTTTTTTTTTTTTCCAAAGGGAACATTTCCAAGGACAGTTTGTCTAATCAGTATTTTCTCATGCTGTGTCAGTGAAGTTAGTGTTGATGTGCTTTTTAGGACGTAGAGGATACCTCTCCGGAAAGATGTGCAGCCAGCTTCAAAGTCCTGGTGGTGTCGGCGCAGTTTGAGGGGAAACCATTGTTACAGAGACACAGGTGGGATTCAGCGGAGTTGCTGCTACTGGAACGTTTTATTAGTTTTATTAGTTTTATTAGTTTCTGATACCCAATTTACTCCACTTGAAGCAAATTTAAAGAAGACCCTGAGGTCCACCCAGCCTCATTATTACATTATACATTATTTGCAGCTGCAATCTACTTCTCCTCTCTGTCTGCTTCTGAAGGAAATGCTATGATCTAATACACTGAAACCATCGAGCTTAGCAAGCTTTGCAGCTTTTGTTCACCTTGTTACAGAATGCTGCAGAATAGCCAGAGTATAAGGATGACTATAGAAAAGTATGTCAGACAGAAGAAAAGATTCAAAGTTTGTCTAAGAGCTGCAGGTGTTTGTTACTGAGCTCTGCTGTAAACACACATCTCATTTTGAGCTGTTCTTCCTGTGAACATTAAACTGGCATGCTGTCTGTGTTTGCAGGATGGTCAACATGTGTCTTACAGAAGAGCTGAAGACAATCCATGCATTTGAACAGAAGACCCTCACACCAGAACACTGGGACAAGATGAAGCAACAGTGACACATTTCCACCTGCTTCCGTTTGTTTCCTGTTTTCAGATTATGTGAAACTGGTCCAACTGTCTTATTGCTCTGTCTGTCCCACTGATACAAATCTACTGCAAATGAAAATAAAACACTTTCCTTCCCTTTTCTGCATTTGGGTAAATCTTTAGATAAATTTTTTTGTGAAGAAAGAACCAACCCACTCAGTAAATCTTTCTTAATAGATTGATGGAATGACTGGATAGCTACCTCAAAGCAGATGAAGTACAGCAGCAGTTTGCACAGACTCACTAAAACTGGACAATAAGACATCATTCAGATCTTTGTGTCCCAGTTCAGCATAAAAACAAAGACATGTATCCATCTGGAGGCTTCAGGTGCTGTTGGCCATTTTAGCATCACTTATACAGCCAACTTGATGTCCTAAGTATCATTGTCAACCTTGTTCATTTCTTTCTGATGAGTCCAATAGAGAATCTTTGGGAAATGATGAAACAGGACATTCCCATCTCGGACATGCAGACATATGTTGTCTTCAGAAAGCTGTAAAAAGCTTTTATATTCAGTGAGTCACATGATAAAAGGGTCATAAATATTAATGTCAAATTCCCCTTCTATATAAATCACATCTGTTTATTCACTGGTAGATATGGGGATAGAGAAATATTAATAAGTGGAGGTAAACGCTCTGCTTGTGGAGTAGGGACATCACATTTTTTTAAACTATTCTAAAATTTTGTTGGGTTTTCTTGGACAGTGACAATAAAGGAATTCTGATTCTAAGTGCAGAGAAACTTTGGACCAAGACCTGAACGCAGACAATAAAGGGGTTGGCCCAGAGCCAACCCAGGGCTCAGGGCTGGATTGCTCATATGTTAACATAGGTCACTATGTTATCTTACCAAACTGGAGAGATTCTGGATGCAGACGTATTTATTCATACTACCAAAACATACTTGCTGTTTGCTGTTATGCTGCCAGCAGACAATAAGCTGAACAGTATCAGTAACAGTAAGTAACTGGAAACAGAGCTCAGTTACAGTGAGCTCTATGGATGACTCACTATCAGGAAGGCCAAGTGCTTAAAGCTCTTTAAAAAGTGGGACTTGTTCATCCCATGTCCCAGCTGATGGCAGCACTTCCACTGTGAATATGATGAACATTAGTGATCCCTGCCAGAAACTAAATAATCACATGAGGTGATCGCCCTGCTGAGACTCAGGGGGGTCAGAAAACCAGACTGGTCACTCAGTGAGATCAGTTGGCAGTGGCTGAGCTAATGGAACTTAACTGGTTCAGTTGATTTTCACTTCAGTGCTGATGTGGCTGTTTGTGTTGGATGAATGCAACCAGCAGCTCCTGCAGAGAGCCCAAGCAGTTTAATTTAATATCTGAGACAACGGCAAGGCTGCTTTATTGATTTATTGCCCTCTGAAACATAATACAGCAGGAGTTCATGCCTGCCTGTGGATTCTGGTGCCTCATTTTACTCCTGAAAACTCTTAATAAAATAATCTTGATATTACCTGTGATGTTGGATGAGAGTAGAGTAGCCTGCTGGTAAACATTTTACCAATGTTGGATATAGTGCTTTTTTTTTTTCTTACTGTGTCACTCCTGCCATCAATTTGTTGCATAGTTCCAACCAGGAAATGCATCAGTTGGAGATGCAGTTGTAGTTACAGCGTAAGAGTTAGTAATCAATAACTTTAACAGGTTCCAACTGTTGCGTCCATCATCTGACCCGATCGGACCCCAAAACGAGTCGGGTTGTTTTGGGTCTTACTCCAGCTGTATTGGACAGACTGATACAGCGAGTGACTATTTAAGCAACTATATTAGCTACAAAGTGCTTTATTAAACCTCCAGAGGCTTTCTGTTGTGTTTGCAGAGACATCATATGTCTTCATGGTTTTAGATAACATAGATATCAGATGTAGAGCATCTGTGATCATTACTGTCTTACAACAAATTACAGGTTTAATCTGGATTCAGACTACATTATTTGAACATGTTAATCTGCTTTGATCTAAACTGTTCCTGTATGTTTGGGGTCGAAGGTGACCCTTCACTCCTCCCCTAAAATTATTTTCATTCATTCAAAGATGTTAAAACCATGTAAAAGAAAGAACAGTTACAAAAAACTTAATGTAACTATTTTTGATTGCATGCTATGTAGTTAAATGAAGTAATACCTTTCTCAATAATCAATAGAAACATCTGTTTGAATGTTTCCACTGGTATTTTGATTATTTGCCTGGATTTCCCTTGAGGCTTGGAGACTTCTTTACCTTTTACTCACTCATTCGAAAACATTACTATTATTTCCAGTCAGAAGACGACTTGTGGACAAATTAAAAGATCACTTTAAACCTAAATCTATCAGAGGTATGAGTAACTTTGGGCCTTGCTGTGTGCTCTGCAGTTACATGTAGTGATGTATTATCATGAGGTAAAATCAGTGATGGTTTGGATAACATTAGCTCCTCTCTGTGGTTCCCTCCTTTTGCTACTGTGACTCAGAGACCCCCAAACCCCTCCTCAGGTGTAAATGACATGGATGATGTGATTGTTCATCTCTGTTCTGTTCTGAGTGGCAGCCATGCTGACCACCAGACACTCAGCTCTTCCATTAGCAGCTCTTGGCGGGGTGAATGGTGGAAGTAATCACCCCCTCTGCCTGTGAGGGGGGATTACTGTGAGATGACTAACTGGGAGAACCCCTCACCTGAATGAATCAGGATGGCCGGCTCTGAGCCGAAACCCACCTTCAACTTCAACGACAAATTTGGACTAATTACCTTGTTCGTTTGCAGTAAACGTGTGATAACAAACATCAAATAGGACAAATATATTTGATTAAGTTTTAACAAGCAATTGGCCTCTACCACGATAATTATGTGAAATTAAATTAATTATATCCCAGACTCATAAGATTTGCCTTTACCTTTGGTTCCTCCTATCAGTCTGTAGTTTCTCATATTGACGTCATCAAACCAAAGTTCAGATCTCCAATAACTGACTGACACCTGCTGGCCTCAGTTTTGCAACCAGCTTCTGACTGAGAAACCAGTTACCTGCTCCCAGTGTCAGAATCTCACCGAGGAAGAAACTGCATTAGGTTTTCTATCACTTTATCATTTCTGATATAACCGATGTATATTTGTATAGAACATGAGTCAGTAGGGTTTAATTTATCATTTTTATGTCTTTGTGTCATGAGATAGATCTCAGCCAGCTGGTGAGAGAAAAAGCAGATCTTGATCTCAAAAAGTCTGAGCTCCCCTGATGTTCAACATGTGTATCACAGAACGGTATGGGAGTCAGAGTCCCATCTGCATGATATGCAACGCCAAGTTGGGGGCCAGAATAAAGTAATACCATAATTTGTTGTGACTTTATGCACTGTGTTGGTTTTGTTCTTTGAGCAAGGTGATATTCATTTTGTCCACCAGTAAAAAAAGCATATACCTATGTATTGAATTTAGAAAAAAAAAAAATCAATACATAG
Organism: Poeciliopsis gracilis; assembly: GCA_911649635.1. Classification (NCBI taxonomy): domain Eukaryota; kingdom Metazoa; phylum Chordata; class Actinopteri; order Cyprinodontiformes; family Poeciliidae; genus Poeciliopsis; species Poeciliopsis gracilis. Next base: position 204,620 of record CAJVRI010001412.1, read on the forward strand.
GTATATGCTATTTATCACTAAAGAAGGGTTCAGTGAATGCGCATATAAAACTGATGGATTCGTTATCTCACAAAAGGTTAAGAACCACAGGTCTAAATGCTTGTATGAAAGGCGACGTCCACTGAAGATATTCAATGTCACTCACGGTCAATGATGTTGAAAATTGTTTTTTCGAAGTTATTTTCAGCCTATCACTTCTATTTTATCGAATAAAGACCATGAATCTTCTAAGGATCTGTTTCAACCAGGTTATGTATGAGCACCATTAAGGGATTTCCATATGAGGAGACTGGAGAAACATAATGAATATAAAGAGTGATTTGGAATGTTTTCTACACTGATTGTGTAAAAAAATAAAATAAAATAAAATAAAATAAAAACACTAAGTAAATATTCCAGATCCAATTAATTTTATAAAGAATAAGATGAACCTTTTAATTATCTCATCTTTTCAAAGCAGCTTACTGGTTGGACTTTGCTTTAGATTCTAAATATTCTAATATAATGTTATATGTTCTTCAATTTGCTGTACTATTTTGTGTAGCTGTCATATATGACTGGAAATAATCATCAAACTTTACAACAGATTCCATACACATTCCATACATGTAACACGGAGATCACAACCCATCTGATTTTGACCGTTTCTGTCTGATTTGGATTCCACAAAGAAACAAATGTCTCAGATTAGATGAAAAGGCCTCAGAACCAACTCAGGTTTCTGTTGAATGGAGCTCATCTTGCACAAACAAGATGAGCTGCATCTTGTTTGTGCAAGAAGTATTTTCTTCTGCTTTTTCGTGTTGATCCCTGATTTAACAAGGCAACAATGAATGCCAACTCATTAAGATTCATTAAATTCTGTATTTTTGTTGAAAAGAAAAAGGTGTCGGGGTTAGTATTAAAAGTTTTAATGTTTTTTGGGGGTTATTTTGGGACGGGGAGGGTCGTTTATTGTGGATTTACATCCCTTAATGTTTTCAAATATGAGTGATTGCAATCACTCATCTGCAATCTCATGACAATCAAATTTTTGACAAGTTGAAGCAGAACAAAAACATGTTGAACTCCAACAGAGGAAGCCCCAGGGCTGAAAGGTAAATTTCAACTGAAATGTGTGATCCTTTTTTTTTTTTTTTTGCTGTTGTTGCTTTAAAGTTTTTAAGACCTGAGAAACTCCAAGTCATTTTTCCCAGTATTGTAGTCCCATTCTAATTAATATAAAACTCGCTGCTTAATGCAATTTTATAAGGTCTGATTAGACTGGGATCATACATTCACGTAACTTGTCACCCAACAAACAGCAGTGTATACCAAAAGCAGTTATGTGCTGACCTTATACATGAATATGTACTTAGAGATTAAAGCAGTTCCCACAGTGGCTTAGCGCCTGTTTTTCCAGCTGACACTTTATGAAGCTAGTGGAAAGAAAGATAAACAGGGCAAATCTTGAAGCAAACAAGCGCCACAGTGATGATCTAGTATTTATTTAAACTTTGACGTCCTCTGCAGTGGTTCACATGTTCAAAGTAAAAAAAAATAAAAATAAAAATCCCTCGAGTAACTGGATGACTCCTTGCACGTTGATGCTGTTTTACCCTCCCATATTTATCCTCAATGTCACAGCACCCTCGAAGGGAAAAACAAAAATCCAGATCAGGAAGATCTTTGGAAACACAACAATATTTGGAATAAAAGAAATAATTCATAGCTCAGTGAATTCTACCAGCCACCTGCAGTTCCCAGCTATGCACAGCAGGGAGAGCTTTTCCTCAACAAATCGACAGCGAGCCGTTCAACGGCTCTCGCCTTTGAGGTGTTTGGGATCAGTGCTTTGTTTGTCACAAACTGCTTAAACATTCGACCCAAAGATCTCAAACTTGGGGAAACAGCCATATATGCAGCAGGAAAGCTGTGTAGCATGGAGGAAAATAATACTTAAATTTCCACAAAGAAAAAAGCAAAACACATTTTCATATTCCCTTTGGCACGCCCGTATGAGGGAAGTAACAGAACCCAACACTTAAAACATATCGCAACCAAATGTTAAAACCAACAGTCCACAGATAATAAAAATAAAGGAAAATACATATTCTTCTGTCAGAGTATCAAAATAGTAAAGATAACGTCACATTCCTCTTGCAAAGGCATAATTCTGTTGCTGCTATTGAAAGATCCACATTGGCAGGGAAATCTCCCAGAACAGCTTGTGGACAAAAATGTCTGTGTTTACATTCATTATTGTCAATAGGCAACTCCACATGTAACAGACTTTATTGGACCTCTTGCTTCTTTGTAATCTCATACTTAATTTTGTCCAATGCCAGAAGGAGTCGACTGCCATGTTTTGTACTGACAGAGTGTCGATTCGTACCCACCAGGGGGACGTTACCTGCTTCAAAACTGATGATTTAAAGAGTATTTTTAGAATCTGCTCGCAGCCTTTTTAAAGGAAATGTGGCTATGTGCTATCAGTGAAGACTTTCTAACCACAGGATAGAAACATGTCACAGCTGGTTAATACAGGAATAAGAACACCAGTTGGTGACAGTGAGGGGCTAAAGAAAAGTCTACTAAAAATAACATCTTATTGAATTACATTGTAAGTATTCAAGAGTTTTTGTGACTTTATACTTTATAATTTAAAAACCAACAGAATTACAAAAGGAAGTAAACTAAATTTCATTGAGTACAAATCTTGTGACAAGTGAACTGTGTGTGAACTGACTTGGAGCTCATTGTGTTTCAAGCGGTTTTATACAATGTCAATTTTCATGAAAAACATGTAGAAGTTGGGTGTACTAAACTTCTTTTCACAGTATACGTGAGTGAAAAAGCATGACATGCGGAGTTTTTAAATTTGCAAAGTTACGGGACACAACCGACCTCGCATGTGGAAACGTCTGAACTTTAAAAGGAAAAAACCTTTTGAATGTCACTTTAATAAGACACAGTCTAAAGGACGTGAACCAGTCTGTATGTGCTGAAAATTAACATTGAGACATATTTTCTTGTCTTAATGCCTGAGATGAATGCAGACTGAGAAAGACTTAGAGACAATACAGAGGTATGCATGTTTCAGGTGTGGCCAGACACTCACACAACTTCTGGATCAGCTCCCAAACAGTTGTGCGTACGCGAATTTGTCACATGCATGGTTACTCTTCCACCGAACACCACCAGCTCAGCAATACGCCCTCGCTTTGCTGGTGTTGCAATCGACTCCTCTGATTTACATACTTTCCCACACAGTTGTTCTTTTTGATACTCCTCCTGCATTTCCTGGTTTCCACTGGCATGAATGCTTCAGGTGTATATGCACAAGGTTTCTCAGCTGTGTTCACCTGTCAGCTGAACCCACTTAAAACAACAAGCAAAAGCTGACGCAGCTGCAACGACTGGGAAATTAGTCATATGTTCTGTTTTCAATGCGACTGATCTCTAAACGTCCAAGCAGAGATCAGGAGTCGTCCTTCCTGAGTGAAGTCAGTTTCCATACTGAGCAGAAATTAAAAGTTGCTTTTTCTGGGTGACTTGTGTCCAAAAGTACCACTGCCCAGTTTTGGGGTTTCACCTAAGGTTCTGCTGCCAACGGCTAAACAATCTGGGCCTTGTGGACGTATGAAGTGTGGGGGTTATGATTGTGAGGCTGAGGGCTCATCCTGTTCTTTGAGAAATTTGAGCTAGAGGCAACGCTATCCTGATCGTAAGGATGCTCCTGACTGGCAGGGCCACCCAACCCTTCGTCAATCTCATCCTCGTCGTACGTTACTTGTGGGTATGTGCAGCTAACGGGAGGGGGCTGGTAATTCCTGATGGAGCTTTCTGAATGGGAACCCCCATCTGTTGGGATGACGGCATTGCCGTTCATCTGTCTTATGATCTCCGTTGAGTGGCCCGCGGGATATTTCGGTTGCAGCAGAGGAGGAAGCAACCGAGGGTCCTGCTGCAATGGCAGAAAAGAGACGGTCACTAGTCCCATTGTCATCAGGCAAATATGCAAGGGATTAGTAAGCTGGGTGAGAAGTTTTCCAAAACTTGGTAGAAGCAAGCTTGGACGTGCCGCAGGCAGCATGAGACACTTACCAAGGACATGTTGCTGTTTCTCACATATTGCTCTACTCTAAGCCGGGTTTCACTGTCCCGATCCATAGGCCTGTCTCTTCCCCTCCGGGAGCTGTTGTAGATGGACGGCCTGCCTAGAGAGTCGTACGCAGGAGCCCCACCTCCACGCCCACCTGAGACAGTTGATCTGCTGTCTCTGCAACGGGCCTGCTCCTGTTAAAGCAGAAAAACATGCTCTTTTTAAACATAAACAGTTGCACTTATCAGCTGCATAGATAGTAATGTTTCCTGATTGTGTGATTAGGCGAGTTTGCTCAGAGCTGTGATAATGCAAAGCTATATTTCTGTCCTAACCAAGATGTTTTACAGTTATATTGCATTGATCTGTTTCAGGGTCCTGCAAATGCATTCATGGCCTTGAACTTTTTTACCTTCAAGGGCTGAATTGTTAAAGTCAGTAAAACAACAAGGTTTATTTCAATAAATACATTAAAATAAACATTAAAAAGGAAGCAAAAACAAACAGGATGCAGTCTTCTAATTAATTGATTGAAACACACAGAAGAGCCCACACCTGAAAAATCCTAAAATATTATACTTCTGCTATAACACATCTAAACAGCACTGCTTCTATTCTTGATTTCAGAGAGGATGTTAGCATTCTATCAAGCTAATGGATAATATCATACTCTTTTTAGCATACCATTAAACTTATGAGTGATGTCACTCATTTGTCAGCATACTATAAAATTAATGGGTGATATCGTACTCTTTTTAGCATGATTGGAAGCTTATGGGTAATAGCATTCATTTGTTAACATGCTACAACCCGGTCTGCCGTCTTGTTTTTTCTTCTTCTCTTAAACCAAATCAAATCTAGCTATCATCCACTTATACCTGTGGGTTAGTTAAAACTTAGTGGTTTGTTTCATTAGCTAAACAAAGCCTCTTATGTTTACTGAGCTCTATTGGTCAGGAAATTTGTCTGCAGTTTGGATTCCATCTGTAATCTATACGAATCTTGGACATGATGAACTTTGGTAATGATGTTAACGTAAACAGTGTTTAGCTCTTCTCTTCATCAGGTTAAACATGCACTCAAAATGAAACAGGATTTTTCCTGTTGTCAGTGGATTATCATTCCAAATCATTAGGAGAGGGCTGCACAGTGGCGCAGTGGGTAGCGCTGTTGCCTCGCAGCAAGAAGGTCCTGGGTTCGATTCCCGGCCCAGGGTCTTTCTGCACGGAGTTTGCATGTTCTCCCTGTGCATGCGTGGGTTCTCTCCGGGTTCTCTGGCTTCCTCCCACAGTCCAAAAACATGTCTGTCAGGTTGATTGGCCTTCCCAAATTCTCCCTAGGTGTGAGTGTGTGTGTGCATGGTTGTTTGTCTCTCTGTGTTGCCCTGTGACAGACTGGTGACCTGTCCAGGGTGTACTCCGCCTCTCGCCCGGAACGCAGCTGGAGATAGGCACCGGCGACTCTCGACCCCGTTAGGGAGAAGGGTGACGGAAAATGGATGGATGGATGGATCATTAGGAGACAAAGTGAGTTTGCCATTTAAATGTCAAACTTTCCCATTCACCGATGGGTCTCTGCATCACCAGAACTCTGAAAAAATGTCAAAATCCAATCCTCCAGCACAGACTGCAGGACTCTCCATTTTTCTGAAGTGTGTGGTCCATGCTAGTTTGCAACAGGTACATCTTATTTATTACAAACGTAGATAGTGTCAATATCTGACCAAGTTACACTAAGTGTAGGTTGAGTCGCAACAAACCAGTAGGTGGAAACAAGCCTACTTCCTATTTTGTTTTTTGTTTTTGTGACGTTTTAAAAGTTTGAACAAAATTTGTTAATTTTACCTACACACAGCTACTAACTGGCGAGAAATTAGAGCTAAGTTATATCTTTGACATTTTTATAGTAACCAGTGACTTTTTGAATCTATTAGGCTTACATTACCAGACAGTGTTTTCATACTTCAAGATCAACAGCCAAATTACTTGTCTACAAGTAGTTTAGAGAGGAGTGAGGATGTAAAGCCAAAGAACCCAAACGTCCCAAAAAAATCGCCGTCTTAAAGGTCTTTGGTTATACATTATATTACTGTTAATGTCAAAGTCTGAGATGCACTACATTCAGATCAGAAATGCCGAACTTCAGAACTTAGCCGCGCGGCATCTGGACATTAAAGCCTCAGTCCCAGGCCCTGGCCTTGCATGCAGATTTACATTGATCTGTAGACTGACCCCGAGGGACGACAGGCTGTTCCTCAGGGTTCCCTCCACCCTCAGAGGGTGGTGTTCCTCAAGCTGAAGTGAAAAGAAATACAAGTGCACTCGTTAAAACGGGCGGGAAAAAAACCCTACCAAAATGACAACTAATAAGAGGACTGCTGAAAACATAGTGATTTCAGCACATTAAAGACTAACTTCTAGTAGCACCTCTCTGGCATCAGTGCTGACAGAGTTCACCCTCCTGAACGAAGCTTGTCTGGACAGAGTGCTTATTTCCTCTCTGGAAAGATAAGAGATGGGAAAACAACCTTTAGCCAAGGTTTTAATACTGCATCAAATATAGATAATGTATGTAACTATATTCTAATGTTTTCATCTTTCTTCACATTGAGTCAGACATCTGCTGTATTTTCTGTCAAAACTGCTTCATGGCTTTTAACTTGTTTTCATTCACGCATATTTCGTCAATTTGCCCTCTGGAAGTGATAATCTGAATCTGATCTTATCTAATCTTTATTAATCATTACTAAAAAAAAAAAAAAAAACACATCAGTCTTATCTTGTACTTTTTCTGAGTCAGCTCCTTCTTCAGCTTCTTGTTCTTGCGTTGGTGGTGACAAGTGAGGACGAAGAAGGTGACGAGCATGAGGATCAGCAGGCCGGCCGCCGCGCCTCCCACAACGATGAACATCATCAACTTATCAGAATCGATGTTGGGCTCAGGGGGGGCTGTGGAAACAGAATGCTTAGATTAAAGCCGTTCACACACAGATTCATCAGGGATTCTCACAGTCTGCGTTAGAGTGACGGGTCACTCTGTCAGCTACCTCCTAAAGTGATGGTCACAGCATCCATATTTTCACCCTCTGAGTTCTTCACCAAGCACTGATAGGTGCCGGAGTCGTTGGTGTTAAGGGGTCGCTTAAAGATGAGTCTTCCATCGGAGTCAGGAACTGCACCGCTAGGAAGCTGTCCACCTAATCTGGAGGCAAAACAAAAACAAAAAATCAGTTGCGTCATGTAACTTTTATAAAGAATATGGCTGTTGTTGTGACCATTTGTTATGAGACCGATAATCTGTGAAATGATTGATCTCCCTGAGCTCCTACTCACCTTTGAAGAAATATACTGCTCCCTGTCAAAAACAACCAATTTTGTCACTCAATCTCATGTATTTGCTGCTAAATGCGCTAATGGCAGAAGAGCTTTTAGCTGTTCATCTGCTGTCGTCAGGAGCGATGCCAACTAGGCTGAGCACTTACAACAGGATCTGCCTACATGGAAAAACTGTAGCAGTAGCAGAGAGCCAGGGGGAGAGGAGTGAGGAGGATGAGCAGCACCACAAGGAATAGTGATTAACAGCACTAAGACATTTGATCAGTTGTTTCTAGTTGTTAGCATTCAGAGAAGACAGAGGAGCTTGAGTTTATTCACAGATTATCTGCCACATACCATACAGTCATGACATGGTGAGTGTTACAACAAATATGTAAAACAAATGTTTTTAAGAACATTATGTACTGCAGCCTTAAGCGCAATCTACAAATCAAAAAAGGAAATATTGATGAGATAAAATCCCAGTTCCAACTGCAGAAATGTTGAGCAGATGAGAGCAAAATTATTCAACTGTTCTTTCTGTGGATTGCTTATTTTGTTTATTTATTCATTTATTTTTTTAATAATTACCATGATGAAACACAGTGGAAGTGGGAGCATCATGTTATGGCAATGCTTTTCTTTACAAGGGTCTGGGAAGCTGATTACACATGTTGGGAGGATGGATAAGTGCAACCCCAGAAAAGAACTTTAGAGGTCTCTTAAGCCAGAAATGCTACATTGGGGCACACACTATGTACTGTTAAAAAAAAAAAAAAAAGAAACAAATGCAAAACAAAAAAGATTTCAGAAGAGCCTTTTTTTTTTGTCCAGAGCAAAATTGACGGGTGCTGCAGCCCAACCTAGAATCCATCTGAGCACGTCCCTGTTTGGCAACGAGCAAACAGGAAAGCTCATCACATAAAGATGAAAGATCATGACGTTTGATTGTTCTAACTGACAGCTTCGCACCCAATCTTAACAGTATTCTTATTTTTTTTAGAAGAGAGGGTGTGAGGCAAAATAAGCATTTGTTCAGCTAAACACCCAGACCAGCCGGGTGACTCACGAGTTCAGCATCTGTGAAGGGTGTTGCCCTGCTGTAGTTGTTGTTTTGAATGCACTTCATTCACTTTACATAGATTAGAGTTTCATCATGACTTATCAATTTATCATCTCTCAAAACACACATATTTACATGCGTCCCCCACAAAGCTTGCTGGGCTAGACTACAAGCTTTGAACTATCTGATAAGACTTTGGCAAGAAATTATAAGATGACAGAAATATACTTAAGGAGCAGTTTAGAAATGTTGAAGTCAGATTATGTTAATAGGTAATACATAGACAATACAGGTAGATCAAAAAATCTACCTGAATTGGACACAAAACTCTGTGCACAAAGAGCTTCTTCAGCCATGACATTTAGTGATTATACTGCTTCACTTCTGGACATCTGTCCAATCAGCAGCTATCAGCTATTTACAACAACCAATGACTGAGGGGCAGCGCCATGAACATTCATACTCTGAATCATAAAAATGTAATGAGGCATAATATTAACAGAATGATTCCAATAACCAACCTAAATATACCCTTAATAAACCAGACTGAGTTCAGTTAATCCGGGCCTGAATTGGACCCCTTCAAAGACAACACTAAGCTAGCAAACAGCCCAAGCTGGGTTGTTTTTAGCCAAGATGTTTCCAGTTAGCCCTCATTCTGTGTGAAAGCTAACTCATTAGAAAGCTAACTCATTAGAAGGCTAACTCATTAGAAAGCTAACTCATTAGAAGGCTAACTCATTAGAAAGCTGACTCATTAGATGGCTAACTCATTAGAAGGTTAACTCATAGAAGGCTAACTCATTAGAAAGCTAACTTGTTAGCTTTCACACATTTAAAGCTCGTTTATGTCAGAGTGCTCCGTGTTGCGAGTCAGAAAGAGGAACTTGCTGTTTTTACATTTGCATCTAACACATCAGAGTGATTGTAAAGCTCTCATAGCTTATCAGATATATCAGCCAACTTAATTTCCTCTTCTCTTCACCCCACCCTTCCACCTACCCTCACCACTAATGGCTGGCTCTACCCCTCTTCTCTGCTCCTGGTTCACCTCTCATTTCTGCTCGTCCCTTTCCCTTTTTCGTTTGAGCCCTCCCCCTGCCGTCTTCAATGTTCTGACTTCTTTGTGTGAAACTGTCTCATCTGTCTGCTTTCGGCACAAGCCACAACATGACACTGTGACACAAGCTATTACTTCACCTGCTGCCACTTACTCCTGACAGGTTTGCCTGCTGCTGCGGCTGCTGTGAGTAAGAAGAGGCTGAATGTAACAACAGATTTTGGGTGCAGATTCACTTCCCAGTGTATCAGTGAGCGATCGGTATGCGTACGGTAAGCATTACTCACAAAAACACCTTTACAATAAGTGTTTCCATGACTAACATAGCAATTAATAAGCATATCATCATCATTAAGTCTGCAGGAGCTCACAGAAACACCCAACTGTCCTTATTGTACTTCTGAAGCAGATAAATCCATTCTTTCTGTATTTTTTGTCTCGCAGGCCCAGCTGTCAGCTCTCATTATTTAATAGGAGCTGTGACTCTTTCTGTTTGCAAAACACATTTTTTTTAGTTGTGCCGCACCCTGAGAATATTTAATGCACCAGGCGGTGGATCTGACAAATACTTCCCAAATGAAACCCAAAGTTGGCTTTAGTTTTGGCCAAAGGAGTACTGATCATTGATTAGTATTTGGCCACCACAAATTCTCACAGTTTTTTTTAACACTTCAAGAGGAAACGATGAAGCTCGCTGAGCAGATCTCTTCCTGCTCTGGAGCATCAGGGTGCAGCGTGTTGCAGAAGTATTCACAACTCTTAGTACCTTTTCAAACTTTCTCAGCTTAAAAGCACAAATTTAAATGTATTACTTTTTATGTGGCAGACCAACAAGCAAAGCACAATTGCATAACATTTTCTGGACTTAAAAGCCTACACTACGACTCTCTCAACATTTCTGTAATTTTCCCCGACAAGACTGATTGTAGTAAATGTCAGACCAGCCAGCCAGCAGATGCCCCCCAAAATGTCTGCACACCACTAACCCCAAACACAGAGTAACATTTTAGTATGATTGAACAACCTAGAGGAAAAATTCAACCACACAGAGAGCTATAGCTGGGGCAGATGAAGAACACCCCAGTTCTAACGGGTATTTTACATCTAAAATGACCGGGTAGTATCAGTAAATATTACCTACATCCTGGGAATAACCTAATTGCAACTTCAACAGACATCCCAATTAAATTCACAACATAACAGGCCGAAAATAATTTGCACGTTTGCTATGCAAGTATTAACAGAAGCACCAGCGACCAGACACATCAGACGTCGTTAGTCATGCAGTCAGTAGACAACCAGAGGGGTAGGTGAGCTTTGTTGTACCTGGTCCAAGTGAGGGTTGGTTCAGGGCTTCCTTCATGTTTGCACGTCAGGGCAGCATTCTCCATACCAACAGACCATTGTTTACTGTAGCCAGACACTTTAGAGTTTGGAGGAACTGAAAGAAAGCGAAGCCATTTTCAGGCTCTAATTATTTAAGGCAAGATGAGAGTAAAGTGGGTAGCGCTTGCCTTTCTCTCTACTAGTGTTGGTGTAACCTGAAATGATGTAAATAGCAACAACTGATTCACTGAATGTATACTCACAGTGCACCACCAGTCGATTTTCTATCCTGCGCGGTTTGTCATATTCTGGATGCTGAACCAGGCAGTCCAGCTTCTTTCCATTCATACTCCTCAGAGGGTGCAGAGAGAAGTGTGTGGAGACAACCCCCTTGTCAGAGATCTGTTTTACAGCATGACCATTCAGTTCTGTGTCCCAGGAGAGCTCAGGAGGTGGGACGGCCACAGAGCGACAGGAGGCCACCACCTTATAGGAATCGCCCTCCTTTACAACCACAGGATCCAAGGAGCTGATGGGAATGGCTGGAAGGAGGATTGTTATATGAGTTTATCAGGAATAGGTCAGCTAGTGAAGGTTCAAGACTATATATTGCAATTAATCTATTCCACAAAAAATGAAAACACTCAGACCCATAGATTTAATCTTATCTTTCTGTCCTATTTTTAGTTAGTTAACCATGTACAAATAAACTGGCTTGAATTGAACTGAGTTGAGATTAACTGGATTTGAACTTAGGTTATTTGAACTGAATTCAATTGAACTTAATCTGATTGAATTAAATGGAATCAAATTGAACTGACTTGAATAAACATGAATTGAGTTGAACTGAATTCAGATAAATTTAACTTAATTGAACTGAATTGAAATGGGTTGAAAACCCAACCTGTTTTTGTTATGCCCATAGTAGCTATACAGCCTGTACAGCTACTATAGTTTCTGTTCTGATGCCATTTTAAAATTTTGAATGTATCCATAAAAACTCTGTGGCAGCCTGATCTAGCTGGAGATCAAATTGTAATAATTTGCAATATTAAGTTTAAATTAACCTAAGGCAGAGTGACTTCCTACACCATTGAAACACAAGACAAATATGCAATAATGGGATTGAGTCAACCAGTTTCACTGGAGTACCGTAGCTAGGTCATAACATATAGGAAAGAGAGCAATAGAAGTATACAGTTTCTCTTCTGAGACATACAAAAGATTTATGTACCTAAACCAAAGTGAACAATTAGGTTGCTTTTGTTGTTCATCACTCATGGGTTAGTTTTCATCCACATTACATCAGATTTATGAGAGATAACTCACTCCACACGGTGAGATGCATCTCTATGTCAATGTTGCCATTTGGGTAAGTAGTGATGTGACAGAGGTAATCGCCTTCATCCGAGGGCTTTGTGCTGGCGATGACCAGAGTCGAGTTCACTATGGGTTGATTGCTCTTAAAGGACACGCGGCCTTTCCACTTCTCGGGCACTGCACAGAGAGTGGCCAGTAAAAGAAGGCAGAGAGTTTAAGAGACATTTAAGAAAGTGACTGAAAAAAGTCCAGTGAGTTCAAAACAGACCTCAACAATCTCATGATGCTTTTCATTTAAACATTTTGGTAGTTAAAATGTAAAGGCAATAACAGCAACAATTAAACATAGAGTCACACTTGGGAGCCATCTTGTTTGCTTGGTCAAGCGAATAATAGAGCAAGATAAGCTATAGAAATAATGTTCGTGTGAAGAGAGGGGAAGTAAATTAATGACAGCTGTGAAAGTGTAAGTTAGCAGATAAAGTAGAAAAACAACATAAATAATCGCAGTACAACTCAACCTACCATACTGGCCATCAGTCATGTGTACAGTAATCATCTGCTCCTTGTTCTCATCAGGGCCTATCTTATACCAGGTGACCTGCACCACCCTCTCTCCGTTCAACTCATACGGGCAGGGCAGGACGGTCTCTTTCTCCTCCAAAGTCGTTAAGGAAACCTTTGATGGAGCATCCTCAGACTGTCCCTGTATCCCCATCACTGAAAAAACACAAGATTTCAGAAAAAATAAAGATAATCATTGCCGTGCCACACAAGAGGACACAGATCCCCTTCAGCTTAACCAGATTTTGTCTTGTTACAAATAAAAACTCCCACCTGTCATAGTGTGATCTTTTGTGAGAAACCAAGACAAAGAAGTGTATCATTATGAAGAGAAAGGATGCATTGTTTTTTTTTGTTTTTTTAATCTGAAAAGTGAAGCACATTGCTTGTATTCAGCACTCTCTACTCTGAGTATCCTAAATAAAATCTGCGTTTTCATAATTAAGGAATCCTTCCATCTTTGTGGATGGCGTTTCCATGTTTTCCCCATGGATGCATGGGTTCTCTCCAGGTAATCTGGCATCTTCCCACAGTCCAAAATCATGACTGTTAATTGGTCTCAAATTATTCTGAAGCATAAATGCTTGTCCGCGTTGTGAGGGGCCAGTTGAGGTGCCTTGGGAGGAGGCTAAGATGCCTCCTGGTTGCCTCAATGGCGAGATGTTTGTGGCATATCCTTCCGAGAGGAGACTCAGAGGAAGACCCAGGATGTGCTGAAGGGACTATACTGTACTTCTTGGAACACCTTGGGATTCCCCCAGAGGAACTGGCCTGAGTGGCAGAAGAGAGGAAAGTCTGTGTCCCCCTATTTAGGTTGCTGCTCCTGCAACATGATCCAGGATAAGCAGGAAAAAAGCATGAAATGTGGAGAACATCCTGTTGATCTGTGCAGAATGTACTCCACCTCAAGGTGCCTCAACCTCCCTACGGCCCTTCAAGGACAAGTGGGTATAGCTGATGGATGCATGGATAGATGAAATCCACCTATGTATATAAGCCTAGCTGTGGACCCGTACCCAGGTCAATATAAATCTAGCTGGTTTGTAAAGGCCCCCCAAAAATTGTTAAGAACTTCAGTGAACAAGCAGCAACATGAAGATCAAAGAACAACTCTACTGCAAATCCATCTAGATCGGACAAGGAGAGTTTAACTCAGAGAAGCAGCCAAGAGGACCATGGTACCTCTGCAAGAGCTGCAGGACACTATCCACATTGGAGAAAAATGGCGGCAGTAGTCTTATGCTGGGTTGAAACTCGTCAGGCTTAATAGGAGTTTGATAAGTGCTGTAAACAATTAACCTAAAAACAACAAGAGGTATGATGAAATTGATGTAGATCAATGGCCCAGTATAAATTCAATTGAGTACCAGCAAAGAATCTATAGCAAAACATAACTTAACTTCTAAGCTTGAGATTTTTTGCAAAGAAGAATGGACAGACACTTCAGTCTCTAGATGTCCAAAATTTAAGATATACTTCAATAGGCTTGCAAATGGCAATATTTAAAATTTTCCCCAAAGACTTTGTGCTCCCTGCTGCTTTTTATCCCATTGACCCGACAGCTAAAGGTCAGCTCTGGTTAGGCATGCAGCAAACATCTGAGACCCTTGTGTTTAACCTTGGTGCTGAGTTTAGGAATCATGATCTTTTACCAAAACCACGGTTCTGTCTTCACTAGTATACACTGCTGGGTTAGCCTATGCCATGAAATCCTAATCACATACAGCAAAGGCTGTGAATACTTTTTAAATGCCTTATAGAATCATGTAGATGGTCTCAAAGTTCCTCCAATAGACTAAGGTTGTTGTGTATGAGTGAAGGAAATAACTTCCTGATTTTGGTGTCAAGAAAGATCAGAATCTTTTTGTAGAAGCTTGCTAGAAAAATGAGAAAGAAGATGCTTTCATTTCAGTAAAAGCCTTCCTTATTCTCTGGCATAAAGCATAAAACTTGCTTTATGTCAAAGCAAGTTTTGCTTTTGTTTCAAATTGAAATTGTAAGCTTTTGATCTTGAGGCAACTTCTTCATCAGGTTTGCCTTTAGACGTAGTCCTCCATCTCATTGGATAATCATAAAAATTGCCAAAATGATCAAAGAAATTCTCTTGGTGGACGTTTTGATCCCTCTGTCATTCTTGGGATTGAGAGGAAGCTCACTGCTTCCATGTTGGCACAGAACTTACACCTAATCAAATGACTTGACACCAATTGCAGTTTTCTGGTTTTCTGGTCGATCAGGCCTATTCCAATTTTTGGTTAATTCTGATTTTGTTTCGTCTAAACATTTGCTAAGTTAACAACAGTTGGGTGACTATTGTTAACTGCTCAGACATGACCTGTTGGGCAGGGTCTCTCAGTCAGTCATCTTTCATGACAGAGTGGTTGATTTGCAGACTTTCATGTTCAATAGCAGGACTCTGCAGATCTTAGACATGCTTAGGAGGTAGTTGGACCATTTCAGTTGACTGTTGGTTGGTAACTAGCTTTCCAATCATCAATTAAGAACTAGATGTTCGTCGTATACAGAACATTGCATTGTATAACATGCATTAGTATAAAACAGTTCACCAGTGGCTCTTTGGACCCTCAATGGTTTCAAGTAACCTTCAGTAAAACATCATAAAGAACCACCAGGTTTTGTGAAAATAGTTATAAAATCTAATTGCAGGTATTAGCAGTTTTCTGTTTTTCTGACATAATTTCCTTCAATTTCCACAACCAAATGATACTAAAAGTACTAGTAGCCTATTTTTAAAATTTATTTTGTATTTTTTTTGCAGTTTATCTGGGCGTTGTGTGGCTTAGTGGGTACCATGTGTAGAGACTATAACCCTCAATGCGGTTGTCCTAGGTTCAATTCCTGGTCTCAAGCCAATTGCTACATGTGTTGCCTTCCTCTCTCCTCCCTATTTAATGAAAAAGATTAACCTCCACCTCCATTTAGCTTCTTTCCAGCAAAGACGCTTTACATACATCTGCCATTATATTTCAACCAGCACTACCACAGCTAAACCAGAAAGTTCTTTCACCTCATAGACTAACACCTCTACTATGTTTAATGAATTGTTTTATTTTCAGATCTGTAAAGAGAAGCAAATGAAACATCTTCTTTAGCAGATATGTATCTAAAATTATAAGTTGCATTTATAACATTAAATGAGTTTCATTAAATGAACCAACAATGTCTCTAACCCTAAAATAAGATCCTGTGCAAACATTGCCTCAGCGGGACATGTTCCTCTGTTTTTGATGTCAGTTAGTCCATGTTTTATGTAATGTTTCAAAGATCAACAATCCCGATAAAACACCATTAGGCTTTGCAAGTGAAATGAACGACTGAGGAAAGAAAAACAAAGGAGAATGAAAACAGGATGTCTACCCAGCATGTTGAGTACCAGCAAAGATATGTCACTTAACTAGTTGCTCAGGATGGGTTTTCAAAGCAAACTCTCTGAGTTTACCGCATCGTCTGGACACCACAGTCACAGTGGCCTCTGACCAAAGACTATGCACAATGGCCTTGTGTATTAGATGATACACAACACACACACACAGAGTCAGAGCTATGATGTTGAGGTCTGCAACCTGAATTTAACAGTTAAGGTGCACCTGCCTTTTTGCACCTGTCAGCAGGTGTTTTTTTTTTTTTTCCTGGCACGCTGCAGAAGTGGAGCTGAATTTCCAGACGTTCGCCTGATACAGGAAAAGCTCATTGTTTGCTTTGTGACATCTGTAATTCCAGAGGCAATGTTGACAACCTGCTCACTGATTCTGTGTGTCTGATAAGGCACGTGGCAAAACAAAAAGACAAAGGCAACACACAGAAGATGCCTTTATAATTGTGTTATTTATTTCAGCATGACAAACTGATGAGTGGATCAGAGCTGAATTACAAACTTGCTGTTTGTACTTTTCGACTACCTTCTTCTATCACTAGTTTCACTTCTAACATTTTCCCCTTCTCCAATGTAGAAATGCACACACTTCTATATAAAACTAGCTGAAAGTCCAGACCCCATCACTGAAGCAAACACAACTGCTAAATTACTTTCCGCAATCGAGACCATGAGGAAGGGAGCTGCACTAGAAACAACTCTGCGTGAAGGTTCAGACTGAATGTTGACAGGTAATAATTAGGAGAAAGCTAATACAACTTGTTCAATCTTGGCAGGGCAGAGGGGGGGATGGCTTGAACTTAGTGTATCTCTATAATGCATAGAACTTTAAGCAGGACGAGGAAGAACAGAGTAAGACTGTTTTTTGTTTTTTTTTGGCTAGATTAGATGATTTCATGACTGTTGTTTTACCTGCAGGTTGGCAAAGGCCCAGCACATTGCTGTTTGTATCACAGCATATCAACCTCTGTAATGTAGCCTGACATGCTAGCAGTGGTAGCTAGCTAGCAGTGCTGCTCATTTGAAAATCCACAGCTTCTAACTTTGTCCCATAAAACAATATGACAGCCACCACTAATCGATCTCCAACAATAAGCTAACATCCACATTCTTCCTGGATGTTGGTGTAGGAGTGTTTCTGGGCACAGCTGCGGTAAAGCAGCTAGCCTTGGTAGCTAACTGTGTGTAGGGTGTGGTCATTTTTTAAATAACTGGTTTGCGCTGCAGTTCTTTTGCTACCACTGGCTACCAGAAACACATAGTTTGGAATTTGAAAATGATTAGCATCAATGCTAAGAGCATTTTCTCCATTCATCTCTCAAATATTCCACAGTAACATGTCCTGGATGACTTCATCAGTTGTTAGCAAGAACTGCTAATCCGCCTCATTTGCTTTTGCCACATTTTAAGTCTGTCTGGCCATTAGGTTAGAAAGCCGGGCAGAGAGACATTGGAGTCGGGGCTATGAGATGGCTTGAACTTCCTCCTCTTTCTGCATGCATAAAGCCTCCTTCTCAACTCCTCTGGGCGTAGGGTTGTAGTTCAGGTGTCAGTTTGAGCTTTTTTGAAATGCTAATCAAAAAATCAGTCTTGTCGGCATTGCTGCACATTATGTAAACTGCCAGAAAGTAAAATAAAAAGAGCAAAAATTCTATCAGCTGCACAGAATCCAAAACCAGAGGGATTAAAAAAAGCAACGTCTTAACCAAAGAAAGGTTTATTCAAGACAAAAGTCTAATCAGAACTTACGGAACAAAGACACCATTGTAAAATTGGGATCTCAACTTACAACAGAAAACTTTTGACAAAAAACTGTTTTTGTTTTTTTTTTGGCAACACAATGTGGTTGATTAAAATAATGTGAAATGTCACATTGATATCTGGGTAAATGCTGCTTTTGCCTCCATAATATTGCAGCCACAATATTATGGAGACTATATTTACAATGAGCCAAGAATCCAATCCCATTGATCAGTGTGATTAAGGCTGGGACTGGGCTGGACGTCTGCTGCAAGATAAGTAGAGGGTGGAGCCCAACTTCCTCCAACAGATGATCCACCTTGTAAACAATAACACGTCAGAACAATTTAGATCTGTAGCAATAGTTAATAAAGCAGCTAAACAGGCTGATATACAAAATCAGAGGCCATTTCTGAGGTCATCAAGGTGCAGCACTAATTATATTATTAAAGGTGTAAAAGTTGACGTTATTCATGCAAGAATGTTTCTCCTCCACTCACATGCACAAGTCATGCAAATCATCAAGATGTATGAATAAGGTGATCATTGTAGTAGTCAGTGGCATAAAAAAATCATTTTAAATACTAATGCTCATCCAAATACAGACATATTTTAGGTATGTTTTCACTGTAGTGGTTTTGCTAATCTTTATTAACTAGAACTTTTGAAAACTCAAACACAAATCAAATGAGTGCTGCAGTTTTATCTCAACACAGAGTAGCAGGTATATAGAGAACTACTGTAGGGACACCTCAGTGTATCAGCCATATCACTTGGCTGCTTTGTTGTCTTTCTGTTGAATAAATTTTGACATTCAAGTTTTTGTCATTGACTGTTAAGAAATCTTTTAGTAGTTATGTTTATGTTTATGTTCATGTGTGCTTTCTGACTAAATCAATCAATTAAGCAAAATCATCAGTAATGTTAGCAAAACTCTCTAATCATAAAACTGGAACCATGAGTGAAAGATGAGTTCCAATCACTTCCTGAAATGCAATCATCCAATAACAAATTTGACCCTATTGAGGTCGATTTACAATGTTGTAACACATGTTGTGCCATTAATACACAATCAGTATCAACATGGCTGAAATTAAGACTTTAACTTCAGCTAAATACCATGTTGGTGTGATGGTTCAACGTTAGCAAAACTAATGTAAATGGTAAGTACTTTAGGGTTAGTGCAAATAACTTTTCAGCTAGCAGAGCCCACCACTGATTTCTACTACAGAAGACGCTAGCTTTCAGTGCTTTGCTTCAAAGATAACTAGAGGATCTCCAGATTATCATTAGCCTTTCTAGAAGTGGCAAGAGAACAGCCGTTGTTAAGGACATAAAAAGTCCTGCCCACAGAATCCCATGAGTTTCATCAGACATGCAGCAGCATAAGAAGCTGTTAAAGCTATAATGTTAAAACATTTGCCTGAAATACAAGAGGCAGAAAACTGCTGTTGGTCCACCACATCACTATCCAAACAAAACACAATAAAGTTTGTGGTTCCAGATGAGAACTAGTTTTAATTAAGTCTTGTGCAACAGTTGGTTCTAACGCTGTGTGTGGGACAGTGTAATGAGTTGGGAAGGATGTGATTCATGCGTTTACCATCAGAGCAGGTGAGTATGTTGAGAGACTAAGGTGCGTGTGTATGTGTGTGTGTGTGTGTGTGGTTTGAATGTCTGTGACCCCGGATGAGGTCAGGGCCTTACTGTGGAATCTGCCTGCACTGCATTACTGGAATAACCCTCAACCTATCCTAGCTTCACGGATGGAAAACACATCTTTTTTTCCCCATAGGTGTCACAATCATATCTATCACCACAAGGTTTGTTATTCACTTCATTAGGTTGCCAAACAACCGCCTGTTGACAGATCATGGTGTGCCAAGACATTTCACACCGTAGAGAGTGGGCCACTGGGGGGTGTAACGACCTTTTGACCTGTGGCATTTTAAGGCTTAACACATACAAAGAAGAAGGGTTCCTAAGCTTCGGTAGGCAGATTGGTCAACAACTACCTGTTTTTCCTGATCTATCAGTGATCACTACCAGTGTTTTCCACAAGGCCTGCTCTGACTGGCATCAAACCAAACCTCTACACTGGAAATCCAGACTTTGCATATCGCATCTGCTGAAAACAACCTTACTCTGTAATCAACACAAACATTTGCGACTTTATGAGAAGCCTTCAAAGCACTTTCATACAAACCAGGCTTAGTTTATCATCATAACATTCAGTCACATCCTGGTGTTGAAAGAAAAAAGTATTCATCTTACCAAAAATTTGGAGCCCAAGGAGACCCAATGAGAATCTGTAGAGCAGAGATGTCATCCTCCTTTGGCGTTACTGCTAACAATGCACAAGCCGGGACGCTGTCAGCTCAGGTGTAGGATCCGAAATTAGTGGGCAGCTGTCATGCCTCCCAGTGAGTGATCATCCTCAAGAAGGTCTACTCTGAGAAGATCCTGGTCCTGTCCAAAGAGCAGTGGTCCTCGGGGTAGAGTGTAATAGGGTTTCTGTCCAGGAGTGAAGTTAAGCCATCAGGTCGGTCGTGTGGTGAAAGAAGGTGCAGCCTTTGCCTGATCGAATACACCTGTTTGCGCTCTGCCTCTCCCTCTCTCTCTCTGCTTCTCACATACACACTCACACACCCACAGTGAAAAACTCACTTTTCTGGTTCAGTGAATGCATCATGACAGTTATTTTCTCGTCTTTACTTGCTCAGCTTAGAGGAGAGGCAGGTGAATAAGCATGCCCGAGAAAACCTGTTTGAACCTCGTCCCAATGGCACAGAGTGCGGATCATAACAGCCAGGCTGAGACCGAAACTGGAGGGGCCTCCTCCCTCTGGAGGAAACCAATGACCCCTTTAAGTTGAAGAGGTATAATCCTAAACGTAAAGGCCACAATGGCCTGTAACCTAGAAGAAAGACATAAACTAATCTGCCCATATTAAGTGTTTTTATTCTCACAGTAATGGTTGAAAGCTGAAAGAATGTAAACTCCCTGTTCACTTTCTGAATAAGTAGGGTAATATTCTGCTGAGTTTGACATAACCACAAACTCAGCGGATGTCTATTTATGTCACTGTGGTGATATTAAACATTAAACAGTAGTAATGTTTAATGTTTAGCATCATAAAATTCTGGCTTTCCTTATTAGGTGAGATATCCTCTAAAGTTGCTTAAATCTGAATATTATGAGCTGTACGTGGAGTTCCTCAGGGATTGGTGTTTGGGCCAGTTCCTTACTGCCAGCTGCCTTACTAATGTGAGATTTTTTTTAATGGGCACAGCTTGAACATTATGAATATATGCATATCTTAAATCAATAAGCACATGCCCTCTGATGCAGATGTTTAAAAGTGCTGAATGCTCTACAGGTTGGTTTCTCTCAAAGTCAACAGAACCAAGTACAACAATGCAACAGCACAAAATACGACCATGAGAAAAATCATCTCTACTTCTGCATCTATCTCTACTGATAGATGACAGAAATTATTTTAAGAGTCTAACTGTACATAATTTTTAAAAAATGTTATACTTTTTTGTTGTCATTGACGCAGTTGTTCCACATAAAAACTGTCAATTAAGACTGACGGTGTTGTTAACTTCTACTTATATGACACTGAAAAATAAAACTCATTGGATGATGTACCTTAGACGTCTGGACTCGGAATAACAGTAAATGTCACAAAAATATTTGCAATGAGATATTTTGACAGTTTTTGCCATATTCTATGTGTAATGTATTGATTTTTGAGGATGGGGTAAATCTCGATTAGAGTCTATTTGTAGGTTTGTAGATATTTATAAAAGCACTCGTAAAATGTAAGGGTATAATCATCATGACTAAGTTTAAAACTGTTTAATTCTCAAACTGTAAATTTAATATATATATTTTATATGAATCAACTATTAAAAACTACAAATGAACCAGTAAAACATAGTTGTTTGTGTTAGTTAAATACAAAGTCAACTCCTTAAATCTGAGATCCTAATTTTCAGCTTTTGAAATGGGCTTTTATTTTGAAAGGAGAAAATAAAAGCAGTCACCAGGTGTTTTTCAGGTAGTTTAGGATGAAGCTGACACTTCCTCTGTAATGTTCAAGACACGCTGAGCACTTCAGAAATCTCACTGAAAAACAAAATCTATATTTAAAAGAAAAACAACAAAAAAGCTGCAAATAACACTTCCTTTTCCTTGGGCTTTAAATCTGGGTTGTTATGACAACTTGAATTTTGAGGCCTTCTAGTTGACATTTCCAACTTAGAACTCCAGATATTTTAACATCCCATCTATATATCTCACCAAAGCTATGTCCATATTTAATCTTATTTATATGAAAAGCCTCTAGCAGCCAGGAAATGATTGTTTTCAGAAATTTGTGGTAAAGATTTAGAGATTAAAAAGTTCTGGTTGAGGGTTAAATAAAGAGACAGAGGTGCTGTATTTCTAAAAGAGAAGTTCTTTAATATGAATGTGCGTGCAAAACAAGCCTGGTGTACATGTATCAGCTTCAGAAAGGTGAAGGCGATGCCATCACTGCCACCCTGAGGTGCAATGGAAATACTGCTCAGTAACATCTTACATATATCTCCCCTCTTATAGTTCTCTTACCCCCAAATTAAGGCGTACAAAAATGAAACAATAATAGTATAAATACAAGGAAAGCGTATGCAATTTGTCAAATTTACAAAAATAGTAAAGGATGAAATTTCCACCAGCATGTTTTGCTTCTGAAATCTTCGCAAAATATAAAACTTCTCATTGCAATTCTATTTTTTTTTTCACACTTAAGCGTTTAAATGCATCTTCAGGATATCAGTAGTCAAAATAAAATGCTAAAGATGTGCTAGAGGACAGGAAGAGTATCTCATACAGAGAGCTGCTTCACTTCTTCTTTTCTATCTCTTCCTCCTCAACTTCTGCTCGATTCAACAAAAGCAAAATGGGGAAATGAGCGCTGGTATGAAAAAGCAGTGTGACATGTGTTATGTTTAAATACAAAAAAAACCCAAGACAGAACGCTGTGGCCGGGTGAGATCACTTCTTCATGCCGATGGTTTCGTATGTGTCCTGCTTGTGAGGAGTCAGACCCTGAAGGAGGGGAGAGAAGAGGAAACATATTTATATACATATGAATAATGTGAAGCTTCAGCGTAATGCGGCGTGGTTCTCTGAAACTCACTGTGTAGATGCCCTCTTCCACATTCTGACAGGAAAAAAGACGAGAAAGAGATTAGAGACAAAATAGTCATTGCGACACTCACACATACAAAAAAGAGAAATAAATGGGAACTGGAACAGTGGCTCAAACCAACAATTAAAGTGTTTAAGCTAAAACCAAACAGAAGCAGAGCTCCGTCCTAAAATGACACGCAGCATTTGTTCTGAGTGGGCTGAGCTGAAAGGTGGACAGGATGTGGATTTTATTCTCCTCTAACCAGACGGCTGCTCAGTGGCCACACTCACTGCAGAGTGGAGACTCAGTATTAGCGCAACTCACCACGAAACAAACGTTCACACTGCCTAACACAAACACACACACGCACACACGCACACACGCACACACACACACACACACACACACACACACACACACACACACACACACACAGGGTATGAAGACAGGCTGTGTGCTCATTTCCTTCTTCACGTCCAAAACCTCAGCCTCAGCATGTGTCCACTGAGGTTAGCCTCGACAGAAACTCAGCTTCTTTTTCGTCAACTGAAACGCCACTTTGTGCTGCGTTTCAGTCACGATGCGTTCTGCACACACAGTTCGAGTCCAGCAGTCGTTCCCACCTGCTTTGACTTTCCTTTTCCACCGCTGGTCTCTCTGGAGTTGTAGATCTGTCAACAATATACAGAGAAAAACATAAACCTCTGAAGCAGCAGGTAGTAAATATATATCTTCGACAAAAAAAAAAAATCGACACTGACATGCAAAAGCGTATAGTTCCAACTCTAAGCCTTTATAGAGATTTTATGTGTTCGACGAAACATAAAGTCCAGCACCATTATGGAGTGACAAAAAAGATTTTTCACAAATAAAAAAGGGGAAAACTGTGTTTTATACTCAGTTTAGATATATATATATATATATATATATATATATATAAATAAATGTCCACAGAATGATGCTGCCACCACCTTGGGAATGGTATGTTCAGGTAATGTGGATATTCAGCCCTGCAGGGAACATTGCATTTAGGCAAAACAATCCCACTTCTACATGTATCAAACTGTAAAAAGAACTTTTTTTTATGGACTTATTTTAATAATCTTCTGGTCTGCCCTCCATCAAGACATATTGCTTTAAACTTGTCTAGAAAATATGCGTGTGTTTTGTCACTTTGCTCATTAATATTCTCCGTTACTTTTCTTCAATAGTGGGCACTTTTCTGCTAATGTGCCAATAGCGGAGCTAATTTTTTCTCGCTAACTTTTGCTTCTTTTTAAAAAAAAAAAATCAAACATAAAGGAACTACCTTTTTAAAAAAAATGAGATATAAACATGAACACAATGTCTAAGAGTATCATAGAACATGTAATTGTTGGCTTGTTGTCCTTCAAGGCTAAATATAGTTTAAATTTCAGTTTAGCATTAGTTTATGTTAAATACTGTGTTGATGTAGCATATTAGCTTTAGCTTCTGTTAAATACTGTGTTGGTGTAGCACATTATCATTAGTTTCTGTTAAATACTGTGTTGGTGTAGCACATTAGCATTAGCTTCTGTGTCATATGTTGTTATAGCACTTCAATGTTATCTTCTGCTAAACACCATGTTGGAGTCGTGCTTTATAATTAGCAGCGCTAATGTTAATGATTACTGTTAACTTTAGTTAGTGGTTCTCTTCCCTGAATTTCCTGTTATTGACACAGGCAGGAAAACTATATCTGTTTAGATGGGATTTTTCTTGCATACTTGACTTGGTAGCGTTTTGTTACACTAAGGGTTTGTTCAACATTAATGAGGAAGACAGATTTGTGTGGGTGAACCTTGATCCTGCAGTAGAGTGCGGTCAGGATGATGCCGTACAGGAAGAGAATCCCATCCAGAACGTAGCAGATCTGTGGCTCCGATAGAGCAGCTGGTGGACGAGACGACAGTAGCACGTTAGAAGAGCAAAAGCCTGCTGCGTACACACAGGACTTCTACTTTTACACACCATGTGTGACAGTAACTTGGTCTCTGTGATAATGGCTTGGGGCAGCCAGGAATCTTGGGCCCCATGACAAAAAATGAAATTGGCCCCACACACAGCTGCTGTTACAATTTCTTGAGTCTATCTGACCCATCAAAAGCATCACAATTTTAAAGGCTTGTGACTGCCTTGCTTTCTTTGGTCCAACACTGATACAAGCACAATATTTATTGCTCATGAATTTTACATCCAATAGTCCACATACAGTATAAAAGTAGGTTGCTGAAATTGTTTCTATTAGTTTTAGATTACTGGAATGTGTCTCCCCATGAGCAACTGTCAAAAGTAAAACATACATAAAGAAATCCAGACTTCTCAAGAAATGCTATGTAGTTGCATTTTATTCAAGCTGCAGTATAGAACTTTAATAAAAAATATGTTTTCTACATATTTGTTATGAGACAGATAATCCGTAAAAAGATCAATCTACTCCACCTCCTCCGTGAATTACTATTACTGGCTAAAGTAACGCAACATCCATCCATTTTCCGTCACCCTTCTCCCTAACGGGGTCGGGAGTTGCTGGTGCCTATCTCCAGCTGCGTTCCGGGCGAGAGGCGGGGTACACCCTGGACAGGTCGCCAGTCTGTCGCAGGGCAACACAGAGAGACAAACAGGACAAACAACCACGCACACACACACACACACCTAGGGAGAATTTGGAAAGCCCAATTAACCTGACAGTCATGTTTTTGGACTGTGGGAGGAAGCCAGAGAACCCGGAGAGAACCCACGCATGCACAGGGAGAACATGCAAACTCCGTGCAGAAAGACCCTGGGCCGGGAATCGAACCCAGGACCTTCTTGCTGCGAGGCAACAGCGCTACCCACTGCGCCACTGTGCAGCCCTCTCCTAATGATTTGGAATGATAATCCACTGACAACAGGAAAAATCCTGTTTCATTTTGAGTGCATGTTTAACCTGATGAAGAGAAGAGCTAAACACTGTTTACGTTAACATCATTACCAAAGTTCATCATGTCCAAGATTCGTATAGATTACAGATGGAATCCAAACTGCAGACAAATTTCCTGACCAATAGAGCTCAGTAAACATAAGAGAACCCACGCATGCACAGGGAGAACATGCAAACTCCGTGCAGAAAGACCCCGGGCCGGGAATCGAACCCAGAACCTTCTTGCTGCAAGGCAACAGCGCTACCCACTGCGCCACTGTGCCGCCCGTGTAATGCAACATTCTGGGCAAAAAGAACCAATCAGAACCAGGAGGAGGATCTTAGCGCTGCCAATCAACCTCATTCACTCACTGTTAAATGTGCTAACATTTAACAAAAACAACTTATTATTATTGCGAGCTACAACATACCACAGAGCAAGGGGAAGGAGGGAGCAGCCACATGAGATTGTGACTGACAGCAGTAAAACTCTCCTGCCACTGATTGGTTGTTTCTAGATAGCGCGAGAAGAAGGCAGAGAAATAATTGTTCACAGGTTATCTCTCGTGCCATACTGTCACAACATAATGGCAGTTTTAACAAATATGTTTTTAAAAAATGTAAAAAAGGTTAAATACTGCAGCTTTAATTTCACTTAGGAGAGGATGGGTCAGGAGGGATGTGGGTTAGAGCTGCTGCTGACTGACTCATCTGTAGTTAAGTGATAAATGGTACAGGGACAAGTTCAACATATGAATATGTTGGTGATTTCTTTCCTTAATTCATTAAATGCTAGAGAAATGGAGGCAAACAGTATTCTGTAGCTAACCTAACTATGCTGAATGGTTGATAATCGCACACAGTCTACCCACCTCTCAGAGAAAAACAAGGTTACAAATTAACACCTTTTTCTCTCTCTATTTCTCTATTTTTTTTTTTTTTAAATCTGACTTTATTATTTTTCTTGGCGGCATGGTAACCGCCACAGTCATTCACTGACTGCTGTTGAACACCATCACTGTTTTAATGCAGATCCAGGGAGGTTTAGTGCAAATGTTGATGTATGCATCTTAGTCTGGGATTGGTAACATTTGATTTTTACTGCTAAAAACTATTTTCGAAAACACATTATGATTAATTTTGTAGTTGACAGGGCCCCAATTTATTTATTTTATTTCTATGAAAAAATAAATTAATTAATTAATTGCAGCGGGCCCCCTGTCAGTCAGGGGCCCTTGGAATTGAACTTTTTTTTTTACTTTACCAGGATTAGTTTAGTATTTGTCGGGACTTGAGTCAAATATTTTCCAAAGCTTTAGATTACAGTTTGTAATCTAAAGTTTTGTCTCCAAACAGAACTCGTGTCAGGGTTTTACTCACACACACAGATGTTTTGTGAACTTGATTTCACAACTTTTTCACACTACAGAACATTGTATGGACAGCCTTGTACTGCACAGTTCAAATCGTGTTCTCAAGCTTCTCCTTTTGAGTCTAAATGTAGCGATGGCGCTCATAATGGTGAAATGCCAACATGGTTTCAGCAGACCTCAGGACATGACTTTAAAAACGAACCTTTTTGTTCGTTAGCTCAGTTCCAAACCGTAATCTGTTTTTTGGAGCAGTGGCTTCTTTCTCTCTGAGCGGTGTTTCCATGATGATGCGAACCAGTTTCAATTTTATTGATCTAGGTTCATACCATGTTTATATTTAGCATGAAATGATGTTTTTTTTCTGTAACACAGGAACCTTTTACTTCCTGACTGGTTCGATGGCTGGGCAATCCCGTGCCGTTTTATACTTTCATAGAATCGTTTGACCAGATTAACATCCCAGCCACGGTCATCTGTAAAAGACACCAATTGTAAAAGACACAATCTACAAGATAGCTAATTAGCTAATGATCTTCATTGTCGTAACTGACCTGGAAAATAAGTTTATCGTGATGAACATTTTTTCAGATCTGCCAGATTCTGGCAGATCTGAAATCTGCCAGGATTTCAGATCCTGGCAGATTTGTTTTGTAATGAAAGGAGAGAGAAGAGCCAAAAGAATCTGTCTCAACGCTGTAGCGCAGCCAAACCCACTGCATTAGGACCATGTAAAATAATAAATAAACCAAACAAAAGACTAATACTAATGAACAGTATCTGAAAGGTGAATCTGATGCTCTGTAGGATTCAACATGACAGTTGGTGGTAGATTGAATGGTTCCTCAGGCTCCGTATCAAAAAACATAAAGTGTACAATACAATAACTGTTGAAAGTTAGGATGAGAATATGACTTTAGATATATTCTCCAGAAAACATGTTTTTGCATTCAGTCCTCAACAACCATGTCTAACTGTGAGTTTTCTATGCAGATAATGAAAAACAACAAAAAACTGCTTTTAATTCTACTAAACTTTTAGAGTTGCTTTTTGACAACAACTTGGTTGAGTTTCCAAATAATTATTAAGTATAGAACAAGAATGCGGAGTACTTATACTGGAAAATGATCTAATGTTGGAGATGAAGCGATCTGGCCAACCGGCCCACAACTTCTGTTTTCTGGTTTTCTTTGTGGAGCAATTTTCTGATCAACAATTAGAACTTCTGCTGGGAAAACCGGTCTATTTCAATCACTGGCTGATTGATTCCATTTACTACGGTCTGAGACACTTACATATATATATATATATATATATATATATATATATATATATATATATATATATATATATATATATATATATATATATATATATATATTTGATATTTTTAATGATATATAAAACACAGATATCATTTTAGATATTGCTAAAATATTTTAAATGGAAAAATGTATTTTTCGAATTACTAACAGTAATATGAACCAGATCAGAACACTTTGCAGGAGTTGTTGCGTTCTTTGACGTTATGAATTTCAGCTGAAATTCATGACCGGGTTTTAACATCCATCCCTCATTTTCTCATTTAGCTCGCTGGCAGTGAGAATGTTGCCTGTTTCCACAGAATGTTTACTTTAAATAGACCTTCTGCTTCCTTTATATATTCAGTGTGAGATGAGCTTCTGAAGTTCTGATGGACAAAACCTCAGTTCCGAGCTGAATATCGTCAGTTTAACACTTCATAAATGCTAAAATAACAGAAAACCAGACATCCTTCCTGACAGAACTAAAGTAACAGCTCATCCACCTCAGAGGTGCAGTCTGTTTTTAGGGGGGGGGAGGGGGTTTTGTCTTTTTTTAATCAATCCAGAAGCTACAGTATGAAGACGCTCTGCTACTTCCTTCCCACTTTCTTTCTTCTCTATTGAAATCCAGGAAGTGGAGCACTTCCCTATAGCCGTAGGTCACATGACGGACGTCCACAAGTGACTGACTTCCAGTCACTTCTCCTGCTTTCAGTCACAGCTACAGCCATCAGGATGGAGCTGCGTTTGGTGACGGAGCAGATAATACATCATGAAACCGCTGATATCGGCATTGGCCTTGCTTTTCCAACGCTGCTTGTTCAGAGGAAACAACCAGCACCTAAAATAGCCCCGCATTAATGTGTCACTAATACCTGAACACGCATCCCAACAAAGTCACAACTTTTACCACGAAGCTGTGTTGGCGTTTTGGTTTTGATCAGACCGGAAAGATGGGTAAATAGCATAAAAATAAAAAATAAAAAAAAAAACTCACCACGACTTCAGTTTTGAAAAGATTTTAGAATACGTTCGTCTGTCATTGTGGCGTAGAGCAATTAAAGAAAAATTAAAATAGGCCCAGAGTTATGGTTTGGAATAATAATAATAATAATAAAAAAGATTTTTCATTTCTGACAGGTTAGGGGCCCTTTTATGTACTTTTTATTCTTTTATTTTTTTTCTTTTTAATGCGAGATGGACTTCAAGTCTGCATTATAATCTAAACACATCTAACATCATGAGGAAACATGCTGGAAGGGTAGAAATGTTAAAATCTGATAACTGATGTTTCAAACTAAACTTCCTTGTGAATGATTTTATCGCAATTAATTAAAATCGACGTATTTCATGTTTTCTTCTAGTGTTTGTGGCCTACTATATACATGTTTAAATATAAAATGCTGGTCAGTCGTTTTTCTGGATTTGTTATTTTTACTTCTCAAAAACTGACAAACAGAAGTTGAGGTTTTTGATCCCAATAAACGACAAATGTGTAGATAAATATGCAGTGAGATGAGGTTAGGATGTGGATAAAATTAATGAGTTGAGCTCTGACGGGGTTTTTTTCTGCTGGTTTACTGTCAGCGTTGTTAGTTTCCCTTTTCACAGGAACTGAGTCTGCTGCGTCCACCGAGCGCAACGGGTCCGAATGTCACCAGAACCTCCCAGATCATCTACCAGCCTAAACAAAACAGACACGCTTAAAAAAAAAAAAGCTAAAATATGATCTGCTTCTAGAGTTTGTTTCTGTTTGATGTGTTTTTGTCTGTCTGGTTAACCAGAGCTCAGTCGCTCAATCTAACACATCAAAGAGGTCAGTGCTCTGAACTCACCGGCTCTGCCAAAACACATCCAGAGAGGGATGGCGGCCAGCAGCCGACTCCCGGCCTTCGCTCCCATGGTGACGGGCTGAAAAGCGGCTGAAACACAGACTGAAGCAGCAGCAGCAGACGCTGGGCGATGCTTTCCTCTGTCTGTCTTGGCACTCGGGTGTTGCGTACCTCACAGCTACGAGGGGAAGTTGTGGTCTGAGCATGAAGTCCATTTCTCTCAGATCTCATCAGACCACTCCCCCTCTCCTCCCTTCCCCACCTCTGTTAGAAAACACCAACCCAGAGGAAAAGAAGCACCAGCTGAGGTTGTTGGGTTTGACACAATCTAAACTCTGAAGTGTGAGGAAATGAAACGACGTTCAGACAGGTAGAACGAGGAGAAAAAAGGTTTATTAAGTTGATTTAAGTATTATACATGTGTGATTGGAGGGCGACTGGATGCAACAGAAAGCAAGAAGCACAATGTTCATCAGCAGGGCTAACGGTCAACCTCCCCGAACACGATATCCTGAGTTCCTGAGGGGAAAAAACAGAGAGAGAGAGAGAGACGGGGCTGAGCGAGGCGAAACTTTATGATCGCTTCTGCTTTTCTAACGATGAAAACAACCCGGTTCTTACCGATAATGGCCACCACGTCTGCCAACATGTGACCTTGGGACATTTTATCCAGACCGGCCTAGACAGAAACACACGTTAATATCCGCACCAACAGCGCCCTCTACGCCTCCAGAGCGGCTTTAACAACTTATTTTTTCTTTTATTAATATTCATGACTAAACAGCCTGAAGTCTCTCCACTAACTGCTCTAATAGTTTGTTTATGCAGTGAAAAAGACAGTTTTGCCCTAAAAGCCACAAATTAAACACCTGCTTCATGTAACCGTCAGCTAAAAGTGATTCAAAAACATTTGAGGAAATGTCAGGAGTTAAAACAGTTTGGAGGACAGGCAGTTAAATATTCTAAATTATTGATCAGGAGGCGTTATTATTTGATTCTGCATAAAGTTGTACACACCAAGTGAGCGAATCCTGGAGCTTTGATCTTACAGCGGTACGGCCTGCTGGAACCGTCTGATACAAGATACACACCAAACTCCCCCTGCAAAACACACAAACGCACGCACACAGACACACACAGAGAGATAGTTAATACACCGCTCCGGTTAAAAATAAACTGTGGTTAGAGTGTTGTCTGTGCTGAACTGCTGACAGGTTTACTGTTGAGTGTAGTAAAAGAAAAAACAGAAAAAAGGACTCATTTAATGTATAATGTGTTTTTTATGAAAATTCAACCAGAGCTACAATACAACAGTTCAGACCAAAGCAGTGGAGCACTGATTGCAGTTTTCTGATCTTTAAAAGGCTTGATTTGGGATACGATCAGTTTCATATGCAGGTATTTTTTTCTCAGCAATCAAACCATTTTTGGAAATTGACCGATTTCAGGTTTGGAAATTTGGAAAAATTTGTTCCAGTTTATCAGAGCACATTGAGATCAGACCACATTTGTGCGATAAAATGATTCAAAGTCCAAACCTGAATCCATTTGAAAAATCCTCTTCACATAATCTCTTTATCTAATCTAGTGCTACTTTTGTATGCATGGCTAATATTCACATGACTAGGGTTAAAAAGACGCTGCTTCACGGTTGAATATACAGGCACGCTGCACTTTTCAGATTTTTAACAGTTTTTAAAACCATTCATTTACTTCATAATAATAATCCCATGCCATCTATTGCTTTATCACATAAAATACGTGTACTTGTTCATTTGCAGTAAACGTCACAACAAACATCAAATTGGACACATACATAAGCTTTGAGCTTTAACAAACAAATGGCTTCTACCGCGATAATTATGTGAAATTAAATTATGTGCCAAATTCAAAAGATTTGCCTTTACCTCTGCAGAGCTCTTTGATTCCTCCTGTCAGTCTGTAGTTTCGCATACTGATGTCATCAAACCAAATTTCAGATCTACCATAACTGACTGACACCTGCTGGCCTCAGGTTTGCAACCAGCTTCTGACTGAGAAACCAGTAACCTGCTCCCAGTGTCAGAATCTCACCGAGGAAGAAACTGCATTAGGTTTTCTATCACTTTATCATTTCTGATATAACGCTATGAGTCAATAGGGTTTAATTTACAATTTGTATGTCTTCATGTCATGAGGTAGATCTCAGCCGGCTGGTGAGAGAAAAGGTAGATCTTGGTCTCAAAAAGTTTGAGCACCCCTGGTGTAAAACATAAATCCTGACTAATATTAGTGCTTTATAGGGTTTTTGCTACTAAACAAAGTGAAGAGTAAATCGGCACACAGTAAACCACTATTCACTCTATTCATGGTTCAGTATTCAGGGATTTTTCTGAGGAATGCAACTTCAGGAATATTTTGAAAAATTCTCTGAAATATTCCAAAGGACAAAGGAAGTGGACCTTGGGAAGCTGAAACCTGTTCCTATGGTGACTATGTGAGGCTTTAGTCACCATAGTCTATTAGCATCGTAATTAGCATGAAGGATGTTGGTTTAGAACTTATAAAATCAAGAAAAAGTGAAAGAAAACACAACCTAAACATGACACAGCATGAGGGGCCTCACCTTTGGAGCCTCAACAGCTGTATATGTGGCCCCTGGGGGCACCTGGTAGCCCTCGGTGTAGAGCTTAAAATGATGGATCAGAGACTCCATGGATGTCTGAGAGGAACAGAGGGAAAACACAAACAGAGTTACATCCCTAAAGCTTCATTCTGCTTCTTAAAGTGAGTTTAACAGCAAAACTGATCAAAACTCTGATCAGGAATCTGAATGGATCCAAACAGATCCATCCGCTCTGCCTACCTTCATCTCAGACCTCTTTGGTGGAGCCACCTTGGCATCATCCACCTTTATCTCCCCCTCTGGCATCTTGTTGAGGGCCTGCAGCATGATTCTGAGGGACTGCCTCATCTCCTCCACCCGGCACAGATACCTGCACACACACACATACGAAAACGCATAGAATAAATAAAATAAAAAAATCAGGAGCTTATCACCAGTAATATTTCTCTCCACATCAATTTAATCTCCCAATAACTGAAGGGAATTTAAGAGTTCTATTTCATGACATGACTAATTCAAGCAGAAACAGAAAAGAAGAAAGTTCTAGAATGGTGTTGTTTTTCTTTTTCCAGACTTTAGTTCATCATTTTTCTGGTTTTTGGATTAGTTCCTCTGATTTTGGATGTTGTGCAGCTTGAAGATGTTTCGCTGCCACAATTTTTTTTTCCAATATGTGATTATAATGCATAACCATGGCAACATGGTGTTGCTTTTACAACTGTGAGTGTCTGATAAGCATCTAAAAAGCTCCCATAATGTCTGAACTACAAGCTCAAAACCCCAAAGAAAAGGAGGAGGTTCAAATCATTGATCAAAATGGATAAAGGATCAGATGCCCTACTCCAACATCTCTATGCCCGTCTTTCTAACCAGAGGAAGGAGCAGCAAAATCAAACAAGGTGGATTAGCAGTGATGGTGCTGCTTGGAAAGTCTTCATCTTTAGATTCCGTGTGTCATCATCCACTATGAAGATATGATTTTCAACAACATTTCATTTGCCTTTGGGATAAATCAAATGCTTTTGAATTAAACTGAAAACAAGCCGACATAAACCAGCAAAAACACGTTCTTTACCTGTCGTAGCAATCTCCGTTGGATCCGATTGGAACGTCAAACTCCACTTCGTCGTATTTGTCGTACGGCTGGGACTTCCTCAGGTCCCACTTGATTCCCGACCCGCGCAGCATCACTCCGCTGGTAAAGACACGACATAAAGATGTCAACCACCCATAAAGCTGCAGAGTCCTGACTTTATCAGAGGCTTACCTGAAGCCATAGTTGAGGGCATCCTCATGGCTGACCACCCCGATGTTCACAGTACGGTTCTTCCATATCCGATTGTTGGTCAACATCTGGGCAGACAGAAGCCGACATGGCCCTGATGTTAGCTCCCTCTGCTCTACAGCTGATAATCAAAATTTACTTGTTCAGATTTGGGTTACCTCTTCCACTTCGTCAATCCTCAGGGAGAAATTCTTGCACCATTCATAGATGTCATCCATGAGCCCAAGGGGCAAATCCTGCAACACACGAACCCCATGAACCTGACTTCATGATGCATCACTGATTCTAGAGAAAGAAGCGAGGGTCCTGTTCGCACCTGATGAACGCCGCCTGGTCTGACGTACGCTGCGTGCATCCTGGCTCCGGACACTCGCTCGTAAAACTCAAACATCTGGGAAACGACAAGCATGTTTTCAGGTTCATTACCAATCCAGATGGTCTTCTTGCATTAATACAGTGTTACAGATCCACGCATGTTGTTGACCTTCTCTCTCTCCTCAAACATCCAGAAGAAGGGCGTCATAGCGCCAATGTCCAGTGCATGCGCGGTCACGGCCATGATGTGGTTCAGGATCCGAGTCAACTCTCCGTACAGAACTTCAAACATGATAGATTGGAACGAATCCGTTCAAATAATTACATCCGGAACAAAGTTATCAACACATTAAATGTTAGCCAAGTTTCCATTGACCATATATAGTAGTAGTGCAATTTGATATTGATGCGTTGTGAACATATAAAAAGAGCACCTCTGATCCACTGTGCCCGAGGCGGAGCCTGGATGTTCAGCAGCTTTTCCACAGCCAGAGAGTAGCACTGCTCATTGCACATCATGGACACATAATCCAGACGGTCAAAGTATGGAAGAGCCTGAAGGACAAGAGAAGAAATCATTAGAAAATATTGATCTAAATGGGAAAGAAATAACCCCTTGTTTGCGTTATTTCTTACATCCTTATGTCAGAAATAAAACCCCTAAAACGTTGTGCCTGTTGGTCCGTACCTGCAGATAGGTTTTATACTCGATGAGCTTTTCGGTGCCGCGATGAAGCAGGCCGATGTGTGGGTCGCACTTCTTCACCGACTCTCCGCTCAGCTCCATCACCAGGCGCAGCACGCCGTGAGCGGCCGGGTGCTGGGGCCCAAAGTTGATGGTCAGGTTGGACACATCCCTCTCTGCAGGGGGATCTTTGTCTGGAAGGAGATGAGGGAAACGGTTCAGGACTGATGTAGAAGAGGAGAAGAGCAGGCGGGCTGCTTCGTACCATTCCATGGGGGAATTTTCCAGTTCTTGTTGAATTCGGTGGGATACATCACCACCCCCGCAAACTGATCCATCCACTCCACATCTGGCTGCCACTGCTTCTGCCTGGAACCCAAATGGAATAGATTTTGAATAGGTGTGGAACCCCCAAATATAATATTTAACTACAATATAATTCAAATATAGCTGTTTTCACTTTACGTCATATAATATGGTGACATAAGATGTTAAGTCCTGAGTAATGAGTTTATCTTGCCTTGACTATACACTCAAACCAAAGCAAGCCAAGGCCATTCTTATGGCTAAAACTGACCAATATTAACACTAAGGGGACAGTTGCATAATTATAGAAGAAGCTAGAAAGAAACACTTTGAAAGAAAATGCAGTTTGTCTGAGATAAACAGTAAAACATTCCGATTGCTAAGTTTTAATTCCCCGGTGTATGCATGTATGTATGTATAGTACCTCGCTTAAAGGCGTACTTATCGTAAAGTACGTGTGGATTTGACAGGTGTTTTTTTGTTGTTTTTTTTTTTACAGAGAAACCCTGTTAGCATAATGTTAGCATTAGCCTTCCAGTCTGTGTGTATAAGCAGTGGAACAAAGCTCACATATCCCAGTGTTTCCTTCTCATCATACCTGTTCTGCAGTAGCGAACAGCTAGGGCTCAGTAAGCTCTTGTTCAGTAATACATTATTAGAAGGACGTCCTCTCAGCCTTGAGAGCGACCTCAAAAACGTCGCCGCCATCTTGGCTGTTAAACAACCAGCCAGCTCTCTTCTTTTGTTGTTTCCGAAGCTTCAGCAAGAGCTTCAGTTGGAGTCACCGTCCCCTGCCGGCGCAAAAAATACGTTGCTACATATATAATGTTCTGACAGTTTTATTATTTTCAAGCAAATCTTCAAATTTGTAGATCATTATAGAGCAGATAAAATAAATAAATAAATAAAGTATATATATATATATATATATATATATATATATATATATATATATATATATATATATATATATATATATATATATATAAATCCAACAAAGTCAGAAACTGTTCAAACCACCAAAATATACTGCTTCTTAGCAGTTCTATCATGTTTCTAAGCTTATAAAGCTGGAAGTTGAAGATTTTGCTGAAAATTACAATGTTTGTTCTTGTTGTGATCCATTTTTCTCTGTTTTGAATTGAAGGAATCCACTTCCGGACCTCCATCTGAATTTCACACATCATCCAAGTGAATATCTGAAACCCAGGAGTAGCTGCAGGTGGGGTTGAATAGTAAATACAAACTGAAATTGATTTTAAAATTTCGTCTAACTGGCATTTTATTTCACATTTTTTAATGTACATTAGGCTTGGCCCATCAGCATATTGTAGAAAGCGTGACATGATCATACCAAATAACTCTGTGAATTTATATAGACAAAAAAAACAGTCCAAAAATGAATGATCAAAGGCCCTGAATGCATCACATCCACTTCCCTTTAATCCCATGGTGTCACTGCAATGACAAGAATGAAGCATAACGAGAGCACTAGTGATGATACTCATTTCCTATTAAATGAATAACTAAATGATGAGTGAAGACCTTAACCAAAAGTTGTCGTGAGCTTGTACTTTGGACCAGATGCTGAGGAATGTTGGCAAACAGTGGGAAGTTACAGTAAAGGAGGGAATCACAAAAACCAGAGCCTAAAAGAGGAAGTTATCAAGAGGAGCAAGCATCAATATCACATTATAAAATGTAACAAATTTGAACAGAGAACATTTTCATCAAGAGCTACTCATTGTATGAGAATATGTAAGACTGAAGAATTTCCATGTCTGCTTCCATTCTCAGGACAGGCTCCCCCTTTACCTGCAGAGGTGGTGGCAGTTGAAGCTGACATATCAGGTTTTACTTGACTTTCCTTTTAGACAAATACCTAATACACTTGGTGGCACTAGCAAACCAGAGAGCTGAATGGACTTTCACTTTAAGGATGGATTGAACAAAACAAAGCAAGCATGAGTCTAAGCAAAACAGATGGCAGTACTGAAAAGATACACGAGCAAGAAGGAGGTACAGTGTGTGACATTTTGGTCAATGTGCCTCAGCGTTTCATAATATATGAATACATGGAATGCTAAAAAATTATAAAGTTTCACATCTTTACACAGCCTATAAAATGACCAGGCAGCACCTGAAAGCTCTCCTGTTAAAACATACAGATGTAAAAGAGATGAAACCAAAGCTCAGGTAATAAACACCCTACTGATAGAAACAGCACACATTCTCACTACAAAATCATAAATCCCTCCATTGACTTCTGTTGACTTTTCAACATGAGAGCAGCAGCAGCTGCAATATGTAAACAACACACTGAGGGCAGAGCTATAGCAAAGGATAGCAGGGATTGGCTTTGGGATGCTTGTCCACATGGTGGGTGGGGTTGGGGTTGGTCAACTGTCTTGCTGGAGGCTGTTTGTGGTCCAAGAGTGTCACCTCAACTGCAACACAGGTCACATGATCATTAGATAAAACACGCTTTCACTTGAGTCGTCACCATATGGTTGTGCACCATCTTTTCATACTTGGTGGGAATGGTGAGTGAGCCGGAGCGATGGAAATGAATGTTCTGCCACTTGCTGTCACGCCGGTGCCAGATGCGGGTCTCCTCAGACTGCATGGTACGCGGCATGCCATTGCTGTCAATGTACTGTGTGAGGCGGATGTATGCGATGCAGGCTGCCTCGTCCCCGATCAGGTGGACATGGGGGTTCAGCAGGATGGTATGGATGGGCAGTTTTCCCTTAGACAGAGCTACGGAGAACAAAAGTAAGTCAACTGGAAAACCTGAGAAAACCGATGAACATACAGGCGATCTTCTTAATCTTTGAGCAGTGATGTGATAGAATGGAGATCTGAGATTGGACAAAATGCAGGTAGACTTTTTACAAGAAAATTTGAAAATGCAAACATGAACATCCAGTCATCAACCTGACGGTGAGCTCCAAGCAACCAGGTAAAGAGTACAAAAGCTGCAGCAGCCAAAACACTACAGAAGCTACTGTATCACAGATAGCAGCTAATTCTGTGAAATTCAGTCCAGTGCAAACTGTAAACCCGTTGATGTTTCTTCTTATGGCGGTTCAGCCATGTTTGCCTTCACTTTTACAACTTGAATAAGTTGGTTAGTTGGTTATATGATATGAATTAACATATCATATAAGGTTCATTTTCCAGAAAAGGATTTTTATACCTATGTTACCATGAATGACTATGCAGTTATACAGAAATATTTATTT
The DNA here is from genome assembly GCA_911649635.1 of Poeciliopsis gracilis. Lineage (NCBI taxonomy): Eukaryota > Metazoa > Chordata > Actinopteri > Cyprinodontiformes > Poeciliidae > Poeciliopsis > Poeciliopsis gracilis. The sequence goes on from CAJVRI010001412.1 coordinate 243,537, forward strand.
TGTGTCATTAGCATGCATGGCAAAAAATTGTAATACTCTGAGCAAGGAAAATAATATAGCTATTGATTATATTAAAGTGTATGAATACTTTTTTATACGAAACGGTACGCAATCACACATTAGCAGTATACTCTCACTGGCCACTTTATTAGGTACACCTGTCCAACTGCTCATTAACACAAATGTTGAATCAGCCAATCACATGACAGCAACTTAATGCATTTAGGCAAGTAGACATGGCCAAGACGACCTGCTGCAGTTCAAATTGAGTATGAAAATGGAGAAGACAGGTGATTTAAGTGACTTTGAATGTGGCTTGGTTGTTGGTGGTCTGAGTATTTCAGAAACTGCTGATCTACTGGAATTTTTACGCTCAACCATCTCTGGGGTTTACAGAGAATGGTCCAAAAAAGAGAACATATCCAGTAAGTGGCAGTTCTGGGGTGCAAATGCCTTGTTGATGCCAGAGGCCAGAGGAGAATGGCTAGATTGGTTAGAGCTGATAGAACTGTAGCTCAAATAGCCACTCGTTACAACCGAGGTATGCAGAAGAACATCTGTGAACGCACAATACATTGAAGCTTGAGGTGGATGGGCTACAGCAGCAGAAGACCACACCGGGTGCCACTCCTGTCAGCTAAGAACAGAAAACTGAGGCTATAATTCACACAGGCTCATCAAAAGTGGGCAATAGAAGATTGGAAAAACGTTGCCTGATCTGATGAGTCTCGATTTCTGCTGCAACATTCGGATAGTAAGGTCCGAATTTGATGTCAACATCATGAAAGCATGGATCCATCATATTGCATCAACAGTTCAGGCTGGTGGTGCAGTGGTGTGGCGGACATTTTCCTGGCACACTTTGGGCCCATTAGTACCAATTGAGCATCGTGTCAAAGCCACAGCCTACCTCAGTGTTGCTGCTGACCATGTCCATCCCTATATGACCACAGTGTTCTGATCTTCTGATGGCTCCTTCCAGCAGAATACTGCACTATGACATGAAGTGTCAATCATCTCAGCCTGGTTTCCTGAACATGACAATGAGTTCACTGAACTCAAATGGCCTCCACAGTCACCAGATTTCAATCCAATAGAGAACCTTTGGGATGTGATGGAACGGAAGATTTTCATCATCATCTGCAGCAACTGCCTGATGCTATCATGTCAATATGAACCAGAGGAATGTTTCCAGTACCTCGTTGAATTTATGCCATGAAGGATTAACTTAAGGCAGTTCTGAACAGGGTACTAGCCAGATGTACCTAGTAAAGTGGCCAATGATTGTGGACTGTGCAAAAACTTGACTTGTGAAAAGGTTACTGAAATAGGTTTTGAAAAGGCTTTCAACTGGATGTTCATGTCTGACCAGCTTTTCATTTCACACCTACATCAATTTATCTCCTCTTCTGCACACTTACTTTCAGAAAAGTTCAATGTACTAGAGGTTTCTGCCTTCACCAACTAGAATGGATCCTTGTCTATTTGCTGCTCAGAAGTCATGGATTCACCTATTTCTATTGAACATGGAGCTTAGGGAGCTGAAATACAATGGCAAAATCCTACCTGGCATGCAATTGGCTGCCATTTCCAAACCATTCAATACATTTATTAATTGTAACTCCAAAGAGCCGCTAATGTAGACATAAACATTAGTGGCTATGGTAGTCTTAAAGATGTTTCCATTGTGCATATTAATGTATGATAAGGTATATTTGTTGTTTGAACTTTAAAATATATACGAGTTTATAGAGGCTGTCTCAAATATTTCCAGATTTTAGCTATTTGTAGACAGCTGTCCCCAATAACTGGCCGTAACTGGCCAGGGTCTACTGTACATCCAGACCTAAACAATTAAATAAATATAGAAATATATGAACTAGAATGCAGACTCTTATTCATTTTGAACAGACAATAAAAAGTAAAAAAAGAAAAATATAAGAAATAATCACGCCAACAGACATGCAATTTCACATAATTTGTTTGAAAAGGAGCAGGCATAAGATGCAAGAATTTATGATTTCCTGCCCTTCTCATCAACATACAAACATTTAAATCTCCCAACACCAGAAAACCTCTGAACTACTTATTATACGAGTCACAAAAAAAAATAGCATATTACCAACCAAGTGAGTGTGTGTATTTTTTAATTGGCCTTCCAACAAAAAACCTTGAACCTTGAACCCAGAATTTCCAGAAAATCTTTACCATTTTCAAAATAGAAGCGGTGGAACTCTGTGCCTTCAACCAGGTTTCCCAAAGCCTCAGGTTCAAATGATGTGAGACCAGGGTCACAAATCTTCCTGAAATAGAACACCAGACAATCTCCTTAGAGTTGCCCAAAGAGAGAAAGTTACAGCAACACATGTAGACGTATGAAGCTGGTTGAACTCACGTGTAGGCCTCAAAGTCTCCGTTGTTGATGGCCTCAATCAGCTGCTCTGTCACTTTGATGATCTCCTGCTTACGGGCTGCAAAAGACACATTCAAGAAAGTTACTGTTTGTTGGAAATTGGGAACTGAAACACAAGTTGGAATTTTGAGCTTTATGAGAGCACAGATCCAACATTACAGGATGATCATGTTCAGGAAGGAAAGCTCACATCAGTTTGAAGCATAGCTCACATGGAGAAGAATGAATTAGAGGCTGGTTGAGGTGAAGAAGATATAACTCAATACAACATCAACATTACCTTTCATGCTAAAGAGGTAAGCTAGGAGACAATGAATGCAAATAGTAAGTATTGCTCGGATACACCATACTTCACACAGAGACCTTTTGTACCTTGAACAGCTTCAGTGTCGTTTCCAGCTAACTGAACACTGACACTCTGCTGGCCAGCCACATGTCCAAGAATGGTCACAAAGACCAGGATATCACCTACTGATGACTGACACATGCTTCTGCTGAAAAGGTGCAAAAACAAGCCGCTCCGCTGTCAGAGAACAGCCAACAGTAAGGCAGGGGAAGAGTCCTGCATCCAACACCACCACCTGGTTCTGATTGCTTGTTTGTGACAGCCAATCAGAACAATGCTGAAATACTGTCCATCCCTCATGGACTTAACTTTGCAAATAAAGACACTAGAGATAAGGTTGCTGATGAACATCCAGCTAGAAAAACAGCTCATTACAAACTCAAAGCCTTGAACTTTTAGACACATGAAGACAGTATGAGTTGTGTGAAGAAGAGCCATTTCCCAGTGAAAGAGGCTGGGAGATATGAAAGTATGTAACTTTCATAAAAAAATATTTTTTACATATTTGTCACCGACCAATCTGTCTGAAGAAATGCATCGCTCCCAACCAAAATCCACCAGTCAGAGCCAGAAGGAGGCTCTTAGCCCTGCCACTGAAACTCATATGCTCCCTGCTACATATGCTAATTGCAGAGAAGCAACTTACCTTTACAAGAAAACTGTTTATGTGCTGTGATAGGCAGTCATGCTAAACAGTCTTAGCATTCACTACAGACTCTGCTGTGTCATAGTAGACAGAAAGTGGAGAGGAGCAGCAGCAAGCAAACAGGCCTGATTCATATAACTAAGACCCCCCTCCTGACTCTGGTTGTTTTAAGTTAGCACTGGGAGCACTGTTACAAGGGAGAAGAGCTCAATTTTTTACACACATTATCAGTCAAATATACTGTCACCGCCTAGTGACAATTTCAAGAAATATGCAAAACAAAAAACAACTCGTAACTTTTTTTTTGTAAAAGTTACATACTGCAGCTTTAACATTTTATCAAAATATCTTGTGGTGGTGATAAGAACCATTTAGTAATTCTTTTGTTTAACTCAATTCACTAATATTGATAAATCACCTGTACTAATTGAGTCAGCGCCTCCTAATTACAATTTTTAAGTGACAATAGAAAACATAAAATAGGAGGAGTGGTCAATGCAATACTTGAGGATTCGCTGAACTGTGAAAAATTTCTTAAAAGGCCTAAAGGAGCTTTAAGATCTTTCTGACTTTTGAGCAACAGGGAATTGAGATAAAAACACAAACAACCTTTGACACTATACAAAACCACTACATATGTGGAAAATTTCTTCATTGGCTTTAATGAGCTTTTATTACTAATGAGCTCAATATGCATCGATTATGACTGTTAAATAATTGTGGGAGATTTCAACATCCATGTTAACAAGCCCGAAGACAGATGGGCAAAAAGCTCTGTGATATTCCTGAAAATTTTGGTCTAATTCAACATGTTTAATAAACAACATGCATTATGTTTATATATATTCAAGGAGATTGGAAATATGCAGCCCTTCCAAGGCAACATGGGGAAAGCCCATTCAGATACTGAATGTCTTAAGTCCATCCATCCATCCATCCATCCATCCATCCATCCATCCATCCATCCATCCATCCATCCATCCATCCATCCATCCATCCATCCATCCATCGACTGCCGCTTATCCAGGTCGGGTCGTGGGGGTAGCAGCCTAAGAAGGGAGGCCCAGACTTCCCTCTCCCCAGCCACTTCTTCCAGCTCTTCCGGGGGAATCCCGAGGCGTTCCCAGGCCAGCCGAGAGACTGAGGTCGGGGAGATTATAAATTTCAATCTTCCCTAAAGTCTCTCCGATACATCTCAGGTCCCAATTATCCGAATCACTTTGGTCACTCCACTGAACAGAAACTAGCGACTTCTCCAAGCTCGATTCCATTGAAAAGATTGGATACTTATCAAATCCAAGTGGACGCAGTCGGAAAACAATCTGACGTGTGTTATTTAGATCATTGTGACATTATGGCAAAAAAATAAAAAAATAAAAAAATCTGAACTGGGTCACTTTGGGGTGCAGTGTGAACCCAGTCCAAGACTCATTTTGATATCAAGATCCTCATGCTGTGGTCTTTAATCAAAGTTACCAAGTTGATTACTTTGATTCCTGATTATCAGAAATTCAGAAATTCCAAGCTAAACAGCTCTTGGTCTGTATCAGTTATTGTTTGATTAGGTGTGGTATTGTGGAGCAACTGGTATGTGTTTAAACAACCAGGTCATAATACAAAGCAAAAATGTAAGTAAGACATTGAATTATTTGTTAATTAATTATCATCCATCTGTTAGAGATGTTAGAGAAGGTTGATGAAAATGGAGAAACTGTAAAATAACTTCTTCAGTTTCGCAAAAAAAGACAACAAACTGTCCCATTAACTGTAGACTACAGGGGCACCAAACTCATAAAAATGTTGAAGTCTAGACCTGCGGGTCCAGTTTGATTCACTTTTTTTTTCCTTTTCTGTGATACTTTTGCATACGATTTGCACAACAGATGGAAGAAAACATAGCTAATGATGCAGTACTCTGCACACAGTCACAGAAAACTCCAAAACAATGTGCCGAAGTGTGTGGTTGAAATGAAAGACGATATAAAAAGGTTCAACAATTGTGAATAATTTTGTACCATGAAATGGGTAAATTTGTTTAGACATCCAATTGTTGAAATTAGTAGTTTATCTGAATAATTGCTGATTTTCTTCTTTAAAGCCAATGGATAAAGAACCGTATTATTTCTGGACTTTTCTCTACTTACTTACTCTTGGAAAATGTTAGTAAGTAGAGAAGGGGTAGGGTTAGCAGGGGCTTCATTCAAGGATTGTGGTACAAAATTTATAGGACCTCAATAAATTTTCAGTTCCGGACATCAAGATTAATCAAGATTGTTGATTAATCTTAAAATCACAGAAACTGCAGACAGTTTCCTTACAACCTGAACTCTGTGCCTGTAGAACTTGAGTTCACTTTTTCAATAAAAACTGACCTGGAAAGAACAGCATGTTGTCTGTTACAATCTAAAACTTTGAATGTAAAAAAATCTATGTAATAAAAATATCATTGCAGTTGTAGGTTCCTAATTGTTGAAGCCATCAGCTTGACGCTCTCCGTCTTTCCCCTTCATCTTACTTGACGACAAAAAAAACCCAAAACGAAAAACAGACTGAATCCTCTTGATAAGTTGAACAGTTTACTTCAGAAATAAAAACATTACAAAATTTTACGTTCCACTAATAAAAAGTAAGTAAAAAGGAGAAAGAAAAAGCGAGGTCAAAAAACTGTGTGGCTCCACTCCAACTGCCCAACTCACTGACTTTAGCCACACCCCAAATCTTTTAACTACAATTAGATATGCAAATTCACAAGATATCCTCGGAAACTGAATTTAGGCTTCTACAGTAGTTATCACCAATATTTCTAAGCAGCATGAGCCGAAGTTAGGAAATGGACTTTAGAGCAGCTCAAGGTTGTAGGTTCCTTCCAGCTTTTTACCATGACACTTACGGTGGGGGTCGGTGGGATGTTGGTCAGCCAGTGGTGCTCTGTGCTGGGTGTCAGTGCCCTGTGTGGGGGCGTACTGGGGACCGCAGTGGGATGTAGTAGAATGGTGAGAGAAAAGGACCAGGAGGACAGATGTGATGAAAAGGAGCAGGTAGGCAGCCATCAGTGACCAAAGGATCAACTGGCTGCACTCTTCACTACTAGGCCAAATGCTTGGAGAATACCAGCAGGAGGAACAGGAAGAGTAGGAGGAGGACGAAGAATGTGAGAGCAAAGGGGGAGAGGCTGAGTACTTTAGGTGCTTCAGGTGGAAGATTTGGTGACCAGAGTAAGGAGAGTGTGCTGAGGATGATGGGAAATGAGATGGAGACGCAGCAGGGATGACAAAGAAAATGAGATGAAAATATGGTAAACATAAAGAAATGCATGCAGTATGAGCAGAACATGACAATTTATTCTTCACTCTTTAACCAGCAAGGAACACATCACACAAACAACAGGAAGCAGAAGACAGTTATGGAACCCTTTCTCCCCGAAATGGTGGCTCTGAGAAGCCTGCAGCGCCGTAATGCTGCATCACGTCATGTGATGGGAGGTGCCCCAACAGAACAATCTAGGAACGGCTGTTCAGAAATGATACAGAACTGGCAACCCACTGTATTCATGCACTATGCTGGCTATTTCCAATGACACTGTCAGTTTTTAGGGCAACATTTTTTCTGACAATTGAACTTCATCTAAAGCCCCTTCAAAAAAAAAAAAATCACAATGTAAAAAATAAATTAAAAATTTGATTAGAACCATAAAGAGGAATCTTTAGTCTCTACACACTCAACACATATCGTGATCCAAATCAATGCCAACATCTTCCCTGTAAATTCTATTCAACTGTCCATGAACATCCTGGACAGCCACTGCCTGTCCAGCAGAAAAATATATGCTCTTTTCACCAAGAAACTCAACAGTACTGAATATTCACCCTGATATATACATGTCAACTATATCACATGTCTGAAGTGACACCCTGGCTTTTCTAAACTGTTCAAACTTTTTCCATTTGTCATTTACTGTGTATTGTATTCTCCGACTTTGATTAGTATTCCCCCCTCAGTAATTTGGAATCTATTTAATCACAGTCATCACGTAATTGATTTATTTTGTGTTTTTGCTAATTATTATTTTTCGTTTGTTTCAAGTGTGTTTTTTTTGTCTTTGATTTCTCTCAGTCACTACATAAACGCACAATGTATATCAGTAGAACGTCGCTTCATACAGTCAAACACAAAATATCCAAATATGTAGGAACTTAAGCTAGCATTAGAAAACCCCGGCCAAAAGAATTCACCTAGAAAATCTGAAAACAGATCATTTTTACAGAATATCCATCTTTTAAATTCAAAATCAAAAAGTCTCAAATTTAATTAGTACAGCCATATTGATTCGTCAATGTACACTACCAGACAAAGAGGTGCATCAGTTTCATTCCACAAAATGAAGTTTAACTACATTAAACCAATAGTGGATACTCTTGGTAAATTCATAATCATCACTATATAAATTCATAATGTAACATTTATGGACCAGATGAAGCCTCACCTTTTTTTCATAATGTCCCTTTTATTAGTGATCGAGCAAATGTTATAATAGGCAGAGATTTTAATACTGTTATTAACCCCAAAATAGATCAAACTTATATAATTCCAAAGTCTGACACTTCACTCGAAGAATAAATTAATATACGAAATCTTACAAACTTGGCGATAGCTGGAGAATAAATAATCCCACAAATTGAACACGTTACTCTGTAACATGTTCAAAAATTGTTCTCAAAAATTGATGTTTTTATCAACAACAAACTTACTCAGTGCGTAACTGAACCTTCAGTACAATATTATCTCTTACTTTGCTCATTAAATAATGTAATAGAACATCCACATGGTGCTGCTTTAATAATTCTCTCCTTAAATATTCTGACGTCAACTATGGAGTTAAAGTTGTTTCACAATTATTCAATCAAAAAAAAATAATGTCAAACAAAAAATATGTAGTTGTGATCAAAACTTTTGAATTTTCAAAAAAAAAAAAAAATAAATTTCCAACAAAAAAAAAATAAATTCATACTGAAAGCAAATCTTTTTTTTTTTTTTGAAAAATAAAAAAAAATCAAAAAATGTACTAGGGGCATCAAAGATAAAAGGGGCAGGGGCTCATGTCAGGAGAACCACTAAGTTTTATCAGTGTCTTCCAATTCCTAGTCCACCCTTTATATTTTGTCTCCTTCAGTATCCTGAGCTGGTAAGCTATCTCTGCATTCGTCTTTGCGAGGGTTTCATTCACAAATACATCTGTTGCCTTTAGTTTTTTGTTTTTTTTTTCAACTTTTAGCAGTTCAGTTTTGCGTTTTGTACTCACAAATCTTTTTTTCCTTTAATCCAGATTTGTATCTGGTTTTTGCAGTATGTATAACAAGCAGCAATAGTTTTACTGCAGCTGAAGGACTGAGTAAAACTTTCTCTTGCTGCTGGAGAGAAAGTTCATCTGGTGGAGCATCTTCCCCTGTATTGCTTTCTGCTGTTGTCTTGCATGTGTGTGCTGTCATCTTGAGTCCAGATATCACCAAGTCCTCCTTTCTTTCAAACTGTTCCAGTTCCTCCATTCTTTTTCCCAACTCTTCTATCGTCTCATCCGTTTCTTTGACAATTGCGTTCAGTTGTTGAATTTCTCCATTGAAACGTATCAGGCTTGTTTGTTGCTTCACCACCATACTCAGTTCTTCTGACATGACATTCAATAACAGCTTGAGTTCTTCCATATCTTTTGTTAAACTTGGAGCCTTTTTGCTACTTGTTCGCTGCTGTGAATCCCAGGAGTTAACAAGACCTTTGCTGTTTGTTTAAGCACATTTAGTAAAATGGCAGAAATGGTCCTAAAAGCCCAAACATTAGTTGAATATCAAAGTGCATAACTCTGACATTTGCTTGGATGTTGAGTTATATTTCAGATATTCAACAGATTTTCACTTAGTTGCAGGTCAAATCCACACAGTCCCTCCTAGCCAGCGGCCAGCCTTACCAAAAACAAAAACCCAACTGATTTTACGTTTAGAAAAACCGGAATAGTTCCATCAGACGTAGAGAAAGCCTTTTGTAAATTGAAAAAGAAATTCTTGCGCAAGGTTTTAAAAAAAATTGGATTTGGAGAGTCATTCATCAGGTGAATAAAACACTGTACACTGAATTCACAGACACATTAAGTACAAATGAAATTACGTCAGTTTTTGCTCCATACAGGAACTAGAAAAGGATGCCCAGTCTCACCTTCTGTTTGTTCTTTTTCATTGAGCCACTTACTCTATCAAAAATGAAAAATAACAAAACCAAAGGAATCTGTGACTCAAAAGTCTATATGCAGATGATATCCTGTTATTTTTACATGATGCACATAATTCTCTCCAAGAAACTTGGAGAGTTTCTTGGAGACAGACAATTAATGACATTGATTTCAATGTCATTAATTAGTTTTCCAAAATTTCAGACTACATCATAAACTGGGGAAAATCCATTTGACAGAGCATGGCGCTCTGCATATCAAAATACTGCATGACCTCTCACTATGGGAATATCAAATAGCTAGGCATGAATACTTTCATCAGGCTGTAAGAATTATTTGTTCATACCCCAAAGTGTCCCTCGGAAATCTTGCTAAGCCTGTGGCCTGTCGTGTTTTTGAGTCAAAAAATGTTTAAATTTGACAGGAAATTTGAAAATATCACTAGATAATTATGTGTTATTAAAAGATTGGAAGATTAGGACGTGAACACCAGCTATAAAATATTAAAAATAAGCAGTGCCTGGTGGGGGTACAAAACACCTCGGGGAAACCTCACTACCTAAGAAGATTAAAGCTGACCTTAAATGCTGGACAAACCTTCCATTTTCACCATCGACCAAATATCCACAATTAAAACACAGCCTTCCACAACTTAATTATCTATTCTCAGTCCTCTCAATTACCCCTACACAAAACTGGTTTAATTCAACTGACACATGTATCGCTCAGTTCTATTGGAAAAATGAAAAACCTAAAATATTACTAACAACTTTGCAAAAAAAATAAAATTCTTGGAGGATTAGAGGCAGCCAATGTTCCCTCTGCGCAAACAGTTGTGCTTTGCTAAACAGTTATCTCTGAAAGGTGTAAGGTCTCATTTCTCACCCTGGCTAAAGCAGGGCTCTTATACGATGCATCTCATGAACAGCAATGTTTTCTTTTTTTATTTTAATTGGGCAAATCACTTAAATTAAAAGCAAACAAATGAAAATTGCTGATGTAATCTGATTCTTTTAATAAGCCATGCAACTTTCTATGATCCCAGATTTATAACAGGTGTAATAGTTGTGCGTGGCCACGCCCTGCACCCTGCACCCTGCACCCTGATGATGCCCACAGTGGTCCTGAGTGAGCTCAGGAAGCTTATGTGTTTGCTAACACACATGAACAATTAGAGGGAACATTGGAGGCAGCCAACTTTCACTTTTAATTTCTAGCAAATCAATTGCAATTTCTAGTAAAATGGATTTAATTTGACAGTCAAAATAACTCATGGTTAAACATAGAGCAAAATCAATACAACACCTCAATATCAGAATTGCCATTTTCTATGCAAATAAAAAGAATTAAGTACTTTGAAATGCCCACAATAAAGTCTACTGTAAAAACATGACAAGAAGTTACAAGAATCACTGTTGTGGAAAGAGGCCCCCAAAACAACCCAGAAATTCACAGAAGGGTGTAAGATGGCTGGAAAGAATAATCAGCATGGAAGACAAGCTGGAGAGCATTAAAGTAGGATTAAAATAGGAATTTCCTTCCAAGGTGGTGGAAAATGGCTGAGGATCTTAATCCTGTGGAACTTCCAGATAGAAATGAACAAAATGGTAACAGCCAATGAATCAGGCATTGTGATTACTGAAAAGCAGAAGCAAACAGCCAATGTGATCCATGTGGCCATCACAAGCAATACAAATATTAGAAAAATGAGAGCAGAGAAATACTAAGGGTTCACCCCTAAAGAAAGCCTGGCACCTGAAAGCAACTGCAGTTGATCATTGGAGAACTAGGGGCCGTGACCCCCACACTACATAAAAATATGTTCGGAAATCTACCTGAAGAAACAGAGCTCTGAGTCCAGAAGTGTGTAGTCCTCGAAACACAAAACATACTACAAAGAGTCCTGAAGCTCTTGGGACTCCGGTCGATGATCCAAGCTAAAGATGAACAGCTACCCACGCAACATGAGGGAACCAGGGATGGGCGAGAGAAGAGCTATGTATGATGCGTTCAACTGCTGTATGATTATCTACAATGGTCAAACTCATTCAAAATTGTCCTTTTAAAGTGAAGCTAAATTCTCTTTCTTCTGTTTGTTTTGCTCGCCCTGGAGGGATCCAGCATTGAGTGAAACACTTTCTCTTTCTGGAATATCCCAACAATAAGGTCAGTGTGATGGCTGCAGTTACAGCCACACAAATGTGGGAACATCCAATCACACCACACAGTCTCACCACATTTATATTTGGGTTTCTTTAAGTCTAGGATTTCATTTGCAGAATAACTGTTTTTGTTTAGAATGTAACTGTATTCTGGAATAAGTGTGCACATTTTATTTTACACTGTTGTGTTTGCTTGATTTAACCTTTGTTTGTTTTGAGTTACCTCAGTGTCGGCTGCTCCAGTCCTTCAGGTTAACAAAGAGGTGGAGAAGGGGTGCAGCAAGCCTGAGACAGCTAATTGGTTCATACGACTACTCATCATCATATAGGGAGGAATGGGATTTTCTTGTTAACTTCAGTTAGGTTTTTGTGTGTTCTTCCCAGTGTTTCCTATGTGGCCTGAACAGCCAGTATTTAAGTTTTCCCTTTGTCTCATTTCGGTAGGTCTGTTTGTTTGAGTCAGTCTGAGTTGAATGGTATTACTTTGACCTCTTTTATGGGCCAAACTTTGTCATTTTTCATTATTTACCCAAGTTTTTGTTTTGGGTTACATAAAAAACAATTCTTTTTCAATTTAAACCTGTGCCTGGCTCTCTTTTGACTGCTCGGTCCATCACAGTCAGATTAACAGTGTGTCACTATGCACCAAGCTCATTTTAACTGCAGTTAAAAGACTCACTGATGCATCATCTAGATCAATTACTCCATGTTCCTTTATGTGTCAGCTAAGACATATAAACTGACTAAAATGTAATGACAAAAAGATAACATTAGAAAATACACAATGATTGAACACACAAGAGAAAAACCAAACTAAGTTTTAAGCAGGAGAAATGTCCATAGCCTCTCACCTCTTACATCCTCATCCTCAATGGTAGTGTTGGCACTCTCGCTGGACTCCTGTAAAAAGCACAAATATGAACTTATGTTCTTCAGAATACAATAAACTATTCATCACAAAGAACAGGTAAGAACAGGCACCAGGCTTAGCCAGATATCAGATTGGTCATCTTAAAGTTATCTAGTGGAGGATTAAACAAAGAGGGTGCAAAGAAATGGTATAGTATGATGATGGTTTAGCTTCAAGCGATGAAAAAATAGGTGTGATATCCAAATCTTACTAATTACACCAGCATTGAGAAATATTGTTTAAATTTGACACAATAAATGACAAGAGAGTTTAAATTGAACCTACTCTTGACATTTGTCATTTTTGTAAAGTTCAGTTTTCTTTTCCAAACAAGTCTGCTTTAGTTGAGATTGTGTGATGTTTCCAGAACATGGTGAATCCACAATATCAGCATTGGAATCGATGATGAAACTGAACTTTATGGTGTGGAGCATAGACCACCCCCCAACCTCGGAATAAATGATTGTCTATGTGTATGGCTTTCATAACTATATTTTGGACTAATGTTTCTGATTTTTTACCCTTCACAGCAACATTCACAGTGAAACTGTATTGACCGTTTCAGCTTCCTTTCCATCTGTGTCATGTGATCTGCTCTGTACTGTAGAAACAGCTGCACAGACAGAAGCTAAACATTATTTTTTAAATGTTCCATCCATCCATCCATCCATCCATCCATCCATCCATCCATCCATCCATCCATCCATCCATCCATCCATCCATCATCCATCCATCCATCCATCCATCCATCATCCATCCATCCATCCATCCATCCATCCATCATCCATCCATCCATCCATCCATCCATTTTCCGGTCTCCCTTCTCCCTAACGGGGTCTGGAGGAGCTGCTGCCTCTCCAGCTGCGTTCCGGGTGAGAGGCGGGGGTCACCCTGGACAGGTCGCCAGTCTGTCGCAGGGCAACACAGAAACAGGACAAACAACCATACACACTCTCTCTCTCTCACACACGCACGCACGCACACACACACACACACACACACACACACACACACACACACACACACACACACACACCTAAGGAGAATCTGGAAAGCCCAATCAACCTGACAGTCATGTTTTTGGACTGTGGGAGGAAGCCAGAGAACCCGGAGAGAACCCACGCACGCACAGGGAGAACATGCAAACTCCATGCAGAAAGACCCCGGGCCGGGAAACGAACCCAGGACCTTCTTGCTGCAAGGCAACAGCGCTACCCACTGCACCATTTTTTGTGATAACATTTTTTTAAATGTTGTCACTATTAAAGAACTGCTATCTACGGCGCCTCCTAGGGGACATGGAGGGTTTTTTTTCTTTATAGCAAAACCTATTGCATTCCCTCACAATACTGTACTAATCAGTTCATGTGGCGTAATTGAATAATGTATAATATGAATAATATGCCCAGCATATTTTCTGCTATATCAGGCTTTTGTAAGGTTTTTCCATGTTTGTTAATTTCTCATTGTGAAATATCTGAAGCTTTATATCTTTTTCTTTAGGATAGAAATGCACCGTGAACCTATGATATAAACAGGAACTTTCTGAAGGCAGGAAAGAAAGAAAAAATTACACCCAAAGCATTTGGATTATTTCTGAGTTATTATAATGGGAATTGTCTCATTATAATAACTCAGACAGTTTTGAATGTGTTTCTTATTGGTCTGGATGGTTCAAAGGGCTGTTTTCATGTGCAGTTTCATCTCAACCTTACACAAACAGGTACAAACAGGCAGTGAATAAATTAAAAAATCGTTTTTCAATCATTTTTTTGCACCAAAGAGTTAAGAATAAACACGTTTTCACTGAGGCTCTTAAAATTTATATATTTGAAAATTTAAATTGACATTTGTGACTGTGTACAAAGCAGATGAGCAAATACTGGAGTAAGCATATTGCGAAAGAATGCAAAAAATCCTGTTTATTAGTGAGTCATATCTGCTAATGTTAGCCTAGCCTACTGAATGTTTGACTAAATGTAATAAAGTTACGACAAAAACATGAAAAGAAAAATGGATCACCTGTTCAAGCATGTACATTAGGAGGTTTTAATAAAGTAAAACAATAAAAGATGACTTTATTAATCTAGTGATAAATGTGATATGTGTCAAGCTTTTATTTGGTATAGTCACTTAACACATACTATGCATAACAACATTTAATGTATACTACACTATGAGCTACCACACCATCGGGTAACAGCAAAGCACAAAGCTTGAAAACAAGCATGCATGTGTTCCCACAATGTCAGTTTATGAGTTCATTAATTATACGTAATGACACTGATCCAAATGTCTGCACAAGCTTACGATCAACACATGGTAGATGTGCTCGTGCTGATTTGAACGGGAACAGTTTGGTATTCATGTCGTTGCATGCATAATCCTTTTGTATCAAAACTGTAAGACTGATGTCATAATGATAGAGCTTTATATAGTTTCAACACACTGAAATGGGAAGCAAGAATCATTCTGTGATTTAGACAATTGAATGAATGAATGAATTACTTTGGAAATACTATCCATTTTATAACTGAAAAAAAAACATGAAACAGTTTTACGTGCAGACATTTTCTCACATGACATGAAGTTTTCACAACCAACAGAACACAAAAATGTTCAGAAGCAGCAGTAAAGCTTGGCTCTCAGCAGCAGGGCAGAAGAAAACTACAACTTCAGATGAGCTGGATACCTTGTTTCCATCAGCTGGATTGTGGATGACAGTGGTTTGAGGCTCCTATTTTGAAAGGATCCCCAGCAGGACAAAAGCAGCAGGTTGGTGCAAAGTGACAGTGTTAGGAGGCAATATTAATATACAGATGTGATGGTAGGCAAAGAAAAGGGAGATTCACAACAGCAGCAGAACTGATAGATGGAACCATGTGAGAGTAGAAATGGAGAATATCCATCATTTTCACCTCATGTTTAATTAGCTTGTTCTACTAGACATGATTTGAAACAAGGAAATCACAGTAGAATATCTGTTAACACATCACCAGGCATTCAACAGCAAACTAACAGTCCACCACACACAACTTTGCAAACATGTTACTTCAAACTTAGAAAGGTCATACAGGTAACAAAAGGAGAACCTGATGGCAGTCCAGTCCATGGTACTGCTGAACTACTTCCTGTTCACTGTGGCTGCATTTTCATTCCACACCTGAGAAAAAAATAACCTCATGCAGAGCTGGATAGTCTTCATCATGTGCTTTGTTGAACGTTTTTGGCCTGGTTTAAGACATCACCACCTGACTACTTTTAGGTGCATCGGAGTCCGGCAGCACCGATGTGTCGGTGCGCGTGTTGCTTTCAGCAAGTCATGTGACCAATACAGGAACTGTTTCAAAATGACATTGGCGCCAAACCGTGTTTATAAGGAAGCAAATCTGTCAACAGGATGCATTTGCCAAATGGGTTCTTGATCTTTTTCAATACTGCATCAATATGGTACAAATAAAGTTTGGGACAACTTCATTTGTAGTTGTCTCAAACTACAAATGAAAGGTTTTGTAGTTTGGGACCATTTTGATCTACATCAGAAAATAAGGTGTTGGTTAACACTTGGTTGATGTTTCATCTGGTTCTTTTTAGTTTCTACTTGATCTATCTGAATCCAAATTCATCTGAACTGCCTTATTTAAATAAATCCACCTCCTCTGTGCTGAGGCATCATAGGGCATCAGGATGAATCCCAGATGCACTTAGGATAAACTCAGGCATTCTAAAAATCGTTAATGAGGGAATGAAGCTTCAAACTGCTTTGTCACATAGAGACCAAGCAGGCAGTGCATTAACAACACTTCGGGTGTTATTATCTCCTAGATGGGACCGCCTTGTGGCAGAAACGAGCACATAACACACCACACACTGCACGGCGTTGTAAGACTGTGCAAAGTGAAAGAAAAAAAAGAACCTGCAGAAAAATTGCAAAGTCTTGACCGGTCCGTAGTAATAAAAACGTTGGGAGCTTGGGGACCGCTGGACTCGGCCATCAAATCAGTCTGTCAATTACGTTGCCTGCAGGGATTTCTAATGTCCAGCAGGTGTCAGTATTCAGTGACACAGACTCAATACAGTTTGGCTATGGGTTGAAACACTTCATGACACCTCATTTACCCATCACTATGGAGTCCCATGCATTTAGCTTCACTATGCCTGGAGAGTTTGTCAGCCAGATAAGCATCTACACTTTTTGTTCCAAAAGATCTTCAGGCCCATGATGACACCATATACTATATGTGACTTGAAACATGCAGAATTTTTTAGCAGATTACTGCAGAGTATTCCTAGATGTCTCAATTGGACCTCATTATTTCTGGAGGTTAGGTGCTGATACAGCCATGTAAAGGATGTTCACAAGCCAACTCTGACTGGACTTAGGGGTAGAAAAGTAACAAATTCAGACTAAGCCACTATAGTGTTCTATGCTATAGTTCTAATGCTGAACGAATAATTGTAGATGAATACATCCATCATCAACAGCTACCTGGACTGCAGGTGTTCTGAATGTGTGTACAGTCTCTGACTGACAGATGACCTTCTCCAAGATTCCCTGCATCAAGGACATCGCAGAGAGGCGCTGCCTATCCCGCGCTCACCAGATCCTCTCCACCCCAACCATGGACTATTTTCCCCTTTGGCGTCTGGTAGAAGGTTCGGCAGCATCTTGTGCAGAACAACCAGACTACTGAAGAGTTTCTTCCCCCGGGCCATCAGACTGCTTAACGCCACATAACACCCCTTCACACACACACACACACACACACACACACACACACACACACACACACACACACACACACACACCAAACCACCCCCCCATGGACATGGTCAACACACGCACTTTACATTTGTTTACAATACTGAACTTGTGGATTCTATAGCACTTTATTCTTAGCTCTTATATATTTTTCAGCCATATTGTATTTATTGTGTAGCATAAGGTTTTAACTCTGTTACACTGGTAGCCAAGTAACGACATTTCATTGTCAAGATTCACCTTGTCTTCTCTTTGTACAATGACAATAAAGGAAGTCTAAGTCTAAGTCTATTCTAACAAATTGCAAGCAAGCCTAATATCCTCAGGCACAACAATGACCAACCATGATCCTGTTGCCAGATCAATCTGAAAGAAAGCATCTTTCCTTGGGATGCTTTTAGCACTGCAGACAGTGCTGACCACTGTCTGCAGTGGTCAGCAACTAGACCACTGGGACAATCCAACAGGACCTTCAACAAATGTCAAACTCTGTGTCCAACATTTTTGTGACAAAGACTTTACCATAGGTTGAAACCAATGTGTTACCTTTATAGCATAAGACCAGCTGGATATTTGCTAAAGGACACTTGAGGACTGTTCTTCGGCCACCCATTTATGAACAAAGGGAGCTTAGACAAGGGTTCATCTTTGCAGCTTTAAGGTTCACATGTTGGTCAAAAATGCCCAAATTTGTGGCTTGACTTTTACTGTCTTCTTTTTTTTTCCAGTACAGAATGTTAAGTACCCTATAAATTGTTAAGTGACAACAACACCTAACGATACTCAAGATTTTTCACTTCAGATATTGGTGGTCAGAGCCATCTGAGTGGCTGTGGTAAGAATGGTACATGGTAACTCTGTAAGAGTTAGAATCACTCATTCTTTGCAAAGTAGAATAATGTGTGTATACTACATTTAGACAAGTGGTCTCCAATGCTAGATCTACTGACCTGCAAGTTTTAGTTGCATCCCTGCTTCAACACCTCAAACAAATTATTGAATGACTTCTTGAACATGCCATCAAGTTTGGCAAAGGCCTGGTAACGACTCATTTATCTGATTTGGTTATGCTAAAGCAGGGATGCACCTAAAACCTGCAGGACTAAATATGTCAAAGACATATTTAGACAGAAATCAAATGACCACTAGGGCTGCATGATATATTGAAAATGTATTACTGTGACATCACTGAATGGATTATGCCTGTAATTCGAAAGAGCCTAGACTGCTTTAAGTGTCAGCTAATTATTGAAGTAGCATGCATTCAAAGGGCTTTTTATTTGATGACGAGACAAAAAGCTTTAGAAGACAAAGAAGTGAAAAGCCTGAAAGTCTATGAGTTAGCCAATGAATTAACCAAAATTTTCTTCACTTAAATCCAAACAAAAGTCAACTTATAATAATTTTACAAAAGAATCAGTGTTCTAATAGGAATCTTGATGTCATTTTTGGCACTAATTTGGAGAAGCAGATGAGCTCTGTCGTGAAATCAAGCTCTATTTCTTATCTGTGCCTTCTAGCAAAGGTTAAGTCAATCTTTAAATCAAAGACTTTGAGAAATGTATGCATGCCGTCATTACTACATGTTTAGACTACGCCAACTCATTGAATCTTCTTACAGCATCTCTAAATGATTCAAGATGCCACAGCTAGACTCCTAAGTAGAACCCGGAAACGAGAGCAAGTAACCACATTACTAGTGTAATCAATACTATACAGCACTTTAGTGTAGTTAATATCTGTTTTTAAAGGGCTTTATACATAAACTGACATTATTTCCAGCAGACGAATAGTCTACTTACAACCTTGGGTATGAGTTTAGTATGAACACAGAAGCAGTAAGTTTTGTAAATTATCGCAAGTCATTTATTTATCGCAGGTCATATCAGACTCCCCAAACCCTAAAAACTCTAACCCAGCATCAACAACAATGGAGCCAATGTATAGCAATGTAACAAAGTACAGCAGAGTATATGGGTGGTCCATATAATAATAATGAAGCTGCTAAAATGAAGAGACGAACATGAATCACAAGTAATCAGAACACAGAGCACTGGTGTTATGGTGGACTGCAACAGTCAACAGCCATGCAGCAACCGAGGCAGAAAGGCAGGCAGGCAGACAGTGTACCAGAGCAGGAGAGCGGACAGGCTCTTTGGTGCTGCTGACCACATTAGCCTTGTTGTTGATCTGGAGGACAGTGGACAGAAAGACAGGCAGGATAGGGCAAAGGTTACCAGGCTTAGTGTCCAAACATTCACTGCTGTAGAAGGAAGGAAGGAAAGAAGGAAGGAAGGAAGGAAGGAAGGAAGGAAGGAAGGAAGGAAGGAAGGAAGGAAGGAAGGAAGGAAGGAAGGAAGGAAGGAAGGAAGGAAGGGGAAGGAAGGAAGGAAGGAAGGAAGGAAGGAAGGAAGGAAGGAAGGACGTTGTGTTTGGACTGGAAACTGACAGTCAAATCACTCTCGCGAACTGTCTTCATTTTCTTCACTTTCTTCAAAATAAGAGCACGGGTGTCTAACTATTTGAAGAATTCTTAGCAGCCAATAACAAAAAAACTTCAACACAGATGTGGAACTTTATTATCTGGGAAGATTTATTTAGGAGATGTCTGGTGTGCTCAATGTCTTCAAAGTGATCAAAAGCAGTAAACAAGAAATGAGCTCCACTATCAGGATCAGTTTAAAGCAGACCATCTACACCAAGATTTAGTTTAATTGAGCTCATTGCAATTAAACTAAAAATAAAGTTGCAGTTCTGATTGGACAAGAGAAGCTCTGCTGACTCATCACAATCCTAAATGAGTGAAATCAAGTCTGGTTTAGAAGCAGCTGTATGAGACAAACACACTATCTCAGCATGAGTGGAGGGTTTTCCTTTCCTGTCAGGACAGCAGAGAGGACAGTGACAGAAATGAAGACGTCAATCATCAGTTATTCACTCCCAGCTGTCTTCCTCACTGTAGATGTTTTTCCTTTGCTGACACACAGTGACCATGTAGAGGCAAATCTTTAGAGGGAAAAGATTTCACAGCCACTCAAAGATTTAAACAAGGAAATCCAAATTTCATTAACAACATCATAACAATATCAGAGCCAAACAATAGTGAATGAGTGCTAAGGGATAAGTGTGAGAATATATAAGCAGTGATGAAGACAGAGGCAGAGGGCACTTACTTTGACGCCATCTGTTTTTTTGTTCAGCAGGCTCTTGGCTGCTGTGAAGACAAAAATAACAATATGAGAAAATCAGCGACCAGCTGGAATGAGTAACTATACACTAGCATCAACATACGTACATACACATTCACGCAAAGTCTGTTCAACGTTGACCAATTACAGGGTCACCCTGCTACATTTGGAAAAAGAGGGAAAAAAATGCAGATTGAGTTCAGAATTTCCCCCAGTGTACGATAAGTCTGGCAAGCTGCTGAACTTTGTTTGTTTTATAAATAAAAACAGAAAAATATTTTTTAATTTGTTATTTTTATATACCAGTATCCCTGAACTATAGGGTTTTTGCTGCATTGAGCATTTCAACAACAGAATCAGAACAGAATTATTCTTGAAGAAGGGTTTATGTCGTAACAAGGCATGAGGCTGGCAGCGCAGAGATTTCACACCGCTGGCGTCTCTGCGCATTAGCCACCTAGAACACTAAAGCGGCTGGATCTCTCAAAGTTTACCTCAGCGCAGTTTGCACCTGACTCCTTCCTCAAAGTGGAGAAAAACTTCACCTGTATCACTATTCATATTTAACCCCCTCTGAAGAATCATTTTCAAGCTATGAATCAAATTTAAATATTACAGCGTTTGCTCTTCTTGCACAGCACAATATGAGCTGCAGGTGTACCCTATAGTCAGGCTTTAGAGGTGTGCATTGAGCATGCTTTGAGAATGATATATTTTTGTGAACAAAGACTTATGTATAGGTGTGTGTTTACATCTCAACACACTGGCCGTGTGTTGAGCTCACTGGTTCTGGGCTCAAAGTTTGTGTGTGTTCCTCGGTGGAACGTGTGTCAGTGTGTCGTAGTCACGCAGCACGCTGTTTTTAATGTTGATTTTTTTTTATTTTTTATGGCGTCCCAATTCCTCAAACAGCACCATGTCAAATGCTTTTTCTGCTTCCTGTTAGGCAGATTCTAGCAGATGTGCCAAAAATAGTGTCATGAAGTGGTGTGGTTGAGATGGCGAGGCAGACGCTGGAGGCCCAGGTAAAGTGAGTGGTGTAGATTTAATTGAAGATAATGTCCACAAAACACAGTCAAACAAACGTAGTCCGCGGCCAGGCAGCACAGCTGAGCGGAAGCCAGGGCTCACACCGGTAGCAACTGGTCTAACAGGCGGCTCAAACGACAAGTGCGACAAAGACAACGTACGACAAGGACCTGACAAGGAACAAAGGACACAGGTGGGATTAAATACACTGAGGGTAATCAGGGGAACACGACTCACCTGGGAGCAATCAAGGGGAAGACAGGACAACGAGGAGACTTGGGACACAGAAAACTCAAATAAACATAACAAAAACACACGGAACATGACAAATAGCTATTTATCTAAATAGTATGTTTTTTGTTTGCCCTTCTTAAGACTATAGTTGCATACTTACACATTGTCAACAACGTCTTCCAGTAACATATAATTACCCAATAATATTTTTATCTTGTAAAAATGTGTTAGACAACATAGTTGGTTCAATCCCAATCAGAAATATTAGTTGTACTAAAAAAAAGTTACACCAACAGTGTCTTTAGCAGAAGTTAATGCTAAAGTAGAACTTTAATTGAAATTATATCTGGTCTTGAAGGACTAAAACCCTCGAGCTCCAATGTAATTTTCACTTTACGATTGACATGTTCTATAATGCCCTTACAGATCATGTTTGCTCATTTAGGTTTCTTGTTTGAAATAACTTTATTAGGGAAAATCAGAGAGACTTAATCCACTTGAAAATAAGAGTATGAACATAGATGTCCATCTACGGGGCGTGCTGTGGTGGTGTACTGTAGGGGACAGCGCGACCCACATTTAGAGGCCTTGAGTCCTCGACATGGCCGTCACAGGTTCGATTCCAGGACCAGACAATGTTTGCCGCATGTCTTCCCCCCTCTCCTGACCCCCTTCCTGTCAGCCTACTGTCATAAGGGACACTAGAGCCCACAAAAACGCCCTGGAGGAAAATAAAAATTTTCCTCCAGGGCACAAGCGAAACAACTTCAGCAAAGTTTTCATTTCAATCTTCATTCAGCTGAAAATTTACAAAACATCCAAGTAAATTACTGCTTTAGATTTTATCCAGAGAAATTTATTCAGGGGGAGCAAAGCGCACTATGCGCTTTCAAGTTAGCAAACACGCAAAAGCACTAAACAAGAGGTCAACTCTTATTAGCACGTTAGCGTGCCACTGGTACTGCCATAGAACAATGAAAGAGTAAAACAACTGTATAACATCAGGATTAGTTTAAAACACAACATTACAGCTGGACAATCAACTGTTTATGGTGTGCTGTGGTTGTAATGGAGCAGACAGTGCACACCCACAGCAACAAAAACCATCATGAGAAACATGACACCAAATTCATGAGTAAAATTATAAGAACAGGAACAGGGAACAAAGTTTTAATCTACAGAATAGATAGATTGAAACTGCTGCTGGGAGAAATCACTATCTTTTTAAAATCTTATTCCCTGAATAAGTGGAATATTTCCACAGTAGGAACTTTTCCCTGGAAGCCGGAACATTTTTAGTACAAATATTATTCCCACTTCATTTCCCCTGTATTTACCAGAGTAGAAATTTACCCCAGAAAAAGGTCAAAGTAAGGAGGCATTAAGAGTCAATTTGCTTCTTCTGCTAACAATCAGACTTTTTTGATGGACGTTTTACTGTTGCTGTCAGTGAGCATGGTTGGAAAACTTTGGGAATGTTGCAGATCTCAGAGAAAATGGGCCCTCCATCTACTTCATTTCTAATGAAATTGGTCTCAAATGTTAAAGTTCGCAGAGGTCGTCAAAGGTCAGCTACATCACTTCAATAAATTATTTAAATCAACAATATTTTTTATGTTAACTGGAGGTTTTGTTAGAGAAAAGTCTAAAGATTTTTGTGTAACTTATGGTATATACGTAATATTTGGAATTTATATGTATGATTCAAATTTTACTACAATCATTTCAATCCAATTAATTAAAATACAGAAATGAAGATTTTAGTAGTATTTTTTTTTCCATATTTTTTCCTCTGGAATGACTGTGCCACATGAAAGCCCTATGAAGTTACTCTAACAGACATGCCTCAGAACCACAGCAGTCCTAGTTACAATAAAGACTCTTACCTTCCAGAGAAATGTTACCAGACAAGAGAAGAAGGGGGGAAAAAAGCAAAAGTCACTGCTAAGATCATCGATCACAATTATTTTGGGTACAGATCACAAATATTTCATTCAAATTCACCTAATATAGACATAAGAGACATATTTTAATAGACATCTGAAATCTTTTTTCTTTTTTTTTTTAAGGTACATGCTGCAGTTTTGAGCAGACGTTCTGTGTTGAGCAGCGCTCCATATATGAAATATTACTACCAGTAGCGGCGTTCCAACAGCAGGAGCAGAACCAGCACTTTACACCACCAGCTCAAAGACTTGAATTATTTTTCGGGTTATTTGTTTAGCTTTCTAATCGTGATGCTAATCCAGGTGAGTGTTGGTAGTTGTGCGCTGCTTTACCTGCTGTCTGGCCGCTCTTAATGTCCTTTCTTTACTGCAGTGAGCCTCGATGTAGCCAAACTCCGTCAAGTATTTGTTTTTGAAATGCCATGTTAGATTGTGTTGATGCATTGTAACATGGTTCACCCCCAAGATAGATTTCTACCACAACACGCAAACATCCCCATTCACTCTCAGACTGTTATAGTTGCACACAATTTGTTGCTGTGCTCTTGTGCAGTCTGATGGAAAGAGGACATGAGCAGCACACGCAGGTGATCGGCAACAAGAGACAGTGATTGGCAATCTCCCAGCATACATTTTTTCACAGAAATCAGCGTATTGTGATCGGTGGTCGATTAATCGGCACCTCTCTACACCCAATGGGTCTTGCTGGGTTGCCCTTTGAAAGGGATCTGTATATTAGATTGTAATGATTTGCTCAGTGTTTGTAGTAATTGAACGGTGGACAGATGGGGCTCAATAAACCTAAAAAACTAGCTCTTTTAGCATTTCAGGGGAATCAACATTAATTAGAGGCATTGTGGTTTTACCCAGAATTTACTCTGACGTCTTTCAGTCCTACCTGAGAAGTTGCGAGTGGCAAGCATAGTCGTCAGGATGGCACCCTTCAGAAAACAATGGGTGAGAAAAAAAACTTAGTTGGACAAGATCTGGAAAATATCTAAACATCTATTTCAGGAAAAAAACTCAAGCTTTTACCTTCAGTTTCCTTCTGGCATTGAATTTCTTGAGGCACTCCACTGTTTCCTGTCTGTGCACCATGGAGGCCACGGTGGAGCGTTGCTGTGAATACAAAGACGGTACGGCATCAAAAATGGTGAGTCATGGAGGTTGAGAACCAAGGAAGTGGTATATGTCTATGATACTTACACAGATCCAGGGGTGTTTGAGAGCATCTGCAGCAGTTACTCTCTTAGCTGGATTGATGGTTAGCATCTTATTGATCAGGTCTTTGGCCTCAGCGGTCACTGTGTCCCATTCTGGAGAGGGGAACTGTTAGGAAGAAGATATGCACATTTAATCCCTGTTTTCAGTTCATTTCTTAAGTTGCACACTTGAAAAACTAAGAAATTAATGTTGTGGAGCCCCTAAACCAGAGGCCTCAAACGCCTTACCAGAGCTTGAGACCTCTGGTAAGGTAAGGTTATTTATATAGCACATTTTCAGCAACAAGGCAGTTCAAAGTGCATTACATGAATTAAAAGGAAATACAAACTAGATGTCTCTGCTCCAATATTAGCTCGTTAGCAGAGCTCTATAGAACTGGCCTGTAAGCTAGTGAGGCACTGCAGCCATTTAATTCAAGTGTGTAGGACAAGGGACACATGTAAACGTTTCACAACTCTGGCCCTTAAGGACTGCAGCTTGAGATCATTGTCCAAGGGGTGTTGGCTTCAAAATTTCATGGACTTGTTTCTAATGAGAACACACAAGTCAGCTGATTCCTCTCTGGAGTTTTATCATGAACATTCAAGGCAGTGGTACAGGTCAAGCAAGGGCAAGTCCCAGTTCACTTTTTGGTTCGCTAACAACAACTTGTTATGTAACATGTACAGCAGCAGATTCCTGTTGCCTCAACATACTTGGGTGTCCTTCACTCCTCAAAGGCCCACATGTTCTCAATGTGGAGTCAAAGCGGACATCTGCTGGTTACATTTGCAATTAGGTTTGTGCCTTTTTCCAAAAATCACAGGCTAACTTTTACAGGGAACTGCTTGGCAGGAAGCAGTGTTCACATCAAGCTGATTTGTATGAGAGACCAAGCTGGTAAGGTTGGGTCAACACACAGTTGCAGGAATACATTGTGTGACTGCTACTCTCACTGCAACTCTGGCAGTTGTGCAGTGGTTGCCCTGATGGAGAAAAAAAAATGGCGCTAGGCACCCAACTGGCTCATCAAACTTGATGGAATCCATTGTGATTGTGGGAAATGAAGAAATTAGTAATGAGAAATTCTGGCAGTCGATAGGCTTGACAATAAAATCTCAACTGTCCACAGACAAAGCCAAGTTCTCAGAATACATATGGTATGCCTGAGTATGTGGGACTGCCTAAAAAAAAACAGATTGGTGTGGAGTTAAAAAAGAAAATGAGAAAAAGAGGAAATTGTGGATAAAAGAGGAAAGTATTTTGCCAAAGTATTTGGAAAAATGCTAACAAATATTTTGGCAGTATTTTGGATATTTACAACAAAAATAATAATCAATAATTATCCATCAACTGATATGAAATGCTTACAACATGGTACATTTTTCAGCTATCTCCATGGCCCCTGTGTATTCTTTAAAATACAATACTGAACTACCGCTGCTTTTTCCCCCCCACATTTTGAACACTAGTCTATACTTAACTATAGAAACCAGTGTTCTATTCCTAAGTATAGAACACTGGTTTCTATAGTATTTTTAATGCTGCCAAAAACAGTTTGCCTCATAACAATAGAGCAAACAAACTGATGAGTACTTTGTAGAGGTCCAATAAAATTGTGCTATAAATCAAGAGCACTTTCACAATTCAATAACCTTTAGCTTGAAGCTTCTAACCTGGTAGCTTTAGATACATCTGGAAACACCCAGGACTAGTTGAACATGTTGGCCTAAATATGTTGCAATTTTTCTATTACCTAAAAAAATTGCTGTTTGTGATATGCCAAAACTCATAAGTAATTCGAAAATGTACATCTTTTGATATATTTTTCACCCATGGAGGTCACCAATTTTTTTACCAATGGGTTGATGACACGTTTTGGTCCATTCTCTACTGGAGTCTACAGGAAGGCTAACTTTACCCCAGTAGTTGTTTATCATATTGGTTATCATATTGATTGGTATCATTTTAGATAATGTGTCACTATTGGCTATAACAAAAAAAAATAAAAAATAAAAATTAAGGCGAATTTGGGTAATTACCCACATGAAAGAAAGGAGAGCACAGTGCAAGAGTTGAAGTTGAACTCAACTTCCGAAGGACCAAATCTGGACCCTGGACATTTCTCCAGAGCTCTCATTTGTACCACCAGAACTAACGAAAGGTCTAACAGGTGGTCGTTACTGTAACCAGCTAAAAATAAATGCTGTGCTGCAGCTAAGACAGGCAGAGCTGGACGCTCTTTGAGATGCTAACAGGAGCTGTTCTTCCTGTGGTACTGATATCCATCATATCGCCTCTCTGGCTGCAATGCACGCTCCCGACATAGGGGGAACAGATTTTCACACAAGACCGGTACTGAATGTGAAACCACTACCAACAACGAACGAAGTTCGGCTCCTAAACCGCTGTTGCCTAATTGGACACACTACCACAAAGTTCTTGGTAGTGGTTTCACATTCAGTACAGACAGAAGTGTGATCCGACCACATATCTCTGGTCAGCTCACACCGTTCGACCAGAGGTACATGTCATTCATTGTTTCATTTACGAAGCAGAAGGCAACAGCAGCTACTACGGCCAACTCTGTCCTCTTCCTCTGTCTGTCCTCCTCACCTTCATCACCTCTTCTGATTTCTACATTCTGATCGGTTTCAATGCGCTCCGGTTCAAGCAGACTGAGGAACAGAGGTCACAGTTGGATTGTCCCATATCAAGAGGGGAGTTATTGGATGCTATTAAGGAGCTACAAGCAGGCAAAGTGGCTTTTGTGCTGAATTTTATAAGGAGTCTCAAGAAGTGCTAGCTGAGTGATGTATAATGACTCTTTTGAGAAGGGTCTATTACCTGTTTTTTTAAGGGAGGCAAACATATCTCTGATACTGAAAAAAGGCGGAGTGCCAGAAGACTGTGCCTCTTCTTGGCCAATCTCTCTATTGAATGTAGACTTAAAACTCCTTTCTAAGATTCTTGTGCGCCATCTGGAATATATACTCCCTCCTTTAATCAACAAAGACCAAGCAGGCTCCATTAAGGGTCATAACTCAAATAACATGCACGGATGTTGCTAAACACAATTCAGATATTTAGTCAAAAATCATTACCTGGCATAGTGGCCTCTCGATGCCAAAAATGCATTTGACCGTGTTGAATGGCCCTATTTGTTTTTTACATTACATCAGTTTGGCCTCAGTGAGCGTTTTATAAAATGAATTATGCTTTTGTATAATAATCCCTGCTCAGTGGTTCTTACAAATGGGTTACAGTCCCCCAACTTCCATGTTTTGAGAGGGACTAGGCAGGGCTGCCCTCTCTCCCCCCTACTCTTTACCTTAGCAGTGGAGCCGCTTGCAGAAGCGGTGAGAGCTCGGGAAGACAAACCCAATTGGACAAAGACAGCATAAAATCAGCCTATATGCTGATGATGTGCTGGTGGTATTGACTCAGCCCGAAACATCCAAACCCTCTCTCATTGAGGCCATCAATAAATTCAGCGACATTTCAGGTCATAAAATCAATTTCCAGAAATTGATTTGTAATGTCATGAGGCATCTTGAAGCAAAACCCCAGACTTCCTCTCCTTTCCCCTTTAAGTGGTCCCCACAGGGTTTTGTGCATCACTCCTGCTTTTGACCAGATGTATAAAAGTAATTTCATCCCCCTTTATGAGCGTGTCAGATTGGGCCTGGAGAGATGGTACCATTATCTTGGCTCTGCCGTGTTGCTCTTCTGAAAATGAACGTCTTACCCAGGTTATTATATCTAATACAGATGGTTCCCATCCATTTTAAATAACTGGTTCAGTTCCATTATACGGGCAAGGAGAAAACCTTGTCTCAAAATATCCACACTTTGTCATCCATTGACAGAAGGCGGTCGTGACGTCCCAGACATAAGAAAGTATCAGCTTAGCGCTCAGATACAGGTAGCTCCTGATTGGATACAGAAACCATTTTCTCTCTGGCTTGATATAGAGAGTTCCATGTCTAACGTCCCTTTGAAAAGCTTACTGTTCTTTAATAAATTTAAAATTTTGTTGTAGTAACCCTCTCACCTTATCTACTGTTGAAGCTTGGCAAATAATTCAAAAGCTTGAGGGCAGGTCTCCCCTAACTTCCCTTTTCACTCCATTATGCGATAATCCCCTTTTTCCACCTGGGATTTCTGATTCTGGCTTTTGAGTGTGGGCAACAAAAGGTATATCTGTTCTTTCTGATTTAATAGACAGATCAAACTTGATGTCCTTTGATCAGTTAATCACCAAATATAATATTCACAGATGTAACTTCTTTCAGTATTTTCAGGTGAGGGACTACATTTTCAAGAACAAAACGATGCTCAGCAACCAAAATGTCTCTGGTTGTGAAAATCTATTATTTCAGCCAAAAATTATAAGCTCTATTAAGACCTGTTATAGCTTATTAAAAAATTGGAGTTACAAAACTGACTTTCTTAAAGGAGACATGGAAAAAAGAGCTAGCTATGAAGATTAGCAACGAGGCTTGGAATGAAGCTTGGGAAAATGCTAAATATTTGAGTGTTTGTAATATGATAAAAGCTATTCAACTTAAAATTTTACATCGTGCTCATATATCTCCACATCTACGTTACCGATTTAATCCAGACCTTTCTCTGCTTTGCCCCAAATGTAAAACAGGGGTGGATAATCTAACTCACTGACTTTGGTCCTGTAGGAAAATTCAACAATTCTGGTTCCGTAGAAAGGAAGAGTTGGACAAGATGTTTTCCATTAGCACTGAGTGTAATCCAATGTATAAGTTACTGGGAGCGACAAACAACAACCTTAAGAAGAACCGTGAAAAAAACCTGGGCAGGATGCTTCCATTTTGTGTCCTCTTGAACTGGATAAGAGATAAGGCTTCACCCAAAACACAATGGCAAAGGACTGCCCTTGAATATGTGTCATTGGACTTTTGTTAGGTTTTTAGATAAATATAAATATTAATGATTAGGAGACTTTAAGGGCTGAGAGATCTTTGTCTGCTTGGAGATGCATGCTCTTTTGTCTATGGAGCAGCAGAGAGCAGGCCGATTTGAGAAGCAGAATGCCTGCAGTCACAACTGCCCTGACAGGACAGATGCCAGTCAGGGGAAAGAGTTGACACCTAGCAGGAGAGTGGATCAAAGACTAGATGTCCCGAGAAACTCTTGTTTTATGACCCAGAAGGACACAAGAGCTGAAGTTTTATGGCCCAGAGAGACAACAAACATCTGTGTTTTTATAACCTCAGGAGAAGCAAAGACAGTACCTTGAGAATGTGTATTCTGTTGGCCAATCCTTGTATGCAAATGATTTGTAATTAAGCTACGTCTCAATGTAATAAAATATGCAGTTGCAGAGAAGCACAGTAGAACTGGCCTGGAGACAGAGATGAGGTGATGTCACTGGGCAGAGTTCTCCGTTCTATTCTAAGATTGCATAAGAAAATTTAACCGACTCCCTGTGTCCTTATCAATGTCCAGCAAGAGTGTTGGGTAATGTATCCAACATCTTTCTAACTAGTAAATTACACAATAGAGTGTTATGGCTGCAGTGGGTCTCTGCCCTTTTTCCTTGAGGCAGGACTTCTACAGGTGTCATGTTTTGCCCTGATTAGTGCTCTGCTGCTTTAAAAGCTCATATGGATGCAGCAAAAAGTAGGCTTTTCTCCTCTCCCTCCTCAGACTCAGTTTGGTTTGGTTTGTATCTTATGGTTGGGTTTTGTTAGGTTTGTTTTGCGTTTGCTTATTTCTGGTTGGTTATGGCTTTTGCATTAATCTATTTTGGTTTCTCAGTTCAGATATTCCTTCTGAAGTTTTGTTTCCTTAGTATAATTTAATAAATTCAATTTTGATTTAATCAGAAAATACCTGTGTGGTCTCCTTTAACTTTACCCCACCCAACGAGCCTGGTAGACGTAACAAGAGAAAATATGTTTCATAATATTTGGGACCCCTTCATACTTTATACTGGTCTAGATATTTCTGCTATTTTTTCACATCGCCTCACATAAGATATTGCAATAATGTGTCTTCATTTCTTTCTTTTTTTTTGTCTAGGCCGGGATAATGTTAATGTTGATGTTACTGTATGGTTGCTTGTTTGTCTGTATTAAAAATACAGAAATAACCAATAAACATATGTTGGAAAAAAAAAGAAATCCTCCATGAGGTGACTTCCTTTCAGGCCGTGACTCAACATCACTGACTGGCAGCTGGCCCTGAGGAAGAACATGATGCGGTCTCAGCTCTGGACCTTGGCTTGGCCATTACAATACACACAAGCACACACAGAGTAAAACTCACATCATAAGCTCCAGCTTTAATCTGCTGGTACAATCTATGCTGGTCCTCATCCCAGAACGGAGGGTATCCTACCAGCAGAATATAGAGGATCACCCCTAAAAAACACAAAAACAAAAAAGATAGTGGAAAAAGAGCTTTATAACAAAGATAATCTGCACATGAAAGCATAAATTAAAAGTAAGTCAGGATAAGGTGTAATTAAAGGAGACCTCATTGCATGCAAAATTAGAAGGAAAGAACAAAAAACAAATCATACATAATTCATGTTCAAAAGTGTATTTTATTACAGAATTGGTCATTTTTTCTGCTTATTATTTGATCCCTTCATTCAGATAAATGTTTGCATACAGAGTGCCAGTTATTGAGAAGCCATAGTGAAAGGAACCAAGCAGGAAACAGCTGAACGGTGTATAATCAAAGGACAACCATGCTCAATAATTGTGTTTGCTGGTGCTACCTGGAGCGGTGTTTCTGATTGGTCAGCTGATTGTCAGGAAAAGATGAAAGGCCACTGATAATGTGGATTAATTTGGTAAGCACAAGTGTGTCCTAAAGAGTGTGTGTGTGTGTGTGTGTGTGTGTGTGTGTGTGTGTGTGTGTGTGTGTGTGGGTGTGTGTGTGTGTGTGTGTGTGTGGGGGGGTGTGTGTGTGTGTGTGTGCGAGTGAGTGGTACATCTCAGGTCCAGGTAACCTGGCCCATCGGACCTGTGTGACGCGGCTGTCAGCACCCATTAATTCAAGAGCTTACTGGGCATACACACACATGCACGTACAAACGCATTCACACACACGCACACAAATCTACAGAGCAGAAAGAAACTGGATATGAGCAACTATTCTAAATATACTGCTCATTCAATCTAATTTATGAACATATTTATTGTCATATTTGCATTCAGCTGTCCAACACATTCAATGGCCAATCCAGTCATCTGCTTCTCCACTGCAATGCATTAGCTGTTGTATCTTTGAAACTGTATATCATGTTAATTATTGCAGTGATAATGCACGACCACCTTCTAAGCAGGATACGGCTGTATTTTATCATTACAGTGCAGAAAATCTCAGTTGTATTTTGATCCATTTACTGTCAATGGCTACTTTCACACCAGCTGCTCTTGATGTTCAATTCCACATATTTGCTGAAATATTATTTTCTGTTTGGTCGTTTATATTTGAATGATGGGACTGCAATTAGACTTCTGTGAGAACAGTTTACGACCCCAAAGCAACTCGTGTGATCAGAAGAACAGACATAACAGACATACAGAAGCAGGGCTGGCCCAAAGCATGTGTAAACTAAGCAGCAGCTTAGGGGTGACTAGGGAGCCAAGTAGGATTGATTTTTTTGTTATTATTACTTTTTTTTAGTAATGATATGATTCTATTACACACAATTTCACTATAAAGTTGTATATATGTCTGCGTGTGTGTGTGCACATTTTTCTAAATATAGTAGTGAAATGTGCAGAAAACCTTACCACAGGCCCACATATCCACAGGCTTGCCATATGGATCTTTCCTCAGGACCTCTGGAGACAAATACCCTGGTGTGCCAGCAAAACCTGAAACAGACAAACACACATTAATATTAAACTGGTCAACAAGCTGGAAGAAAGAAAAACACTTAGCACCATGTAGAGCCCCTGGCTCAGTGTCAGCACATGCTGTCTAGTTTTAAACTGGCCTCACAGCACCGTCACATCCTTAGGCAAAGAGAAGGAACACAACTTACAGTAAAGTCAGAACACAACATGAAATGGTTCCAGTTAGAAACTAGAAAAAGCTTGTACTTACCAAACCATGCCTGCTGGTCTCCCTGCACTTCTATAGCCAGGCCAAAATCAGCCAGCTTAACAGCTGCTCCCTTCAGCTTGCTGGCTAGCAGCAGGTTCTCTGGCTTGGATCGGAGAAACAAAATATACCTTTAGTATTTCACAGCAGCACAGTCACATAACAATAAGTTCAAAAGTTGGAATCAAAAGTAAAGGCGCAAAAGTTGTGTTATAAGCCAGGTGGACCGTGTTGGTGCCACAACCACTGGGCTTAGTATGTTTTCTCGGGGAAACCCTACTATCGTTTCATGATGATATGAAAGACAAGAGTTAGAGCTCAGCTGAGCTAGAATCCAAACTGCTAAATAACCAACTCATGCCTCAGAGTAATAAACTGACGCTGTTTGGAGCTTCTGATCTCCAAATAGCTGGGTGGGGAGATGCTGATGGATTCTGCTTAAACAGACAGAAGCAGATACTTGGAAGAATGTGACTGATGCTGAGATGGAAAAGGCTTCAGATAAGGTGAATCACACACACTTTGTGACATTTACAAAAAAAATGCAATTTCTGGAATTAGCCAAACTCTAACAGACAGTAAAATAACAACAAAGGAAGAAAGTGATCATTTACTCCCATTCATTTATTCAATAAATGTTCAGAAATGAAGGTTTGACATTAAGTTCTTCACATAAATGAGTTATACGGAGGACAAGTAGATATGGATGGTGAATCTGAGAGGAAGTTGATAATATGACTTGTTTTTCATCTACAGCAGCAATCACTGTTAAACCAGCAAGACCCTGGTCCCAAAACTGAGAAAACATTTAAATGATATGCAGGAGGCCGTGCTCATTTCCAGCTCACATCACTCTTCCTGGTAGCTGCTGAAATTAAGTTGGGTCCAATACGAAAAACCATACCATGCATACGGAATGAAGAGCTGAATGCCCAGCACACACTGCGGTCTTTGAAAGTTGGAGTTGGATTAAGGTGAAATTAGCACATCTGAAAACATAAGATTTTGTGAATTGTAATTTCTACTAATTTAATTTTCTTCTTTGGATAGATAGAATATACAGGGATTGGACAATGAAACTGAAACACCTCTCATGAAACAATGGGAGGTTTCATGGCTGAATTGAACCAGCCTGGTGGCCAATCTTCATGAATTGCACATTGCACCGGTAAGAGCAGAGTGTTAAGGTCCAATTAGCAGGGTAAGAGCACAGTTTTGCTCAAAATATTGCAATGCACACAACATTATTTGGGACATACCAGAGTTCAAAAGAGGGAAAATTGTTGGTGCATGTCTTGCTGGCGCATCTGTGACCAAGACAGCAAGTGCTTGTGATGTATCAAGAGCCACGGTATCCAGGGTAATGTCAGCATACCACCAAGAAGGACGAACCACATCCAACAGGATTAACTATGGATGCAACAGGAAGCTGTCTGAAAGGGATGTTCGGGTGCTAAGCCAGATTGTATCCAAAAACCATAAAACCACGGCTGCCCAAATCACGGCAGAATTAAATGTGCACCTCAACTCTCCTGTTTCCACCAAAACTGTCCGTCGGGAGCTCCACAGGGTCAGTATACACAGCCGGGCTGCTATAGCCAAACCTTTGGTCACTCGTGCCAATGCCAAACGTCGGTTTCAATGGTGCAAGCAGCAAAAATCTTGGGCTGTGGACAATGTGAAACATGTATTGTTCTCTGATGAGTCCACCTTTACTGTTTTCCCCACATCCGGGAGAGTTATGGTGTGAAGAAGCCCCAAAGATGCGTACCATCCAGATTGTTGCATGCCCAGTGTGAAGCATGGGGGTGGATCAGTGATGGTTTGGGCTGCCATATCATGGCATTCCCTTGGCCCCATACTAGTCCAAGATGAATTGACGCTGCATTGGCCGCAAAAGGAGGCCCTTTTGCTAATAAGTTATTGTGGTCTAAAACCAGGTGTTTCAGCTTCATTGTCCAACCCCTGTATTTGAGTTGATTTGTAATTAATTTTTATATTTGGAATTGTTTAGATTACATTGTTAATTGTTAGACCCTTCCATTAATTTGAGTATAGTTAAATGAATAGAAGGCTATTGTTTAGTAAATGTCTAGTGTGTTGAAGGGAGGTTGTAAATGATTTTTTGACCACTTTTTTGGACACATTTTAGGAACACCTTTTGGAGATTATTTTTTGTTTTGACTAAGATTTAAGACACTTTAGTAATTATTTTTGTCACTTCTTTTGCAAGAAATAAATTGTTTTTTTTACAAACATTCAAGTTGGAAGTGCGTTCAAATCAAACCACCTGTTAACACCCACAACCTTGATTGGAAATTTTGGTTTTTGGAAATAGATGGCCACGACATAAGATGATGCTCTCTGGAATGACCTGGTCCACAGTAGGGGTGCACCGATAAAGTGGCCGGCCAATAAATTAGTCCCGATTTCC
Source organism: Poeciliopsis gracilis (assembly GCA_911649635.1). Classification (NCBI taxonomy): domain Eukaryota; kingdom Metazoa; phylum Chordata; class Actinopteri; order Cyprinodontiformes; family Poeciliidae; genus Poeciliopsis; species Poeciliopsis gracilis. The sequence continues at coordinate 279,127 of CAJVRI010001412.1, forward strand.
TTAGTTTTGGGTTATCAGCCTAAACTTGCATGAAAAATGTACCTTATCCACCAATCTACTCTACCTCCACAATGGACTGAAAATCAGTTGAAATAGTGGGTCGACCCACCAAGTCATGTCTGTATATGTGGTTAACAATAGTCACCCCACCCCTCAAAGTGCTTCAGACAACATTTTAGCCATTCACCCATTCATGCACACATTGATGATGATAAGCTACAAGCCTGCAGTCTGACAGAGGTGAGACTGCCAAGCACAGTTGCCACTGGGTCTTCTGACCTCCACAAGCAAGGTGGGTGAAGTGTCTTGCCCAAGGACACAACAACAGGTCCTCCACCTGCCAACAACAGAGAAAGGTGGAGGGTGGATTGAACCAGAAACCTGTTGATTGCAGGTCGAACTCCTACCACCGTTGCCCTATGAAATATGGTAAATGGGCTTTGTACTTGTATAGCGCATTATCAAGTCCAGAGGATCCCAAAACAATTCACACTACATTCATTCACCCATTCATTCACACGCTGTTGGTGTCAAGCTACTTGATAGTAGCCACAGCTGCGCCACAATCAACGTCGAAATAAGGCAACCAATTTGGCTTTAGTACATTTTGGTATACAGAGGAGCTCATGGATGTGACTATATTATTCACATCCATTAATAATATAATATCACTACTAACTCTTTGGGGCTTTATAACAAACCTACGACATAGCACTTCTCAGCTATTAAGTGCTTGTGCAGATATGCTACTTTTGGTTTTTGTCATATTCAGCACATTCACAGTATCTGGAGGACTGTACTTGGTTCCTAATAACACAAGGATAGACAAATATATATTAATGAAACCAATTGAAACCTTTTCTAATTAACAATACAGACAGCAGTTAAGATTTTAACAGTGTGAGTTGAAGCTCTTTCTTCATTTCTTTGGGCATATCTTTGGATCTCTAATACCCATTACTGAAGAGAATTTAATGTGATAAAATGGAAACTAGGTTTCTCAACGTGTCCAGCTGATAGATGCTGAAAAGCAGATTGAAAAGTTCCGTTCTAAGTCACTTCCATCTTGGTTCATATTCTATTTAGGAACTTCTCTGGTATATCCATTTATGCTTTAAATACCAAAGGACATCACGGGGTTCAAAGACACATTAGGACTGCCTTTTCTTGGGTTAGGGTAAGGTGTTGATATGGGTAGAAATACAAACGTGCATGTGCATGTGTGTGTTTTCCCCCTTATTTGTTGATGGGCTAATTTGTTTCCCTGTAGTTGTTTGTCTTAGAGTTTTGCCAACAAGCCATTGCAGCTGCCTGGCAACAGCCAATCAGATCACTAAGAGGCAGCAGTCTTCCAATGCAAAAAGCAAGCTTATTCTTGCTGAAAGTAAACAAAACCTTGCACACAACCTGCTCCATTTGGTTGCCAAATGAGATCTTTCTGAAGAAATCACATTCAGAAACATCCACTTTAGAAATTTAGAAGAAAAAGAGTTGAATGCAACATGATTTTAATTCAAATTGTTCACAGGAAATGTATTCTAAATATACATCAGCTTAATTTTAAAACCAAATAGTTTGGCAATTAAGTTAGAAAAAGATTGTTTGGATGTAGAAGTGAAGAATCAGCCAAAAGTAGAACAAGAGGCAGAGTGAGGTCACAGAACACGGATGTAAACATATACCCACTTACCTTGAGGTCACGGTGAACCACACCCATCTGGTGGCAGTGGAGCACAGCCTCCAGGATCTGTTGAATGCAATGACTGCATGCAAACACCAGGGGGCCTTGGGTTAGTGACAAGTTCTTACATACTATACATGCCTGTGCTTGCTTTGACACTTGGGCAGCTGGTGGCCGTGTTTGTGGTGAGCCCGAGCAGGAAGGTTAAGTCTGACTGACCACAATCAAGAGCCATTCATGAAAGTGATCTACATACTAAACAGGATTCTGGAGATTTTTCTCTGTGGCTGTAATAGCTGAACTAACTCAGCCAATTTTCAGTTCAGGTGTCAAAACGGAAGTGGGTTTCAACCCTGACCAACTGGAGGAAGGACCATGGAGGAGAGGAGGGAGACAGTGGTACACCTATTCCTGCTTCCCTTCTGTTCCTTTTTACTGTTGTTATGTGCTGGTCAGGAGGGGTGAATTCTGCAAGTCTCGATGCAACCTGAAGGGTTCCCCAAGAAGGAAAACTTTTTTAAACTAATTTTAATGCTAAACAGAGCTTGACTGATAATTAGGATAAATTTTGAAAATATATGAGATTTGACTTTTTTGTTTGCAGTGTCCCTTTGGATGGCATATGTTGTGGATTTTTGCTATTTATATAAAGTGAAGCTTTTGTTCCTCAGGTTTTCTGCTCACTATATCATCATTCTCTCCTAATCACATTTAACATCAACAGGACCATGCGTGCAACCACAATAACCATCCCCCCAAACACTTGAGATGCACCAATCCGGTATTAATATCTGTGTCAGTCCAGACATTGAAAAAAATTCTAAATTGAAATTGATAGCATAAATGTGATGCATACATGTGCGTAAAACTTTTTAAAATGTATGGAATTTTTTTCAGTGTGCTTTAATCTAACTGAAAACATGAAAAAAAGAGCTTTTTATGATAGAAACATAACATTTTTTATTTCTACAGCTATGTCACGGTAGCCCCTCATTACTGTTTGATACTATTATGATGTTAAAACAGCAAGCTGTCCCTCCTCTGCCTCATCGCCTGCTTGGTCCCTGCCTGTGTCAGAGTGTGGCTTTAACATTGGGCTACATGCATTATGTGCTCTGTGTAAAACTGAAGCAAGCACTGTTTAGTGGGCTGTAAGCACTACGCCATACATCACCTCCTTCTCTGTCAACCTGTCTCCATCTTTCTGCCACAGGTGGGCAGTGAAGCAATCTGACAGAGCAGATGAGCAAGCAAAGGGCAGGTTCAGGGTGTGCCAGAGGCGACCTTCAGAGGAACAGTAATTGGTCGATGGATCAGGCACTTTAGAAGCAAGGCAAGGTGCCACAGTTGGGCTGAGTGGTCACTCACTGACCTTCAGGTCCCTGTGTACGATGCCATTTATGTGGCAATGATTTATACTTTCTAGAATCTGCTGTATGCAGTGACTGCAGAGGAAACAAAGACACCAGCCCAGAAGCAAAAAGGAGAGGAAAAGAGAGAGTTTAGGTGATATCAGGCTGACAGAATATAGAAGCACAGAAATCAGCACAGTGAACAATTAGGCTTTCAGTGGAACTGCTGGGACTGTGGCCCCAATGTGCTTATGGGGCTTAAATAACAAATATGTGTGACGTTTATGTTAAATATACTTCACTTACAAGTGCAAATATATTTTATATCAATAAATAAATAACCAAACTGGCCTCCCCATTGTTTTTCAAAGCAGATAAATCATTTGAAACACAGGAATGCAGGAAGTCACTATTGTCTATAGAGGACAACATGTCATCTTGAACTGTACAGATCAAAAAGCTATCATTTTAAACGAATATAAAAAAGATTTTCCTGGTACAAAAGAACTTTGTAATATGAATATTATAAATGACTGTGTGGCCATTTATTTGCTCTGTACTAAAAGGTTTGGGTGGGAATTCATCACTTGCACATGAGATGAGATGAGTGAGCTCTGTGAATGTTTTTTAACTATTGTTTTTTAAAGACACTTTAAGAAACACTTTTTCCCAGGCTTACTAAATTATCATATAGGTGGCTTTAAGGTAAGCAACAACCAAGTAAATACATGAGAACACAAGGAGTTAGCAACAAGATCTGTTACGTTCCAGGGTCCTTAGTTTGTGGAGGTTTGTGCTTGCACTCGCTTTTCTCCACCACCAGATGGCGCCAAGTCCATTCCGTCGGAGGGCGTGGGTGACGTCACACCTCATGCGAGTTTTGGCTCATCAGCAAGATGTTCAAGAGGAGCTAACTGCCAGTCCTGAGTGTTAGCCAGTCACGGTACCTCTGAGCCCCTAGAAGCTTGCTTCTGTTTTGCCTTACTGATCTGCTCCTAGTGAAAGTTTTCCTTGTTGCTTCTCCAGCCTTCAGGTGTTTCCTCCACGGCGTCATCCTCGTGACGCCGTGGAAAGTACCCACAGGTTGCCCGAGCCCCAGACTCACCTTCTCCATGTGCCAACCAGTTCCTCCAGGATTTTCACGACTGGCAGTCGCACCGCTCCTTCGCAACCGCTGACCCTGAACCTACCTGTCCGCCCTCCGACGTGCTCCGGTTGCCTCCTGGATTCCTGCCGACAGACATCACACCACCTGGAACCACAGAGAACTGAAACCCCGGATATTGCAGTAACCCTCCCTCATCTCCAACCTGCCGTTCACAAGTAAGATCTGGCCATTCACTCACAACATTGTCATTTCCCACAAACCTGAACTCACCACCCGACTCTGCTTCTCTAGTGAACCGTTTGTTCCCTGAACCTGCCTCCCTCCCTGGACTTGACCCGAGCCTCCAGTACCCGCCAGCAGTGTTTTTCAATAAACTTCTCTCTTATTTTACATTATCTCCTGTGTCGTGTTCTGCATGTGGGCTTGAAAATTCACACCCATCATGACAGAACACTCAAGCCAACAACTCAACCCAGCAGACGCCATCAGGAGAACTCTGTCAGAACAACAATCCATAATTCAAACCCATGAGACCGCATTAAGACAACCTCACACTCTCCAAACCGAAACTAATCAACGTCTAGCAGATCTCACCACTCTCCTTCAACAGTGTCTTCCTCAGCCTCCACCTCCAGTTCCAACCCCCATTCCAGATCCGGTTCCAGCGATCCAGCCCGTGTTTTCGGATGTCCAACATCCTGCTCCAGAAAGATTCTCAGGTGATCGAAATAAGTGTAACGGGTTCATTTTACAATGCTCCATCATTTTCAATCATTCACCGCAAAGTTTTTTACAAGATGGAGCTAAGATCGCTTATGTCATTTCCCTGTTGTCTGGGAAAGCATTAATGTGGGCAGAAACCCGTTTCCCTGATCCTGCAAATTACGGCTGTTCCTTTGATCATTTTATGAAGGAGTTCAAACAAGTGTTTAGTCACGATTCTGACAAATCATTCAATTCCCGTGTAATATGGGACCTAAAACAGGGCAAACGAACTGCAGCGGACTTCGCCATAGACTTCCGCATACAGGCGGCTGCGACAGGCTGGAATGCCGCCGCCTTAAAAAGTCCATCCATCCATCCATCTTCTGCCGCTTATCCGGGGTCGGGTCGCGGGGGCAGCAGCTTAAGAAGGGAGGCCCAGACTTCCCTCTCCCCAGCCACTTCCTCCAGCTCCTCCGGGGGAATCCCGAGGCGTTCCCAAGACAGCCGAGAGACATAGTCCCTCCAGCGGCTCGCTTCCCGGGGCCCCCCCGGGGGACGTGCCCGAAACACCTCACCAGGGAGGCGTCCAGGAGGCATCCTGACCAGATGCCCGAGCCACCTCAACTGGCTCCTCTCGATGTGGAGGAGCAGCGGCTCTACTCTGAGTCCCTCCCGGATGACCGAGCTTCTCACCCTATCTCTAAGGGAGAGCCCAGCCACCCTACGGAGAAAACTCATTTCGGCCGCTTGTATTTGCGATCTCGTTCTTTCGGTCATTACCCAAAGCTCATGACCATAGATGAGGGTAGGGACGTAGATCGACCGGTAAATTGAGAGCTTCGCTTTTTGACTCAGCTCTCTCTTCACCACGACGGACCGGTAGAGCGCCCGTTTCACGGCGGGACGCTGCACCAATCCGCCTGTCGATCTCACGCTCCCTTCTTCCCTCATTCGTGAACAAGATCCCGAGATACTTGAACTCCTCCACTTGGGGCAGGACATCTCCCTCGACCCGGAGAAGGCACTCTACCCTTTTCCGACTCAAGACCATGGTCTCAGACTTGGAGGCACTGATCCTCATCCCGACCGCTTCACACTCGGCTGCGAACCGCTCCAGCGAGAGCTGAAGATCACGTCCCGATGAAGCCAATAGGACCACATCATCCGCAAAAAAGCAGAGATGCAATCCTAAGGCCACCAAAAGCGGATCCCCTCAACACCCTGGCTGCGCCTAGAAATTCTGTCCATAAAAGTAATGAACAGAATCGGTGACAAAGGGCAGTCCCTGGCGGAGTCCAACCCTCACTGGGAACGAGCCCGACTTATTGCCGGCAATGCGGACCAGACTCTGACACCGGTCATACAGGGACCTGACAGCCCGTATCAAAGGGCCCGGTACCCCATACTCCCGGAGAACCCCCCACAGGGCACCCCGAGGGACACGGTCGAACGCCTTCTCCAAGTCCACAAAGCACATGTAGACCGGTTGGGCGAACTCCCATGCACCCTCTAGGACCCTGCTGAGGGTGTAGAGCTGGTCCAGTGTTCCACGACCAGGGACGAAAACCACACTGCTCTTCCAAAATCCGAGGTTCGACTATCCGACGGACCCTCCTCTCCAGTACCCCTGAATAGACCTTGCCAGGGAGGCTTAAGAGTGTGATCCCTCTATAGTTGGAGCACACTCTCCGATCCCCCTTTTTAAACAGGGGGACCACCACCCCAGTCTGCCAATCCAGGGGAACTGCCCCCGATGTCCATGCGATACTGCAGAGTCGCGTTAACCAACACAACCCTACAACATCCAGAGCCTTGAGATACTCCGGGCGAATCTCATCCCACCCCCGGGGCCCGGCCACCGAGGAGCTCTTTAACTACCTCGGCGACCTCGTCCCCCAGAGATTGGAGAGCCCAACCCAAAGTCCTCAGGCTCAGCTTCCTCAATGGAAGGCATGTTGGTGGGATTGAGGAGGTCTTCGAAGTACTCCGCCCACCGTCCCACAACGTCCCGAGTCGAAGTCAGCAGCACACCACCCCCACTGTAAACAGTGTTGGTGCTACACTGCTTCCCCCTCCTGAGACGCCGGACGGTGGACCAGAATCGCCTCGAAGCCATACGGAAGTCTTTCTCCATGGTCTCTCCGAACTCCTCCCACGCCCGAGTTTTTGCCTCAGCAACCACCTGAGCCGCACGCCGCTTCGCCCGCCGATACCCATCAGCCGCTTCCGGAGTCCCACAGGCCAAAAAGGCCCGATAGGACTCCTTCTTCAGCCTGACAGCATCCCTCACCGAAGGTGTCCACCAACGGGTTCGAGGGTTGCCACCACGACAGGCACCGACAACCTTGCGACCGCAGCTCCGATGAGCCGCCTCGACAATGGAGGCACGGAACATGGTCCACTCGGACTCAATGTCCCCCGCCTCCCCCGGGACGTGTTTGAAGCTCTGCCGGAGATGGGAGTTAAAGCTCCGTCTCACAGGGGACTCCGCCAGACGTTCCCAGCAGACCCTCACAATACGTTTGGGCCTGCCAGGTCTGACCGGCATCCTCCCCCACCACCGGAGCCAACTCACCACCAGGTAGTGGTCAGTGGACAACTCCGCACCTCTCTTCACCCGAGTGTCCAGGACATACGGCCGCAGATCCGGCGAAACGATGACAAAATCGATCATCGAACTGCGGCCTAGGGTGTCCTGGTGCCAAGTGCACATATGGACACCCTTATGCCTGAACATGGTGTTCGTTATGGACAATCCATGGCGAGCACAGAAGTCCAGCAACAGAACACCACTCGAGTTCAGATCGGAGGGAGCACTCCTCCCAACCACGCCCCTCCAGGTCTCACCGTCATTGCCCACGTGAGCGTTGAAGTCCCCCAGCAAAACGAGGGAGTCCCCAGGAGGGGCACTCTCCAGTTCCCCCTCCAAGGACTCCAAAAAGGGTGGGTAAGCTGAACTGTCATTCGGCCCGTAAGCACAAACAACAGTCAGAACCCGTCCCCCCACCCGTAGGCGGAGGGAGGCTACCCTCTCGTTCACCGGGGTGAACCCCAACGTACAGGCGCCAAGATGGGGGAGCAACAAGTATGCCCACCCCTGCTCGACGCCTCTCACCGTGGGCATCTCCAGAGTGGAAATACATCCAGCCCCCTCTCAAGGAGACTGGTTCCAGAACCAGAGCCATGCGTCGAGGTGAGACCGACTATTTCTAGCCGGAACCTCTCAGCCTCACACACCAGCTCCGGCTCCTTCCCCACCAGAGAGGTGACATTCCACGTCCCAAGAGCCAGTTTCTGCAACCGAGGATCGGACCGCCAGGACCCCCTCCCTCGGCCACAACCCATCTCGCATTGCACCCGACCCCTATGGCCCTTCCTACAGGTGGTGAGCCCATTGGAAGAGGGACCCATGTTTCCTCTTCGGGCTGAGCCCGGCCGGGCTCCATGGGTAAAAGCCCGGCCACCAGGCGCTCGCCAACGTGCCCCACCTCCAGGCCTGGCTCCAGAGTGGGGCCCCGGTGACCCGCGTCCGGGCGAGGGAACACTAAATCCAAGGTTTGTAGTCATCATAGGGGTCTTCATATGCACCTTAAAAAGTGCATATTATAATGCCCTAAACGACACACTTAAAGACGAGCTGACGTCTCTAGACAAACCTAAAACACTGGCGCAATTAATCAGCCTGACCATCCATCTAGATAATCGACTCCGCACCCGCGCTAAACAGAGAGACCGGAGGAACTCGCCAGGGGAAAATTGGGAGATCGCTGCCTCGGCTCCAGCGGTCTCACCAACCAGGTGGGTCGAACTCGTCTCACTCCCGAAGAGCGCCAATGGGAGGTGTCTCCGCCCGTCTGTGCATCTATTGTGGTTCTCCAGGTCATTTTCTTGCCAAGTGTCCGGTCCGTTTAAACCCTCAGGTCCGCCAGTAGGAAAGGAGGGGCTGGCGGACCATCTCCCAACTAATAATTCCCTTCACTTGTTACTCCCAGACACCATCCTCTATAGAAACCAGTCATTTCCCCTTTCCGCCCTCATAGATTCCGGTTGTGAACAGAACTTAATGGATGAGACCCTCGCCAAACAAATAGCTGTTGATATTGAACCTCTGCCACTCCCTCTGCGCGTTACCGCCATAGATGGTAAATCGCTACCTCAGATCACTCACTGGACCAAACCGCTCCATCTGGTCATTTCTGGCAATCACAGTGAGTTGACTTCATTTTTCGTTTTTTCTACTTCCAACTCTCCTGTAATTCTCGGTTATCAATGGTTACAACAACACAATCCCCAAATAAACTGGTCTGACAGGTATGTCTCATCCTGGTCCACGTACTGCCATTCCTCCTGTCTCCGCTCAGCAGTTCCCCCATGTTCGTCGCCGGCTGAGCAGCAGGAGGCGGATCCTGTCGATCTGTCCACTATCCCATCGGAATATCATCTCTCAGCCGTTTTCAGTAAAACTAAAGCTCTCTCCCTACCACCTCATCGTCCATATGACTGTTCCATCGACCTTCTCCCCAGAGCCCCACTGCCATCTAGCCGCTTATATAACATATCCCGACCTGAAAGAGAAACTATGGAGAAATACACCGAAGAATCATTAGCTGCCGGCATTATCCGTCCGTCTTCATCGCCCCTGGGAGCGGGTTTCTTCTTCGTAGGGAAGAAATACGGATCTCTAAGGCCCTGCATTGACTTAGAGATCAATGCAGGGCCTTAGAGATCATCACTCTAAGGCCCTGCATTGATCACTGTTAAAAACAAATATCCCTTGCCACTTCTCTCATCAGCCTTCGAACCCGTTGATGGTGCCACCATCTTTTTCAAGCTCGACCTGAGAAATGCGTACCACCTCCTCCGAATCCGCAAGAGAGACGAGTGGAAAACAGCTTTTAAGACGCTCCTCGGTCACTTCGAGTACCTGGTCATGCCCTTCAGACTATCTAATGCCCCTGCATTTTTCCAGGCTCTTGTTAATAATGTTTTAAGAGATTTCTTAAACATTTTAGCTTTTGTATATCTTGATGACATCCTGATTTACTCCAAGTCCCCTGAGGAGCATAAACACCATGTACGTCTGGTGTTACAACAACTATTGGAGAACAAACTTTATGTTAAAGCTGAAAAATGTGAATTCCATCAGACCTCTGTTTCCTTCCTTTCCTTCCTGGGTTTCATATTAGGGGGCGGACAGGTCAGGCCGGCTGAGAAGAAAATCCGGGCGGTGCTGGAGTGGCCAAGACCGGAGACCCGCAATGTTTTCTGGGCTTCGCTAATTTTTACCGCCGATTCATCCGGAACTACAGCCAGACCGCACTACCACTAACCGCACTAACTTCTTCTAAGATCCCCTACAGCTGGACCCCTGAGGCCGACGCTGCATTCGCACGTCTCAAGCACCTCTTCGCTCATGCTCCCATATTAGTTCAACCTGACCCCGCTAAACAATTCATAGTTGAAGTTGATGCATCTGAGACTGGTGTGGGAGCAGTACTATCTCAAATCTCATCCTGTGACAATAAAACTCATCCTTGTGCCTTTTTCTCACGCAGATTAACCCCTCCGGAGAGAAATTATGACGTTGGAGACCGGGAACTCTTAGCCATTAAGTTGGCTCTGGAGGAATGGAGACACTGGCTGGAGGGGGCAGAACATCCAGTGCTGGTCTGGACTGATCATAAAAATCTATCCTACCTTCAATCCGCTAAGAGGTTAAATCACTGACAGTCACGTTGGTCCTTATTCTTCTCTCGGTTCAACCTGTCTATCTCCTATCGCCCTGGCTCCCGCAACATTAAACCTGATGCTCTCTCACGTCTCTGTTCGCCCGATGACTCCGACAAGGTTCCAGCTACTATCCTACCACCCAGTTGTACAGTAGCAGCAGTAACCTGGGAAATTGAAGACATCATCAAGCAAGCACAACAGTCAGAACCTGCTCCAGATTCCTGTCCTCCCAATAAGATCTTCGTACCGTCCTCAGTCCGCACTCATTTCCTTCAATGGATCCACGCTTCCAAGTTTTCAGCACACCCCAGAGTTAGCCGCACTATAGCTCTGGTCAACAGGAGATTCTGGTGGCCGTCTGTCCATAAAGACGTCCGTGAGTATGTCCTTGCCTGCACTGTCTGTTCCCGAAACAGACAGCCTCCATCTGGTCTGCTTCAAACTCTACCAAAACGCCCCTGGTCTCACATTGCTATAGACTTTATCACAGGTTTACCTCCTTCTAAGGGCATGACCACCATCTTCTCGATTGTTGACCCATTTTCCAAGGCCTGCCATTTTGTTCCACTCTGCAAACTACCCTCAGCCTTCCAAACTGCTCAGCTTCTGGTGAAGCATGTGTTCCGGTTCCACAGCATACCTCAGGACATACTCTCGGACCGAGGCCCACAATTCACCTCTCAGGTTTGGGGAACTTTCTGTGCTGCTCTAAATGCTAACGTCTCCCTCACTTCTGGTTTTCATCCCCAGTCCAACGGCCAAACCGAGCACCTAAATCAAGACCTTGAAACCACCCTCCGTTGTTTTACATCCACCAACCCCTCCGACTGGTCCCAATTTCTCCCATGGGTAGAGTACGCACACAACAGTCATGTTTCAGCTGCCACCGGTCTGTCTCCATTCGAAGCATCCATTGGCTATTAACCTCCATTACTCCCATCTGATGAAGAGAACATTTCTGTCACCTCCATTCGCCATCACATCCGCCGCTGTCAAAACATCTAGAACACAACCCTCCACAACCTGAACCTAACTGCAGCTCAGATCAAGCGGTAAGATGATTGAAGAAGGCGACCTGCTCCCACTTACACCCCCGGTCAACAAATATGGTTAGCCATACCATACCATACCAACTTTATTTATAAAGCACTTTAATACAACCACAGCTGATACAAAGTGCTGTACACAATAAAAACAAATAAAAACTCTTACAGTTTAAAACAAACATACAATATAAAACTAGATCTCGTTGGAGTTGAAAGCCAAGTTAAACAGATGTGTTTTAAGACGAGCTTTAAAAGTGGACAGTGAAGGGACCTCTGACCTGCAAAGGCAGGTCATTCCATATCTTAGGACTCACGACAGAGAAAGCCCTGTCCCCTCTGAGCTTCCTTCTAGATCTCGGTACCTCCAGGAGTAACTGATCTGCAGACCTGAGAGACCGATAAGGTATGTAAGGGTGAAGAAGCTCAGTGAGGTAAACCGGGGCAAGAATATGTAGCGATTTAAAAACAAGCATAAGAATTTTAAAACGGATCCTAAAATATATAGGCAGCCAGTGAAGTGAGGCCAGGACAGGAGTTACATGCTCTCGCTTTCGAGTTCCTGTTAAAAGTCGTGCAGCCGCATTTTGAACCAGTTGCAGACGTGAGAGCAGTGACTGACTGACTCCCAGATATAGTTACAGTAATCCATCGAGACATTCCCCTCAAGTCTATGTCCAAGAAACTTTCTCCTCGCTACATTGGTCCTTTCGAGATTGAAGCCGTCATCAACCCATCCGCTGTCGGTCTCTGTTTACCCGCCTCCCTCCGCATCCATCCCACCTTCCACGTGTCCCAGCTCAAGCCTGTCCAGACCAGCACACTCTGCCCTCCGGCCGAGCCCTCTCCACCCCCCTGTGATGTTGATGGCCATCCCGCTTATTCTGTCCGCCGGATTGTAGACTCCGTCGGCGAAGTCGCAGCTGGCAGTACCTTGTCGATTGGGAGGGCTACGGTCCGGAGGAACGCTCCTGGGTCCCGGGTTCCTTTATCTTGGATCCATCCCTTATAAAACCTTTTAAATCAACTGAATCCACACCAAAACAGAATCTCATCAGATCAAAGTTACTAAGGTCAGTAAAGGGCCATCATCTATTGATGGTGATAAACTCCAAAGCTCCACAATGAGAAAGCATCTGAAATGGCTCAAGTATGAACCATGAAATTAAACTCTACTAATCTGAGTCACTGTTAGAGCATCAGACCATAAAGATTCTGTTTTTAGGGGATAACATTTCATAAATCACACTGAGATGGAGAATAAAAGAGGTCTGACCGAAACAAAAGAACAGATTACTTAAAAACATAAGAAACACATAAGTACAAAAATATGTGAAGTGTACAGTTCTTGACAATTCATACTGATACATCGGATTGTTCCATTTCTAAAGTTTGTGCTTTCATATACCTTCAAGGTACAAAGTATAACATTTCTTACCAGCAAGTTATCCAAATATCATAAGATCAGACTCAACACTGACCTGGCATCAGCTTCGCTGTAGTACTCCCTGGCAACAATGTCCTCAAACAGCTCTCCACCAGTGACTCTGGTGACAAGAAAACATGCAACATACTTTGTTAAAGAGTAAAATCAGATGGCTCTTTCCATGTCTGCAGAAGAAAAACCCTCCACATTTTATCAAATTCTACATCCAAACTGATTCTGTGCTGAAGTTAGGAGTGCACAAATACATCGGCCCAGATTTCCTTCATTTTGAAAGATTGACAAATAGCCTACCAATCTCATCTCTCTTGCAGGCAACCCCCCCCTCCCGAAGTGAGGGGTTCTGGGGGGGAGGGGAGCATTGCCCACCCACAGAGTCAGTCATGCACTGGAAGTTGTTTTCTCTTTTTTTTTTCTTGTTTTTTACATCAGAGTGTCCAACTATCCAACTTTCTGTTATTCCTATCTCCATTTAATACAACAGGGGTTCCCACACCCCCTTTATGAATAAATGTTAGAGATTTTTCGGTATTATCATTTTGTTATTACTAATGTGATTTTTAGGTTAGAGTGTTTCCTCTCGTGTGTGTATAAACTGACGACTGTCTTCACAGAGGTTGTAAAACTTTATGGTTCTCAGACCTTAAAGTCTTCTTGTGTTTATCTGCTCACTTCCTTGATTGCTAGTTTGACCTAGAGCTGAACTGGGCTCAGATGGTAGGTCAGATATCACACCTGGAACTGAGTTGTTGGTCTGTTTGTGTTAAGTGTTTTATGACCTCTGTTGTTTCCTGACTGCACCATGTGATTGTTTTCTTTTACAATAAAGAGGGAGCTCACGTGAAAGCAGATCAGAACTCTCTGTGGACAGCTTGAAGAAAGTTGTTCATGGAGACTTCTCCTTCTGCAGAAGCCTGACCATGTTTAATTCATATACGTTGTCTGTGGTTATTTTTGTAGGTTCGAGAAAAATACCTTACAATATACATTCAGCAATTACAATTTAATCCATTGTTAACATGTCATAACATGTTTTTCCAAGCCGCCTTTAAATGTAACATGAGTGTCAAGATGCTCATGCTGGTTTTACACCTTGTGCAGCAGCAACAAAACATGTAGAGCTGTTCAAGGGTTGGTTAGAATCATGGCAGCAAACCAACAAAAGGCAAATAAATTTGTACAGTGTTTCCCCCCTAAGCTAACAGAGTGAGTTGAGTAATGCTGTTGGATGCAGGTAATGTTTGTTAAATGATGACAAATTGATGCCAATACAATTTGGCATCAATTGTATTGATGCCAGCTTGTTAACAAGCTAGTAGCCTAGCTTGTTAAGAATAGGCGACGAGCATAGTTACTATTTCTGTTCAAAAGTGAGTAGGGCTGGTTACATTCATATGAGTAACTTTTAGGGAAAAACTACTTATACGAGTGGTTTTACTGCACTGTACTCTTTTAATTGAGTAATATTATTATTGCTGCTCTTACTTGAGTAGACTGATTTTGCTTTTAAATAAATTGACTTCAGAGATTAGAAATATTAGATTCTTAGATTTGTGCAACATACAAGCTAATGTTTACGTAAATTTAAGCAGAATCACTCAAGATTTTATACATGTCACTGTTTACATCTTGGCTTATTCTGTATCAATAAATATGAATATTTTACTTTAAAGATTGCACAAGGGTTGTTTATGTATTTAGATGAAAGTAAACCATAAACCAGTGTGGCCCTCGGCTAAACTCCTCTGGGACTGGGCTGCTAAAATGTCTGAAAATGAACCACTCTCCTTCTCAGAAAAAAGAGGGCAGAAAACAGGTATTGGTTTAAATCATCATCAGCAGAAAAAACTGTGATTGGTGAGGAATCTGCAGTTGGTACACCACTAGCAGAAATTCCATAATTCCCGTCGAACAAGCTATTTCTGGAAATACAGGTAGGAATATGTACAGTTAAGGTCAGCATTATTAGCCCTTGGTGATTAAGCAACACAAACTTATTACCATTAAAATAACCTAAATAAAAAGTGTTCATACTTGTGTTACCATCAAAAGAAGAGAAAAACTCCACAAAGTTTGATCTGTATGTTGTTGTTTTTTTATATGTTGAATTGTAACCTTGCTGCAAGGCAACAGTGCTACCAACTGAACAGAAATGGATGGATGAATTGAAACCAGACAATTGAATATCTACCAAAATCCTGTGGCCATTTTTATGGGAGTTCATCTCCAAGCTAGCCTGGTCATTGCCTTCCTGTGCAATCTCACTAGAAAAAATTTTTTGCTTCCAGCTCAGATGGTTTTTTCTTCCCTCGACTCAGATTGTCTGTGGTAGATTTTTTATTGGGCGAACAGAAGGAGATGTAGTGAACAATGACAATTTTCTGTCCTGTTTTAGAATTGTACTCTGTCTGTAATCTTAGCAACAGCAGCAGAGAAAGTGAATGAAGCTGTTCAGTCCGTGTTGGCTGCACTTCCAAATATTAAATTAACATTAAAGTTCGCTCAGATCTTCTCTTTTCACAGTGGAGGACGGTTGTTCACAGCACCAGCAATTTCCAGTAAGCTTCTTAGAATCAAAGTGGCGCATTCCTACCATCATGGACAAATGTTAGCAGTTAAAGTTTAAATTTACCATCTCAACACAGTCCAAACTTCCAGGAAGCAATCGTTTCACAACAGCTGAGAGCCTAGAGCCTCTGGACAAAGCAAACGGCATAAAACAAGGGGCTGCTTTCTACCAGGCTATTTCCAAGCAAAGACTTTTGGACAACTCACTGAAATCCTGCAGGAAGAACAAGAATGGATTAATGTAAACGCCCTCAACTCTCATGAGGATATGGGTGCAACATGTTTTTGTCACCTCCAAAACTTGGAAGAGTTTTGGGTGTGACCGCGAAGGGTTAACTGTCTGATTGGGACATTATTATGACTTGAAAAAAAGAAGCAGCACTTACAGATCAAAGACCAGATAGTGGAATCCTTCTTCTGATATGCTGTCATGGAGCCGGACTGTGAGGACAGATAAAGACAGACATGTTAGAAATGACACTAGCTACGCTTTAGGCACTTTTCCACAAGCCCGCCTCTAACCGGTTTGGTCACAGTCCACCTCAAACAGATTCGTTTTCCATTGGCAGGTCCAGTGGGGCTCTGCCTGGCTGTTCTCAGATTTTTGTACCAACTTCAGGGGTAGTGCTAGCAGGACTGAGCTGAGTACTGCATCGAAGCGATTTGATTGATTCACTGAATGATGTCATTCAGCGAAGACATCACTGAAAACTGCTAACAGCATTTTGTGTATTAAGCCATGGAACACTTTAATCAGGAGCAGCAACAGGAACACATGCTGTAACTTTTGCAGCAGAATGACCGTGATTAGCAGTGTTGCTAGCAGTTCGTCACTCTGAAATACAGTAATAAATAAGAGAGAAACAGTGACGCTGTGGTCAACCTTCTGTCAGAGCTGCTGATTTGGCTTGTCAGACTGAAACACCAGAACTACATGACATTAGCTTGAGATGTGAATTTAATTTTTCATTAGGTTAAAAAGGTAATAATAAAATTTATGCATGGCTACTGGTTTAGAGCTTTTAAATGCATTACTTGAATCCAAAAGGTTTCACATTTTAAAAAAGAAATGCTAGAAGGTACAGCAAAAAAATCAGCTAATCTCAGTCTTTTTCATTATGTTAATGAATTTTGACAAAGGCAAATATTAGGGTATATTTTGTTGCATCAAAACCAGAACCTCTTTATTGCCAAGTGTTGCTGCAAACATCAGAGGAGAGTCGACCACAGCTGCTGCTGCTCATGGCCTGCCTGCACTAGTAATGCTCTATGAAAAAAGTCTCTGAATAGATTAATTTTCCACAAATAATTTGAACTTTCACAGATTTTCACAAGGTCCTTCATATGAAACTTTTCATATCATTCCATCTCTCTGATCAATAGCATTTTAATACTAGTCACAAATACATAGCTATACATTTTTACTGAAGAGAGACAAATTAAGTTTTAATTGGTGATCTCCTGAACATGAAACATCTGCCAAGTGAACCTCCAAATGTTGAAAGTAAAATTTGATTATGACAGAAAACATGTAGAGAGTAGCATGCCTCTGCCTTGGAGTTAGCTGCCAGATGTTGTGCTCCTAAAAATAGAACATTGGGAGTGATGTGCTGACTGTTCTGCGGTGATGTAGTTGGTAGCACTGTTGCCTTGCAGCAAGAAAGTCCTGGGTTGGATTCCCAGCTTGGGGTCTTTCTGCGTGGAATTTGCATGTTCTCCCTGTGAATGCATTGATTTTCTCTGGGTACTCCAGCTTCCTCCCAAAGTCCAAAAACATGACTGTTAGGTAAATTGGTCTCTGTGGGCCAGGTTATTTGTCCTGTCTGTTTCTAAGTTGCCCTGCGACAGAATGATGACCTGTCCAGGGTGACCACACCTCTCGCCTGGAACATAGCTGGAGATTGGCACCAGCACCTCCCGACCCCATTAGGGACAACAAAAGAAAATGGATGGATGGTTTCAACATACATAAATGAAAAGATTTTAAATTGCTTAACATTTATATGTAAGATAATGTTTACTTTGTACAACTTCAAGGAACAATATTCATAGCAACGATCTGATGCTGTGAGTTTACTCTTTGAGTTTGAGCTCAGTTTATTCACAAATACAAATTAGTAAACTGCAATTATAATTTACTGCTTTTTAGGTTGGCCAATTAAACTACTCCCCCTATCCCAGATTTTACTAAATCTAACTGCTGCTAGAGGGTGCTGATGAGTTTAGTAGCTAAATTCTGCTCAAGGAATCAACCCTGGACCGGCCCTGCATGATGAGTTAAATCCGCTGCACTGCGCACAGAGATGTGGGAGATTTAATTAATGCTGCTAATATGGCTTTAGTAGCTCTAAAGCCTAAAAATAGAACATTCTGAGTTTTTAATAAGAGTCACAGGGCTTCAGGAGGGGCTGGATGGGAGACAGAATATGACTCCAGGGATCCAAGTCTTTATCACACATTTGAGGACAGCTGGAAAAAAATGGAACACGACTGTTGAGTACGGTGTATGTAAGATTATACAAAATGTTGTCTCAGTGTATTATATCAGTGGTCCCCAACCCCCGGGCAGTGGACCAGTACCTGTCCGTGGACCAATTGGTACCGGGCCGCGCAATAAATAATTATTTCCGTTTTATGTATTAAATAAGTCTGAAGGAACTTTTATTTTGAAAATTCTTCAACCGGATTCTCTCGGTTACGTCCTGCGCGCCAACATTGAGCCACAAGCAGCAAAATGAATAAGAAACAGATCACATTCTTTGGAAAGTTTTTTTGCGACGGGAAACGGCCCAGAGAAGAGACAGGAGAATGAATTTATCCTGGTAGGTGATTCCCACATTACAAGCTGCTCTGCTACTGTTGATAATGTAAAGTTCTCCAAAGAAACATAATTTATCACAGGGGGTTGATGTAAATATCCATACAGGTCAGCATGTGTCCAGATTAAGTGAAAGTATGCGCGCGCGCTCAAGCAGCGGCAGCGCTCCAGAGGAGCCAACAGTGTGATTGGTCCGAGCGCTGCTGGCTTTAAATGCATGAACTATAAACCTATCTTCTACAAACTCATCTTTTAGAAATAAATCTGCTCTGCCAGTGAAACATTAGAGTAACAGAGACGCTTGCAATGCAGCTTAAAAAAAAACAACAAAAAAAAACGAACATCAGTAACTACAAGACCCAGTGTAGATTGGTTCTTGATGACCAATATACATTGGTCATCAAAAGTACAACACAAAGTAAGGGAAGACAGAGAGATGCAGTAAACTGGAAAATAAATCAGTTACCAATGTTGGCATGTTTGAGTAGGCGACAGATCCTGGCTTCGCGCTCCAACTTCTGGTGATCTGTGGAGACGGGAAAAAAGCGTTAGCCAAGTCCCCCTGAAATTCAGTGTCAGTCAGTCCTTTGCCCATATATACATTTGACTTTCAAGAGTGTTAAAATAAGATAACCAGTTACATCAAGTAGTGTAGCTGTACAGTTAAATAGCACATAATACCGCATGAATAAATCAATATGTATTCATGCTCTCATGAAACCCACAGTGGAAGAAGACAGGAAAAATAGCAAACCCTCTTGTATCATTACCGTTAATTATAGTTATGTTAGAAAATTGTCCAGATAACTCATAATTATTTATGGCAGATCAGAAGGAGGTATGACACCTAAATGGCAAAAAGTTATCTAAAATTCTACCAAAGATATTTCACAATGTTCTTTACTTGGTCGGGGTTTAATGAGATCTTACAGCAACAAATTTTATTCTGGCATTAATAATTAGCCTTGAACAACCCAACTGCTGTCAGCACAAATGATCCTAATAGTCTACATGAACTAGGAATGGAAACAAACACTGAGAATGGTGGACAAAACAAGATCCGAAAGCTGGAGCTGTCCAAATAATTCACAGCTAAAGTTAAGGGCTAGCTCACAATTTTGTGGGTGTGGTCTGTACAAAAACACCTATAAAGCATTTGTTTTGTGCTATTTTAGATTTTGGAAACTACTGTAGCATAAGTGGGATCATTGGGATTTCTAAGGCTAATACCAGCCTATCCATGCTAATGGACAGAATAGGGCTTCTCCAAAGCCAAGGTGGGAGTACTGCCTCTTTTTCATTTGCCAGCACCAGCTGCTCAGTTTCAGGTACCGACATAAATCAGTAGCCGGCTTCAGGATGGACATAGAATGGAAGTAGCCACTGCTGGGTGTTCAATACTTCATTTTGGCCCTAAAATGAAGACTAGGAATAAGGCAATCCTTAGCCTAGCAGCTAACAGTGAGTAAGTAAACATTTCACTCTTCACCATATGACATCACACTTAGGGAGAAGAGTGCACAGCAGGGATGAAATCTGATGTTTCCCAGAGAAAAGGAAAATGAAGCTACCAAAGAGAGATCAATTCTATGGGAGGAGCAAACAGCACAGCAGACTGTTTAAGCTAATATCAGCCACAGACGTCTAGAAGTGTTGTGTCTACATTGGAGCCGTGGCAGTGGTGATCCAGCATCATATATATATTCATATATTCATCATATATTCCTTCTCTTGTCATACCATTCTGACTACTCTAAACCTCCAGATGCACATTCACACACATACATAAATAATCTAAACTGTTGAAGGTCAGACAAGTGAAAGTTACCAGCTCTTTCTAGGTACAAGAAAAATATATGTCAAAAGAAGGGTTTATAAACCTGAGACTCCTATCAGGTTTTTTGCTGCTGATTCCGATTCCAGTCATCCATGAGGCTGATCACTGCCGATCACCTAGATTGGCTGTTCATTTTTCACTTTAGGTATAAATACTACTATGTGATCTGGCAAAATGGAAAAATGATCAGGCAATAAATTCACCTAATTTAGACAGACATATTTCAATACAAATCTAAAATCTTTTTTTGTTTAAGTTACATGCTTCAGGTGTTAGCAGACGTTTGGTGTGAGAGGTCACTGTCTGGTGGCGGTTGAACAGTGTGAAATATCACACTATTAAAATATTTTAATATTGTAAATGTGCAATTTTAGAATTGTAAGACTGTGTGTGTGAATCTATAGTAGTATGTGGCAGAAAAAAATTGTGTGCGCGTGATATTTTAATAGTGTATGTGTGCCATGTTAGTCTTGTGTGGGTCTCTGCAGTAGTAGTGTGCGTGAGAGAAAATAATTGATCTCCTAAATGGCCCATCACAGATGGCATCCCACCACTCACTCAAATTGGACGACTTGAAAGGTTTTCTGGAGAAAACTTCACTTGCATCAGGATTCATATTAAGCCCCTCTGAAGAATCGTTCTCAATTTAGGAGTCCAGTTTAAAAGTCACAGCTCTACTTCCACAGCACTTTTAGAGGTGTGTGTTGAACGTGCAGTGACAAATGACCAAATCTATATAGTGATATAATATCACTATATTTAGTGATATTATATTTATCACTAAATATAATAATTCATATTATTATACCCATAATATGAATTATGGGTATAATTTCATATATTACTTGATTAACATCCTTCCAGAAGGTCTTCAACTCTGGACATTCCCATAAAATATGAAAGTAGCGTGCAGGAACCACACCACACCACCTCCAGCAAGAGAACTGTGAACCATCCAGCTTCCATCTCTGCTTTGGCATAATAAAAAATCTGATTGGATTCTTCCAGCAGAAATGGCGGCATGTTAAAGAATTTGTGGTGGACAGAGTGTTTCTTCACATCTGCATCCAAGCCTCAGGTGAAATTATTACATCTGCTTCCTTTTCCCATCGTTGTCTTATATAATCTGCTGAGATCTTAGTCATAGCTGTTAAGTTTCTGTAATATTTGCCAATGATGCCGTTTGTATTTTTCCCAGCATATGAATCCATAAATATTTGTACTATTCCTGGCTCTGCATCCGAATCAGGGATTTTGATTTCCTTCGTAAAGAAATTTCGGACTTGTAAATAACAGTAAAAATCTTCTCTGTCCATCTCATAAGTCCGACACAAATCCTCAAATTTTACTAGATCCCCATTTTCAATTACCATATTTTCCGGACTACAGGTCCCATCAGCCATAAAATGCATAATAAAGAAGAAAAATACATACATAAGTCACACCGGAGTATAAGTCGGGAAATTTATTTGATAAAATCCAACACCAGGAACAGACATGTGATCTTGAAAGGCAATTTAAAATAAAAATAGAATGGAGGCAACAACAGGCTGAATAATTGTACGGTATGCTAACATTACATGACAAACAACGAACTGAGAACATGCCTGGTATGTTAACATAACATATTAAGAGTTATTCAGAAAACTATAGCATCAATAACATGTTAACAAGTTCACCAAGCAATCCGTGTCACTCCAAATCACTCCTGATTGACATTGTGACGAGAATGCCTGTGCTAGTCACCTGCTGGATGAGAAGCATTTTCGGTTCTGTTCTGTTTTTTGTTGGGTTTTTTTTTTTAAGAAAAATGGTTGACTTGCAATATCTATAAGCAACTGGCACTCACTTGAGTTAGCTGTGGAGAGGGTAGTGACTAGCACACCTAAGTTGGTCATCCACTAATGATAGCCAATCATTAGCAGGGAAATGCTTAGGTTATTTGTATAATAGGCTATATGTTCTATCTTTAAAATGTTTGCTTAATGTCAGGTTGGATTACAGTAAGGTCTTTCAAAAGAACTGCTTAAGTGGCTGACCAGTGTGGACATGCTAGTCATTAGCCTCTCCCATGCCACCAGTCAGAAATCTGCTTCTCATTTGCCTGTGCAGGCCACTGGGTTATCATTAATGAGATCAATACCTAGCTTCAGAATGGATTTATCCCAGCACTACAATTATCACTGGTGTATAATAGTCTTAATTTTGGTTCTACTTCAGCACCACTGTTAAAGCATTATGAGTTGCGGAGGAAGAGAGGCCACATTGCTGCTGAATACTGTCCTTTATTATTAGTCCAAAAATCAAACCTCTTGTTACAAATGTGCAGAAAAATAAATAAAAAAAAAAAAAATCTTTCTACACTTTCTCTAAAACTTTTCCATCCAACAGGATGTATTTATAACACAATTCACAACAAAGATTACAATAGATTTCAAACATTTTGTTTGATACAAACAAAATGTTTGTATCAATTTTGTTAATATATGGTTTATATTCATGGCACACGAGCTACAGATACCTTCACAGCAGGAACATTCAGACGTTCTATTCATCCATAAATTCAGTCAAAAAGATTAGATTAAAAGTCAACACCACACATTATTATTTGATTCCTGGTAAACAATGCAGTCTTGTAAGGGTGCGCCAATGTATTGGCCCAGTTGATTTCCTTAATTTTGGGAGATTTGTGATTGGTTGATACTTGCATGTGAAGCCAATCTTATCCCTCATTTTTATCTACCTCAGCAAAGATCTAAAAATCTACGACTGTCCTCTTTTACTCTGTTGTGACAAAGGTTTGACTGACAGACCGGCGCACCAGGTCATGACCCCACTGTTACCAATTCAGCAACTTTCTTGCTCTATTTTGCGGCATTTCAGAACACAAAAAGTTGGCCAAAATTGAACCGGTAGGTCATGCTCTTTAAAGAGCGGTAATGGATGATTGGTCAAAAAACTGTGAACCCCTTAGTATATTACTGAAACTGCTTCAAATATTACAGTCACTAAATCAATGTTTATTATATTTCAGCTGCTCATCTGTGCTGTCCGCACTTCTTCAGATACAAATTCACTTGGAATGGGCTGAAATCATCAGAACACAGGACCTCACAGAATGCACAAAAATTCTGCTGATGTTCATTATTAAGAAACAAAAACCAACAGTTTTAAAAACACTCAATGTAATTCTGGATGATGTTCTTTTTTTTCTTTGTTTCGTCACACTTTGGAAATGTCCTGCCGACCACATGGTTTTGGTTTCTGGGAAATCTAAACCTGGTTATTCAAATTAGTTAAGCCAATGCCAGGCTCATGCAAATAGGAGTCAGCCTGCAGCATTAAAAACAAAGAGAGGCACTAACTCTACAACAGTAGATAGTACAACAGTTCATGAAATATTCTGCAACGCTGTAGGAACACATGCAAAGAGAGATTGAGGAGGACAGAAAGGGGACTGTATGGATCAGATTTTTGACCTTCCAGCCACTTCCAATGAGTTTCACCTTATGCATCAGCATCTAAAGTCTTATTGTCTGGCTTTAGTTGAAAACTTTTTGGTCTACTCAATGTTTTTCCCAAAAAAACATTCTCCACGTGTTTTGTCAAACAGAAAAATGATTCTCAGGCATCACGGGCATCTTCAATCTTTGTTCCATAGTATGCACCAGAGTGGTCAACAAGAAAGTGTGGATTCCTAACAGCAGTGGAATGCACTGTGACACACTGTGAGCAGTAAAAGACAGCAACAGGACAAAGTCATAGCCACTCTGGATGAAACCTAACATATGGACACAATAGCAGTGACAAAATCTAAACATTTTCCAGTGTTCATGGGAGCACAAGAAGTCAAGGTATACATGGCTAAATGCTTGAAATTTCACATGTACAAATTTCTCTGATCACTAAGCAACCAATTGCCGCATCGTGCAAGTTTCACAGGTTATGAATGGAGAGGAATCGAAATGGCCTCCCATGTGACTCCCAGGCATCTTCATCAACACTGATGGGAGAAATGAGAAAATTATCTGCAGTTATTAAGGCATTTGGTGCAGTCTGTCCAGCTGAACAAGTTCAGTGAAAAAGCCAAAGTTTTCATTTTACTTCTCAATGTAGACTCCAACTCTCAGGACACCTATTTTTGCCTGGACATTTATGGTGGTATTGACATAGTTGAACTTAGCACTTTGGTGCTCTAGTGTTAGCTTCAACTAAATACTGTCATGGTGTAGCACTTTAGCATTAACAGAACAAATGTTACAATTAGCGCTTTAGCAGCTTAATAAAAGTTAACTTTCCTAACTTTTTAGTAGGCAGTGCCTACCACTGGTATGAAGTGAAAATCAGAGTGCATCAGGCTTGGTGTGGTTCCTCTGTGGCATATCAAATCAAATGATATGTATATAGCACATTTCAGCAACAAAGCAGTTGAAAGGGCTTTACATCATAAAAACACAAAAATACAAAATTATAGAACACACAGTTAACAACTGAAACATTACATTGATGTTAGACATCAGATAGAGTGTTGATTAATGTTTCATTGATTATATTTCAAAAGCAACTCTGAACAGGTCTACATTTAAAGGCATTCAGTGTTTCAGCTGTTTTACAGTTTTCTGGGAGTTTGTTCCAGATTTGTGGTGCATAGAAGCTGAATGATACTTCTCCATGTTTGGTTCTGGTTCTGGGAATACAGAGCAGAACCAGAAGATCTGAGCGGTCTGGAAGCTTGATACAACCATAGGCGTAACTTCCTGAAGGACTGGTGTGGACATGTCCCCTCCAACTATGGACTGAAGGGGACAGTCCCCACCAATATTTCCTGGACCTTATATTCTTTAGTTGCCTGCAACTAATTGCAGACAGTAACTTGACAGCAGCTGTACGCTGTATTCAAAGCATTAACAGCCAGTTAATGTTTTTTAAAATTTCTTTGTAAAATGGAAATGGCAAGTCCGCTCAGTGATCTAGTGGATTGGACATCACGTGACCAATCCACTAGAGCGCCACATTCGCTTTTGCTCAGTGGTGGGAAGTAACTGTACTTCGGTACAATTTTTGTCCATCTGTACTTAAGTCGATTTAATAATGGATACTTTTGACTTTTACTCCACAACATTTTACAGTAAGAATCTGTACTTTCTACTTCACTACATTTCTACAAAACCATGGTGTAACTCCCCACTCCCCCCTTTAGAATGTGAAGTTCAGGGCCTTAACATGGCACTGTAAAATCCAAGCAATAACGTGACTTTATAATTACGTGTGTGTTGTCACCCAACAGACACACGTTGGGTGACAACACACCCATGTGTCTGTGCATGTAGCACAGACACATGCGTGCACAGTGTGTCGACATGTGCAGTGGTTTCCTCTGAGCGGGAGAAGATGTCTAATTGTCAGTAATTGAATTCCGCTACATAAATCATAAGACTGGCGACGTAAAATCAGAAGCGCTTCGTCCAACTTTAAGCGTCACTTGGAAAGGGAGCTTAAATGAAGGTAATCTATGTGGACATGATGTTAGCAAAGCCAGCTGTACAGAGACTCATACGTTTCATCTGCGATGAAAAAAGTTGTCACTTGTGCTGAAATGGAGCCTAGGCGAAAATTCAAGCTGGGAGACTCGATCCAGCTGACACCCATCTCCTAATCACCACGTCCTACCGCAGCCAATCGGGTCCGGCAAACCAAGTCACCGCAGCCAGTCGTCATCCAGGAACGCATTCAAAAGCCAAGCCTCCGGAGGGGTTGTCCTGCTCGTCGGTGCGCTTGACGCTCAGTCTGCCAGTCTCGGCAGCCTCCCTTCTGTCCCGGGTTCGCAGAAGCATCAGATCGTCTTTCACTTCTTTTACCGCTCAGGTCCAGGGATCTTTCTTCGGCCGCCGGGCGCACTTCTGTCGTCTTCCAGTGGCTCCTCACCGATCCATTTGCTGCACCTCGCCTTCCTTCGGCCTCCATCTGCGGCAGCGAAGCAGGAACTCGCCCCGCCTTCTCTCCCTCACGTCGTGGACGTATTCCGTCATTCGCCTGGTTCCCCGCTCCTGCTCACGATCGTTCAACGACTGCGGCTCTCCGGCGCTGCCCCCGCAGCCGTGCGCAGGCCGTTCCCACGACCTGCCCTGGTTCCTCCTGCTCTTTCTCGGTCTCATCACGGACGTACTCCACTTCCTGATCGTCTGAGGGTGAACGCCGCCTCCGGACCACTGCGCTCTCTACATGTGCCTCGGTTGCCAGCCGGCTCTCAGCCTCATCGTGCCGTAACCTCCCCGCCCTTCGCGGGCGTTGTCAGGTGAGACGTACCCGCTCCTGTCTACTTTATCAGCCTTCCGTTCAGCTCTCAGCGCGTCAGTACTTTAACTTTAATTAAAGTACTGACGCACGGACGGCCCCGGCGGGTCGTCCGTGCGCTTCAGGGCAACACTTTGTGCAGTCAGCGAGCCGGGTTTCAGATCATCTCAGTCTAACCGGTTCTTCATCCAGCTCCATCCCGGCCGCCCTGGCCGCCGTGGCCCCCTCCTCGTCGCCTGCTTAAATCACTCAACTCCGTCTCGAGCCCCAGTTCGCTTCTCGGCACACCCCGCCCTCCTACCCAGGGGCCCGCCGGCCGCTTGCACAGCTTCAGCTTATTTAAACAGGCTGTCATCAGGAGAACGGATCCTTTAAGGTTTACGGTCGTATCCGGGTGTTTAGTTCGGTTTGATAAGGGTATCGTTTCATTGTTGCTGCTTTATATTTCAGGGGTTGTGCCGTTTGAGTCTCTGCATTACCTCACGTAATTCTGCCTATTTTTCATTTAATTATGTGTCGTTGGTCAATCCCAGGTGTGGCTCTCGTTCGCCCGAGAGCCGCGTTCAAGACTATTTCGTTTCTAAGGCGGGTCAGGATACGCATCCTGGCTTCCCGTGGTTTTATCTACTCCCCGGATCCAGGTCGAACCGGTCATATTTATCCATGGGAGTCGGTTCGGGCAGGAAATTGGCTTTTATCCGCCTAAGTTGTCTTAAAGTCAAGTGATAATCAGCACAAACGACAAAAAAAAACAAAACAAAACAAAAAAAAACACTCCCAGCCATCGCTGCTGGTGGTTCATGATCGCGTTGCACAGATCAAGAACTCGGGCCTCTCTGGCCGTGGTCATGTACGTTCTCGTCCGAGCAGCAGCCCGTCCATCAATCAACCATGCCGTCAGCTCTACAACTCCAAGTGGCCCAACTCACGCCACCATTGTTGGGCCAGCGGCACTTTCCCGGATCCTGTCCCAGATCGTGGCAGAGTAGTTCTCATCGTTTTCGGAAGCCGCTCGCAGGCCCTAATCCATCAGCCTTTCTGCATCTAGCAAACCCCCGCCGCATTTTCCGGCCCCTGCGTTAACCTCAGTCAGCTTCGCCTGGCGGCGATCCGGCCTTAACGAGTGTCCTTGTCTGTTGATCCCGACTCGTTTCAAGGAGTCGTGCATGCAGTGTATCGCTGCCATGCATCTAAAGGAGGTCCGCATCATCTGCACTTGCCGTTGTTCGACACTCGCACAAGTTGACCTAGCCAATTCTTTTCCTGACGACGCAAGGTTACTCCTGCTGTTGTAGTCCGTGGGCTTTGCAGCTGGAGCGTGGCAGCAACCTCAACTTCATCTGTAAATCTACCCTCCCATCCGATAGGCGACTGTCCCCCATAGTCGCCTGTCGCCAGCGGTTCAGCTTACAGAGTTTATTTTTCCTCGTCGGGGCAGCGTTCTTATAAGTGCTCTCGGTAATCCCTTCCAGTCAGTCGCAGCCCTCTGCCGAACATATGTCTGGCTTTTCTTCTGACATCCCTACAGATCACCAGCCCGATGTTGACTCATGGTCTGGCGTCTTGCCCTGGGTTTTTACTTAAGCCGGTATCTCGTCTCGTTCTTCCCCTATTTCTGTATCTTCTGACTGTCCCCTTTTTGGGGCTTTTTTTTTCAGGATGGGTGACGGTTCCCATTATTGGTGGGCCGCATCCCATAAAGCGGCTCTTCTCTTAGCAATCCTACTCGCTTCATCGCTGTAATGAAGAGACCTTCATTACTGAGTTAATTTGTTCAATGTATTGTATAGCATGGAAAAAACATTTGCACTATGCACTTTATTTAGCACTGCACTTTAAAAGTAGATATGTAAATGAATAACATTTTGCAAATAGAAAGTTTTAATTGTATTAAGTATTTTAGTGATCAGGGTGTAGCCTTTGTTCTGGGCTCTGCACAGCTGCTCCTCATTGACCAGTGGAGGTGGTTGACTGTGAAGAGAGGATAGTTGTTACTTAGAGCAATGAGCTAATATAGAGTGACTCACCTGTCTTTTCTGTGTCCTCTCAGGATGTTTGGACAAATATTGTCCTAAGGGGCTGGACAATGTTATAGGTCCTGGGAGAGACCATTGAGAAGAATGGGAGAAGGGTGTTGTTTCATGGTGTACCGTTTTATGGTGTTTTAGTAGGGGTAAGGATAAAACATAAAAATATTTATAAAAAGGTAGTCGATGTGTTGTAGTAAAATGTATTATTTAATTAAGCGGAACAGGGTAAAATGGGATTCCCTTATGAATTTACAGATGGTTCGATCTGTCACAGCTGGGATTATTTAAGACTGTGGTAATCACCTGTGTTTAAATTGGCTCGTGATTGTGATGCTGGGAGGAATAAACCCTCCGTCCCACCTTACTCTGACCTACCTGGTTCATCTGCACCGTAAAATCCAGCCGAAAAAGGCCTATCGCTTACGATCGCCCTCAACACAAACTATAAATGCTCCAGATTTCGAGAAACGGGAAGCGTCAAAGTTCAGTGGCCGTAACCGGATTGTCTTAAACTCAAGTTGCATACTACCTCAGGAGTTTAAGAGCTCATGCTCATAGAGTAAGTCGACGGCATAATTGCTCGAGTCTGGAAAGTAATTCAAGTAAGTCTCACCACTACAACCTCCTCACTAAGCGCGCACACGAAGGCGCTACGATCTGTATTCCACACTCAGGCGGTTCGGCATCAACGCTGTCCGAAGTGTTCCAACAGCTTCTCTCGGCCGCTGACCATCCTCAGCCTTCCATTCTTTGTCAGACCGTAACTTCCGGCCGAGCTCGAAGCTCAACGTTCCATGGCGCAAGGCTCCCCGTCGGGCCTCAGGTCTGTCAGGACTCAGCCATGACGGCCCGGTTCGCCGCCTCATCAACACCGCCTTGGCATATCAGCCTCGCAGGCTGCAGGCCCGCCAGCGCTCATCAGCCTCTCCAGCGCCTATCGCCTAGTCAGGCTGCAGGCCCCCCATCGCCTAGTCAGGCTGCAAGCCCACCATCGCCTATCTCCTAGTCAGGCTGCAGGCCCACCATCGCCTATCGCCTCGTCAGGCTGCAGGCTCTCTGGCGCGCGATCAGTCTCATCTGACCCCAGTCAGGCTGCGCTTTCTTGCTAGCTTTCTACGGCCTCCTCAGACTGAGCGAATTCACCTCTGCGACTCGAGCATTCAATCCTTCCAGCGACCTGTTATCTCAGATCTGAGTTTTACCCGGACCATTACAAGCTCCTCATTAACCATCTAAAGGGAAAGGCCCACTACCATCTCCATAGCTCGCTTGGACGGTCCGTTTTGCCCTTTTCACGCCATGTTCAAATACATAATCAAACTGCGCAAACTCTATCCCGAAGCCAAACCTCTGCTGCTAAACTCCGAAGGCTTCCCCTTGACCGCCGAGTGGTTCGTTCGCCACCTAAGGCTGACTCTAACGTCGTGAGGTCTGCAGTCAAGCCAATTTTCAGGCCATGCATTTAGGATAGGCGCAGCCACTCATGCCGCCACTAAGGGCGTCCCCACTTCGTCCCTGCTACAGCTCGGCCGCTGGTCGTCATCCGCTTTTTCTTCCTACATCAGACCGCATACCACAGCCGTGCTTCACGCTCAACGTTCAATGTCTGCAGGTGAGCTTCTCAGCAATAACCGGGGGTGGAGCTATAGCATTTCTTAACTTTCTTTCCACCTAGGGTTCCTGCGGGTCCGTTGGGCTTCGGGTCTGTCAGGCCTTAGCCCGATGGCCCGGTGTGCCGCCTTTTCAACTGTGCCTCCATCGCCTATCGCCTAGTCAGGCTGCAGGCACCACCATCGCCTATCGCCTAGTCAGGCGTAGGCACCACCATCGCCTATCGCCTAGTCAGGCTGTAGGCACCACCATCGCCTATCGCCTAGTCAGGCTGCAGGCACCTCCATCGCCTATCGCCTAGTCAGGCTGCAGGCACCTCCATCGCCTATTGCCTAGTCAGGCTGCAGGCTCTCTGGCGCGCCGATCAGTCTCGTCAGACCCCGGGCGCCCGCAGAGTCGACAGACTGCAGGCCAGCAGGCCTCGGCCCGGCACCCTCTTTGGGGGGAAGACTGTCCAAGCTCGGTCGAGCTGATGTCCTGCCCGCGGTGATCCGCGACTCACAGTCTCCTGCCGGGCTGAGCGCCAAAGAATGTTTATCATTAAATCTTCTAACTGCTATATTTCTACTCTGTGTGAGTCTCTCCAGATTGAATTATTGTGTGGAGGTGTTGACTGAGGTGTCATATATATGTGACCAAAGTCTGCTGCAGTGATGTGCAGTCAGGGGAGACAGGTGGCTCTGCCTCACCTGTCATCTTTGAAAAATAATGTATAAAGATAAAATAATTTCTCTTGCTATTTTTACCCTGGGGTTTGAACTATAAAGTACCTATTTTTCATTTAGTTTAACCAATTCTGATTATTTTTTCTTCAAAATCACAGAATTTTTGCATTTTCCCAGTGAGCTGAGCCTCACCTGGATTGATCAACATCTCACTAACCATTCTACCAGAGCATGTTTCTCCTGTCTGTATGTCGCCAATAAAATGGCTAAAACGCATTTAATGTATAAACAGATTTTTCATAATTTAGCTTATATAATATAATGTACAGTGTTTATTGTCACCAGCTGTGTGCGTAACATGTTTTGTGTCGTGAGCAGCAATCAGAAACAGCAGAGAACAGATTCGTGGTGAGGCAGGCCGTTCTCCTGCCTCGTGGCAGGGGGCGCTCATGATCCCAGACATTGTGACTCCACAGAGTAAGAGACTGTAACAGCTAGCTAGCCATACAGCAAAGTGCAGCCATATATTTATAGTTTTCTTCTGTTACCACAGCCTTGTTGCACTGTGAACTATAGACAGTGTTGATGGTTGAGTGTTTACCATTAATGGATTGGCTTAATTGCTATGTTTAATAGTAGACAGTTGTGTTTTCTGATAAGGGAAATATGGGCAACCACCCAGGGCGTTACGTTTCAGGGATGGCAGGAGACGTCTGCGGGTTGTGGCAGAGAGATGGAAGCAACGCAAAATGTACAAGAGTTTGAATTGATAATGGCTAAAATTATCTCAGCTCTAAGTATTTAATATCTAGGTTTTTATGGGAATGTGGACCTTTTAGATCAATTTGAGAAGCAATTTTGATAGGATAGGTACACTTTATTTTATTGTGTCACTACAAAACTGCTACATGGCTCCTTGGTTGCATATCCTCCCCTACCCACCTTCTTTCCATCCCTTTCTGTTGGATTTCTTTCTAAATAAATGCCACTAGTGGCAAAAAAAGTGAAGTTCATGCTATTGGGCAGGAGACAAGATGTTTCCATCCATGAAATTATGATCAATAGAATCACATATCTTAGTCTAAATTATGTCACAGAGAGTAAACACAATAAAAAACATGCATTATCAATGGCATTGTTTGTTAAAATTGCAAATTTCTGATGTATTAAAATGAAATACAAGGTACTCTTAATGATATTGTATTAGTGATTAGGTAGTGCATTCAGCAAGTCTTTCTTCTTCTTTCCTTTTTTTATGGCGGTTGGCAAATAACTTAGCTGCATCACCACCACCTTCCAGATTGGAGTATGGAACAGACATTTAACTATTATAATCTCCCCATAATATCTGTTATTCTTAGAAAACTAAAAATACTGCTAAAATCTACATCCCCAGATGATCTCAAACAATTCCAATATCCAATTTCTGTTTTATTCCTACTTAAATATCTAAATAACACCTCTCTTTCCTGAACATACGTATTACATTCTAAAAAAATATGTTGTACTGTTTATAATTTTCCAAAACAATTACAACAACTAGTATTATGTTTATTAATTATTGGAGCCTGCCCATAGCAATGCATAAGGAGAGCCCCAGTCCTCTTTGTAACCACCAACTTGCAACAAATTAGCAGGCAACTAATAACTTAAGACTGTGTTGTGGTGATAATACAGGCCTGTTTAGCAGAAGCTTGGCAGATAACTAGGTTACATCTGATTCTGGGAAGGTCAAACTGCTAATTTGTGCACAAAGAGCCCTACCATCCAGCAACATCCAGCCCTACAGATTTTCTTTTTCCTTCCAGAGTATGAAGAGGCCTGCACCTGCTTCACATATTCAAACATCATGCATCATGATCGTGATTTATACGATGCTGCAAAACAAATGAACCCCATACGCTGAGGAAGGAACCATGAAACCAGACAACATCATCATATTCACCCAAACAAGATGTGCTCTGCAGCTGACTGGGACACCACTGCACACTAATGATAGAGCTGCAGCACCATGAGAGCTGCTCACTTTTAGTTAGACCCTATTTGGGAGTAGAACATATGTGACCAGTGGCACAGGGAATGCCAGGTTTTAGCAGGTTCAACTCCTGGTGGTTTTGAGTTTTAGGCATTTTCAGTCCTCAAATTATGTTGTGTATGTGCTGGCTGAATGTTGTCACCAGGAGAGCTTCCTTTGGGAACTCAGACACACTGGAACACACTAAAGACTCACTTCAGTTGTCCCACTCTTGCTCTCGGTGAAGCGGACACTTTTTTCCTCTTCTCCCTCCCTGCCCTTGCCTGCCCTGCTTGCTCTGTTTTTGTGGTGTCTTTTCTATATTTTTGGAACCTTTCTTTGCACATCGTCCAAATCTACAAATTATGGATCTGGTAAACTGGTCTATCAATGCAATTGATCAAATTTTCTCAAAGAGAAGACTGGGCACACTCTTGTCCTGTGGGGACACACTCGGCAGGGTACACCCTGAATTTGTTCATGATAACAGGATTTCTGCTGTTTGGAGCTTGTGGATACCTGGCTTATGATCGGACTTGGCTCATCCAGCGAACACTCAGATTGTTGGTGTGGACAGAGACGCAAGTTGGATGCAAGTCTTGCTGAGACTCACAGACCAGCTGAGGACTCCAAAACTCACGAACAGAATGGAATTGATCTCGGAGAAGTTGCTAGTTTCAGTTCAGTGGAACGACCAAACTAATTTGGATAATTGGGAATTGAGATGTAAATGGTAAATGCACTGAACTTATATAGCGCTTTTCCAGTCATTTTGACCACTCAAAGCGCTTTACACTAGAGTCACATTCACCCATTCACACACACATTCATACACCGATACACAGACCGGTAGGCAATTTTGGGGTTAAGTGCCTTGCCCAGAGGCACATCGACATGTGGAAGGAGGAAGCTGGAATCGAACCTACAATCTTCCGATTGCAAGATGACAACTCTGCCACACAACCACAGTCGCCCCACACACAACCACAGTCGCCCGCATGTATTGGACAGACTTTAGGGAAGATTGAAATTTGTAATCTACCTGATCTAAGACATTCAGTATCTAAATGCAGCCCTTCCATGTTGCCTTGGAAGGGCTGCATATTTCCAATCTCCTTGAATATATGTAAACATAACACTCCTTCCACCTCATCCCCTCCTGTTATCCAGGCAGTTGCGGAACTGAGCGCTCCAAAGGACATTCCTTGATAACATCTTATCGAACTTCTGCTAGGAGGCTGAGCAACATAGTTTCATGGCCCTGTGATGTCACCGTCTTCACTAATGTCTTTGTTTTGCCCTTTGTTTTGTCTGATTGTTGCCATGTGGCCTAATGTGTCCTTTTGATTTTTTTGATTAAAAGTGGATCACTTTTAATCCAGAAAAGGAATTAAAACAAACTTGGAATCCAGAGTCTGGTGGTCGGGGCACCGAGGTGGTCCACCAGTGCTATACCTAACCCTGCCTAACACTTTGTATTAAAAGATGTTAAGTAGACAAAAAATTTAAAAATATTACAGGGTAATTATATGTTATGGGAAAACATCGCCAGTGAAATGCTGTTTAAACCCACAACAGACATGAACTTTACTGGGAAGACAGAGCCATACCTGGGCAGTGTGTTAATACGTAAACGCCCCACATAATTCTTTGTTCACAAATATTAAATCATTCTCACCGTTCTGTCAATGCGCATGTCTGAAAGCACGACTACAAGCTATTCCTGTGGTTCAACGGCGCTCAATTCATTTTTGAGGTGGGGGCCCATGGGGTTTTTCATCACCTTTGTTACGCACTTCGAATGTCAGGCGCACGCACTTGTTCAATTTATATGATTGGCACCTGTCAATCAATTCAGTGGGTTTGTCGCAATTTGTCCCAAAGTAAACAGTAAACATTCTTTACTGATATTTTTGGATCTACCATGCGCTGCGGTCATAGAGATTTGGTGGAAAATAATCAGAAAAAAATGTTAAAAGTTGCAGAAGGCAGCTTTACACAGAGCATTTAGATGGTGGAATAAACTTTATTCCATTTTCAAAACTGGAGTCTAGAAAAATGTAAAAGAGGACAAATGCCTGCACCATCATGAACAGCTGAATACAGATTGATGGTATTAAAAGACCCTGTTTGTATGAAGATTTTGTCGTCATGACATCATTGGTGTGAACGCATCAGTATCAGGTTAAACAGTTGTCCAACCGGGTGATCCGTCAGCTCTTAAGTTCGCCATACCACACAGACACGCACACAAAGCTCATAAACCAGCAACCCGAAAGAACCCCGCACACGGTAAAAAGCTCTGGCAGGATCCAAATAACTGCTCTTAGATCTACAGGAGGATTCAAACTCCGCTCATTCATTTTTAGCTTACAGAAAAAGCAGCAAGCATTCAGGCTTTGGCGTGGCCACCTTCACACTCACACAGACTCGCTAGTACAAGATGTTTTAACACAATCAATTTTTTTCTCCTAAATGTTATTAGTAAAGAGGGTTAGATAATAGTACGAAAAAAAAATTTATTCTTTTCTGTTTTACTTAAAGGAACATCTCTAAGTACGCACAGTGAGTCCAGCTGCAGGTGCATTGTGCTCAGCTACTTATTACAAGTCCAAAATACACACAATACAGCTATAACAAGGATAGACAGGACAAAAAACATGACTGGTCAAATATATGGTACATTAAAAGAAATAATAGATAAAATAGACGACAAATATCCTCCTGCAATGCCAGTTTAGAGCAGCAGGACAATCTAATGGTTCCAGAGTACCATCACATATCTGGATGCTCTTGTTCAAAAACCAAAAGGCAGCGCAGATTATATTTGCTGCATGTTCCACAAATTGTGCAGGAAAGATGTCAATATTTATGCATTAAAAACAAAATGAAAAACACCATGAATAAACTTTAATGTGCTTTATTTAGCAGACAAAACTGAATTTCAACAGTATCCTTTGATATTTATGACTACTGATGGCTGATTGGCATTTGGAAGAGCAAAGAGAAAAAAAAAAAAAAATTCACAATTATTTTTTGACCTGAGCCAAAATTATCTGCTCTGGCCAAAGTGTGGGTGAACATTTGGTCCGGACCATAAACGGACATGGGCCCGATGTCTTATTATTTAATCCCAACGCCATTAGAAAGAAAACACCACCACAGTTCTATAAATGGTGACAAATACAAAAATATCATTGAATTTTAAGGCAGAATTGGTTCAGACCTGGACCAGATCACAAAGCTTTTTATCAGATGTCAGACCGGTTCATAATACCAACCCGACCTGAAGCTGCTGCATGTGTGTAAACCTTTGGGTGGCTGTTCTGATGTGGAGGTTTTATCTGTACCTCAGTCTGCATAGAAACACAGAGAGATGTCACTCATGGATTGTCAGAATTCTGTGCAGCCTGTGTAAATGTCTGGAGGGACGAACGAACGGGCAAGGCAGGGAAGGGCCGTAAAGTGACGGGGGCCAATGATCCACTGTCTATGCTGTGGTTCATATAGAGCTTGTTGTTGTGACATCCCCCGTCCCCCCTTCCTTCACTCTCTCAGTCACTACTTCCTCTTCTGAGAGGGGAGATGTGCTACCAGCTCTCCATCTAACAGGTGAATTGAGTTTCCTAAATCTGCTGGGATTTACCCTGTTCTGTCCAGAACTGAAGTAAACTCTATTTAAGCTGGTTTCGAGAAAGGATTCGCTTGGTTACTGACGGCCTCCATCCAGATGTCTCTCCCTTCTCCCCCCTGTGAATCAGCCAGACTGAGCAGCCTACAGCCAACTAGTTCCACAGAGCACATCTGTTAACGGTCGCTCCTTCTCTTTATTACAATGTGCACTTGTTACTGAACCAGGTTGGTTTTAGTGACTCTGGCGAGTCCCAAGGATGCTGTTTTAAATTTGGGCTAAAGCAACCTATAAAACATTTCCTACTTTTCTTCCCCAGAATCAAACATCATAGCTATTTTACTACCATCAAAGAACTTTGAGGTGACTCATTGATTGAATGTCCACAACATCTTTTACTTTTTCTTTATGCTAAATATTTTTATTAGTAAAGCAATTTTGCAAGGGTCAGTACAGCTTAATTCAGTAGCAGAAATAATCAAATAAGTAAAATCAATCATCTAGCCTATCTTTCCCTAACGCTGATACTGAGAACTAAAAAGGGAACCTTTGAGATGAAGTTTGGTGTTTTGAACCCCAGAATTAGCTTGATGATGAAGAAGGTGTTGCAGCAGGAGGAGGAGGTTGATTGACGAAGGCAGGGATCTCTGTGGGTCTGATGAGCTTCATCTCTGCATCGACGGTGAGGTCACACAGGACTTGGGTCTTTATCTTTTCCTTGGTCTTCATCCTTTCCTTGGTCTTCATCTTTGTCTTTGACCTCTGAACCCAGCGGATGAGAGAAGTGCCACATGTTGCGGGGCTGACGGATTGGTCCCCATGTGCAAGACAGTCTTCGGCTCTGTGGCCCCGTCTCTTCTTCAGCTGCAGAGTTCTTTGTCCATCTCGGTCTTGACTCGAAGCTGCCTGGAGGATCCAACCAAAGATTCCTCTTTTGCTCTCCCCTTATATAGGGTTTATCCATCCTTTTGGTGCATTTGCATTGGCTAACACTGTTGCTGTGCTTGTTTCATTGGCTGACTGCTTGGACAGATGATCTCATGTCCATCACTGTCTTAGAGACATTATGTCCTGATGACTGTACTAATGTCTCAGGGTTGCTTAACATTCCTCTCTTGGCTTTTCTTTGAAACATTTAAGTTGTTCAACCATCTATCTTCAAATAAGGCGTTGGTCATCTCTGCTCTCCCGTTAGTCCCAGTTACCCCTGACCTTTCACCTTTCACCTACTATCCACCTCCAACACATCATCAGTGATCTTTAATAGCAGTTACACACTTTACACCACTTCGAGTTCAATGTCAAAATCACATTCATAACCCTTTTAGTGTCTTTGATTTAGCATTCATTTACTCTTCTTATAAGCATAATGTGAGTTATGACAGATGTTCTGAGAAGAAACCAAGAATAATCTATTACAGTAATTATTTGATACCAAAGTTACAGTTACTTGTTTTACTTGTAAATATTCCCACAAGTGTAAGTGTACATGCAAGTATTGTTATAAGTAAACCAATATTAATATAAAGTAAAGTACTTTACTTTAAATCTTATCCAATTACTCAAAATGTTTAGATTTCATCCTTTAAAACTTTTATGCTTTTAAATAAGGACTGGTCTCAGCTATTTTTATACATCTACAAGCTGGAAACTTACTTCCTCTTTTTTCAGGAAACCTGCTGTTCCTGTCTCATCTCTCTCTCTGACTATGATTTCTTATGATTAGATAGAAAAAAGAAGTTTAATTAAAGCTAAGTTTTATTGCAGTCTGGGTCTACTGTTGAATCTAGATGTCACTTGTGTGACTAATTATAAAGTTAACTTTATTTATTGTTACTGTTAACTAAAATCTCCAGCATGGGGAAATGGGATGAGCTCAGATTTTCTTGACAAGCTGCACAACCAGATCTAATGCGTTAGGTTTAAACTGTTGATAATGTAGAGTTCGCCAAAGACACATAATTTATCACAGGGGGTTGATGTAAATATCCACACAGGTCAGCATGTGTCCAGATTGAATGAAATCTGGACACATGCGCACTCAAGCAGCGGCAGCGCGAGGGAACGTGCAGAGGAGCCAACTGTGTGATTGGTCCGCATGCAGGGAGGCTCCTATTGCTGCAACCCAGAAAAGGATTTAGAACAAACTTAGAATCCAGAAAAAATATGTCCAGAACAGGAACATTTAGTTTTTATCATTACTTAGAAATTGTGGAGTACTGATTACAAATTAAGAGCATACTGAGAAAGTACCTTTATCTTCAGCAACTCGAGGTTAAAAGCAGACTGAGCCACCCTAGAGGTAGCAATAACTCTTTCCTCTGTTGTCTTTTGGTCTCTGCAAGCCTACACTTGCAAAATTACAAACAACCCGGTGTGACAGCATTCCAGTTCAACTCAAGGAACACAAATTCACTGGAAAATACATGGGTGTTTGGAGACATAGACACGCACACAATGTAAGAGGAGCTGAGGAAAACTACTGCAATCAGCCAAGGTTTAAGAGATTAAGCTGAGATAAAACTGGAGTCTGCTCTCTAATTGAAAAGGGAATCTACCCATCAGCTTTATTCAAGCTGCAGTATATAACTTTAATGAAATACATGTTTTCTTCATATTTGTTAAAGCTGGCACCAGGTTGTGACAGTTTGTTATGAGACAGATAATCTGTGAAAAGATAAATCAAGTCCTCCCGAATTACTATTTAGTTTGGTTTGGTTAAAGTAATGCAATGTTCTGGCTAAAAGCAAACAATCAGAACCAGGAGGAGGGTCTTAGTGCTGTCAATCTACTTCATTCACTCACTACTAAATGTGCTAAGGGTGGAGAAACAACTTATTGTTATTGTTCACTATAGCATAGTGAACAATAACAATAACAGAGCAGGGGGAGGGAGGGAGCAGCCACATGAGATTGTGATTGACAGCACTAAAACTCTCCTGCCACTGATTGGTTGTTTCTAGATGGTACTGGGAGAAAGCAGCTGAAACAAATTTTTCAAATATTATTTCTCTACCATACTGTGACAACATGACAGTTTTAACAAATATGCAGAAAAGAAAACAAAACAAAACAAACAAAAAAAAAGACATTTTTTGCAAACCTGTAAAACCTGTTGGAGTCTGTAAAAGACCTGAGACTAGGAAGAAGATTTACCTTCCAACAAGACAATGATTCCAAACATAAAGCAAAACCTACAATGGAATGGTTCACAAATGAACGTATCCAGGTGTTAGAATGACCAAGTCAAAGTCCAGACCTGAATCCAATTGAGAATCTGTGGAAAGAGCTGAAAACCGCTGTCCACAAGCACTCTCCATCCAACCTCACTGAGCTCCAGATGTTTTGCGAGGAAGAATGGGCAAGAATTTCAGTCTCTCAATGTGCAAAACTGATCGAAACTAAACTAAGAGACTTGGAGTTGATGGGAGACTGCAGCAGCCAACTCTGTACTAGCAATGCATGATGTATATCATACACAGTAGAAATTTGGTCAGTGATGGAGATCTGCAGTCTATGAGAAGTACTGCTTGTTGATGGAATCAGTTGATATTAAAATGGAGCAAGTGGGAAGCAGCCTGGTATAGTGCAAGAGAAGAGTTTATTAAATGTCAGGTGCAAAAACGTCAATTATCTGGACCTGGTTCAGGTTTAAACTAGGGCTGTCAATGTTAACGCATGAGATAAATATTGCATAATGCAGATTAAATGCATTACCTACTTTGTGCTGCTGTTAACTAGGTAACCCTCTGTGAGAGAGAGGTTTTTAGGTCAGTCTTCTACTGCCATCAGCAATCCAGAATTGCAAAAGTGAGTGAAAAGATGAGCAAAGAGAGTCAGACAGGTGTGCTCAGCAGCAATTTGACTTTAAAAACACAGCGTTGACAATGACGAATCATCTTTCTACCAAAGCACGACCAGTTTATAGTCATTTCTTAATTATGTTTGAAACAAAATTATTATTTTAATATCTCTTGTAACACTGGTCTCAGGAAATTA
This sequence comes from Poeciliopsis gracilis, assembly GCA_911649635.1. Classification (NCBI taxonomy): domain Eukaryota; kingdom Metazoa; phylum Chordata; class Actinopteri; order Cyprinodontiformes; family Poeciliidae; genus Poeciliopsis; species Poeciliopsis gracilis. The sequence goes on from CAJVRI010001412.1 coordinate 319,657, forward strand.
TTTGAAATCATTTAGATGTAACCAGTTGCTAGGTAAGGCAGGATTACAACAGGAATCAAGGTGAGTGTGAAATGAATTGGCTGGAAGCAGAAAATGAGTTAACATTTGTTGTTATTGGGTAGATGAAGATAAATTAAATCACATTCAGCAATAACAATAAAAAAAAATACAAAAATAATAGACCAACATATCAAAAATTAAACCCGTCCTATCGAGCGTAACGTTTCATTTTGTCTTTTAGTTGTTGGTCAAGTCTAATTGTGTATTTGAGTTAAGCTCCTTTTTTCATCTTGGTTTGTTACCACTACCATGGTCACACTAGAGAGAAGATGGCCGTTCTTTGATAAAAGGTTTTCTTCCCAAGATAAAAGAACACAAGTGTATTAAAGTAACTGAAAGGAGAGAAAAGGGGTCATTTTCTCTTCTGGGTTACACTCCATTTCCAGGTTTCTATATTCAGGACAGCTTAATTTAAGTCGTTTTGTTTCAAACGTAATTTAGAAGCATGTATTTGCTAAAAGGCTAGAAAACATACAGACATTTACATAGTTTCTGTTGAACTAACACTGGAGCAACACTCTAAACTGATCCATTAGCAGGGATTAAAGAGGCACTGTAAATCAAAGAACGTGTCAGACATTCCCAACAACTGGGTTCACTCAGACTATGACAAATACTGTTCTCCACTGGTGATTGTCATGCTGGTAACAAGTCTGGGAAGGAATCGCAGTGACCCTACACAATTTATTTTGAGGACTGGAAGGTGTTCCCAAGCCAAAAGGGACCAAAAGTCCCTCCATAGAGCTCTTGGGTGTCTTGTGGGTAACCTCATACCAGAATCTTTTTTGTCTGTTCTTGGTCATCAGTCTTGCTGCTCATCACTTGTTGATAAAGTTCTAACCCTCATCTAGTAAAACCACAATCCACCTTTTCCTGACATAGCAGGGTTTCAAATATGATCATATTTCCATCAGCTCCACTCACCACACCTCAAAGTAGCCATAATCCACAGTGGATAGGCGGGTGGAGGTTTCCTTGATGTGATGCAGTGACAGTGGCATGAGACTGGGATTATAAACCCTGGATTACACATGCAAGCACAGAAAAACACAACCCCCTCTGGACATGCTCTGCATTTCAAGTACACTCACTTTGCCCTGAATAATGCTGTATGAACACATCACACATATCTGTGGTCTTTTATGAACCTGCCTCCTACACCACTTTCTGATCTACTATCAAACAACTACAAAGTATTGGCTATTGATCTTGTTCAATTACTTTGAAGGACAGATCCTAAAACAAGCGTATAGAGCAATCTGCATTTGATGAAGTGTAACCCTGAACAACCGAAGACAAGAGAACAAAGACGAACATCAAAATCTTTCCCTCTCCTATAGCTCATAGAGTCTGTATCTAAGTCAGTCACACTCAAGTTAAATCTCAGTGATATGAAAACAACCTCAATTAAAGCCGCACAGAGGTGTCATGCACCCCTTGCAGCCAAGCTCCACTCCGGCCTATTGGCATTCACGGGGATTCCGGCACCGCCGCCCGCCACCTCAGAAGCTCCCGCGCAGTCTCCGCGTTTGTCCACCAGGCGGTGCGCATCGATGCGTTGGGCGGCACTGCCTGACAACGCACAAAAGATCTGGTGCAGATCGGTGGATGTAGCGAGGAGACATAGCTGATGGATTAACCTAGGGGGCGCAGTGGAGTCAAATTACATTTAAATGCTATTGGGCTCTTTAGAGTTGAACAAAGGTCATACACGTCCAGCTTGGTGCCAGTCGGATGATACTGTCATGTGTGATTTAGAGCCGATTTAGAGCAAATCGCATGCACATGGCGAGGGACTGCAGTTCACCATTTGAATTTACAATTGTAAAATAAAATAAAAATCTTTTCCCTTTTATGGGACATTTTGTTAATACACCCTTTGGAAGCAGACCTTTAGCCATTTCCAAATTTGGAAGCTGCAATCAGAAGCCAACCGCAGCAGCTGATTCCTGACAGCTGGCATCTGCGTCCAAGAGTGTCATGAGCTGAAACAAGCTCCGTTAGAGCGTCCACATGAGAAATAAAGTCAGAAGTTACAGTGCTGTTTTGCTAAATGCCTCCCCTACCTGAGCTGCTACTAAATTTGGGTCGCTGTCATTGTTGTGATTGGCCAGTTGCAATGGCCTAAGTAACCACTTTTATGCCGAAAGAGGATTTAGGCAAAACAATTAATTACTTTTGGCAAGAAGTTCAGTCATTACTTTAGGAAGGTGACAATATATAATTCTATGCTACGCAGTGTAATGTGAACTAATCAATAGGCAGAAATTGCCATGCCAGACAAATGGTGTTGTGATTTCAGCATGTCGTTAAAACAGAATTGTACTTTTGACTTTTCGCTTCCAACTCCTATAGATAGTATAAACCCACCTCCAATGTACCAAGTTCTCATGTTCCATATCAGAAGTGGTGTTAAACTGAACAGATTAAGTAGCACACATAATACAATCCACCATTGTTTTTGTTGTTACTTGCCCTTGCATTTAGAACAAGCTAAGGGTCAATAGCGCATGTGCATTTCGACTGCATGCTAAAAAATAATCACAGCACCACCTAGAGGCCTGGCCAGACAAATACATCGGATTTAAGATAACTTGTAGGTGCCGTCTAAGCATACAACTTTTTCTCCAATCAACATCCAAAAATACTGTCAGCTTCAAGACAGCAACCTTGTATAAACGTAGCCTAATTTGTCCTGGTCATTTCAGAAGTAGGGGGACTGCAGTAGAGAAGAAATGTCAAGGTTTTGAGTGAGATATCCATTAAAGAACACATCTACCACCATCAGTTTATGTATTAAAACATCCAATCCTTTCTACCCCCCTTCTCCCACTATTCAAATATTTTTCAACTGTACACTTGTGTGCAACAGAAATTCACTTCCTCTATTCGTCACGCATGCTCTGTCAGCTCCATCTACACTTCAAGTTAACCAGGAGGAATTTTTTAACAGAACTGTGACTAGAATTTGCTCACCATTTTTCCTAAAGGAAGTAATATGCAATCTATAAAGCTGCTTCATATTACAGGTTCAAAGGTGACCTGTAAAACCTTAATAAAATGTGGAAAATGATTTGAAATAGTTAATGAAATGTCCCTGTGCTCCATACTCAACCTTAAAATTGTTTGTTTTATTTAAACAAAATAAAAAAGCAACACAAAACGAGAAAAAGGCAAAGAAATCTATGTGGTTTCAACAAGATGAAAAGATAATGATTCAATACCCACTTTTCAGCGTCATTCCCCTCTTCAAGGGCAAACATTAAGATAACTAAAATCTCCCCACTTTTCACCCTGGAGCAGCAAAGCAAAAGTACATTATTCAAATTAAGAAAGGAGTCTAAAACATACAACAGCACACTTGTTTTTATTGTACATGTTAATGCATTTACGATCTACTTTTCTGTAAATATCAACTTCATGAAAAACAAAATTAACATGAGGAAAATGATATTTGTGAAGAATCCCAAAGCCTCTGAGGGATAGAATTGACCTTGTCATCTTCATTCCAAAAGAGGTTTTATTAAAAGCAGAAAAAAAACATCTGATAGATGCCATCAGTAGACTACAGTAGCTAGACAGAGAGGCCCTAATTAAAGCACGAAGTCTGTCCCTCAAGTGGCTGGCCTATTTTAGTTGATGAAAGCCCAAAGAGAATACTCCACTTTACATCAAATTCAGACACAGGGAGAAGGCGACGTCTCAAGTTCTCTATTTCTGAGCTCTAAAATGGCACCAATACAAAAGAAACAGCTTATTACTGTAAGGTGGATGACACTAAACAAGTACCAAGTGACAGTAAAGTACAAAAAAAGTCAAGTGCTAAATCTACTGTTTCACAGATATCTGGTCATAGAAGTGTCCAGAGTAATGATGCCAGCAGAGCAAATTCAACCCTTTTAATTATCAGATATAGATATGGTGAAAACAATATCTATAAGGTGAAAGCAAAGTTTCTTCTTTTGTAAGAAGAGAAGAAAAACAAAGAGCTACTTCTTATAGAGTTTTCAGAGCTGACAGTCCAGTGGACTGTGTTCAATTGGGGAACAAAATGGTTCTCTTTCACACTGAACCTAGTCCAATGATCCAACCTAGCCTGCTCCCCTTTTGCACCAAGAACTACTGATGGAAACGACAAAAACCTCTGAAAACACAGAGTACATAGGCCTGTCACGATAACAGATTTTGCTGGGCGATAAATTGTCTAAAAAATTATTGCGATAAACGATAATATTGTTTGAAGACCTTTTTACACTGATTTAATGGAAATTACGTAATAATACGTGCAATTTCCTACCAAAGAAATCGCACTTTACTTTAAAAAGAACACATAACACTGGGACTGATACACAAAATAAATAAAACAACCAAAACCAAAAATAAAATAGATTCTTAGTTTCCATTAACAATAAATGAACTTGAATAAAAACTTAACATAAAGCCAAAGTGGAAATAAATACTGCATTCAACCAAAAGAGTGCAGATTATGAAGTCTGTATAGTATATTGCCCTTCAGTAATCATTAGATTTAAATAGAGAAGACATCCCACTGCCTGATGCAATAGTTCAAACTACAGGATTTTTTACCCCGAACGACAATCTTAGAACGTTCTTCGTTCTGAGATTGTCACTTGTGTTGCGTGTTACGGTAGATCGTTGTGCCGCTCCGATCTAAATCAAGGATTTGCCCAGACTGGGAGCGTGACGCAGCCTGTTGAATGTGACCGGTAGCCAATCAGAAAGCGCGGATTCTCTTCCTGCTTTCTGAGGGGAAACACGGAGTGAATCCCGAACAGCTGACACGGTGCAACCCGAAGTCCAGCAGACATCGGAAACAACATGAATGTTTATTCAACAGTTGGTGCAAAAAAAATATCAATAACTAGGGGAGGAGTTGGAGCGAAATTTCTACCAGAAAACCCGGTAACTTTTCAGCTGTTCTTCGTTAACGTGACATAAATAGTTATAATGATTTTCATTCAGTCACTGACACTAGCTATGTGCATTGCAGGTAAATTATAGTAAGGAATTGATTAATGCCTGGTTTCAAAATTAGTGAACTGGACTTATTTTGTGTCTATTGTTGGACACAACACGGTTTCGATCGAACCGTTATAGCGAGGATTTCTGTTGGCTAATGTGTCTCTCAGGTTTTGATAATGGGCCGACAATCCGCGACATAAGATGGTGCAGAGCACGCTGGGCATTACACTAAGGAAATAAGGAAGGGAGGGTCAGTGGAGAGCACCGGAGTGGAGCCTTTTTTCATTCAGTGTCATCAACAGTAAGAGAAAAAGGCAGGAAGAAACAATATAACCGATAATTAAAATGAGGTCGATAGTTTTAATTTATTGTTCGATTAATTGATTTATCATTTATCGCGACAGGCCTACGAGTACAAGTTCCTTCTTCATAAATATGAACAAATAAAACAAATAAATGGGTTTGAGTTTTGTAAACTTAAACTTCCTCTCTGCTTTATAGGCAAACATTCACATTACCAACATAAATGGAAGGCCAACACCTCAACATCATCTAAAGGTTGTGATGATGTTGTGAGCCATCAGTTTAGTTGAGGAAGAAGTCATAAACACTATCAACAATAGATCCTTACATGCAACGACCAAATGCAAATATGAATACACACATAGCACACACTCAAATCTCCTGCCCTAATGGAAAATTGTGGGTATTTGTTTGTAATATAAAGCTGCAAAGTTTGTTTTAAAAGTCCCAGTTGTCAGCAGTTGTTCCCTCCCAAATTGAACGCCATGTAATCTGTACTCCTTCCAAACGCCATAGATAGCAAAAAAGCAGTCCTGAGTTTTGTTTCAAGTTCTCCAGAAAGTCAGCTCTCCTCATTTGAACAGGTTTTGATTACCCACTTTTCCCATTCTGTTTTCCACTGTTCTGTTGGTTCAACAGTTTAGTATCACACACAAATAGCACAAAGCACTCTTTGAAGGGATGGAATAATAACCCTCACCACCTGATTGATGGGAAATTAGGCAGGTGGATGAATTAGGCATTCACTTGTTCTTTTACACTCCTGCCTAATTTCTATTTTTCATGCTGCTTTGCATTGGGCCAACGAAATATTTTCAGCTAGCTTTTAAGCAGGTGTGCATCAATTCTAAAAAGGGAAGTTCAGCATGAATTTTTTGCACAAATACATGTACTTCATCTTCACTTGGTCATATCACTCAATATCGATAATTATTGACATATTAAATATCAATATTGATCATTTTATATCGATTATTTATTTGTTTTTTTTTTTCTTTTGAATACCTGAAATGGTGTCAAAGTTGTGGCGTGTCTTTTCCCGTTTCATTCACAATTTTCACTCCACATTTTTTCATTTTTAAGCAACACAGTGGAGAAAACTCAAACTGCTGCTGCACAGTTTGGAAACAAGTTGTTGCCAGGCAACCAAAGAGTGAGCGAGTTAGTCGATGTCACCAACCTTGCTGAAGTGAGCAGCAAAGGCCTTTCCTATGTCTACATCTCCCAGAATGCTGTGCGATTCTGAATTGGAGTTCAGTGAAAAATCTTTTGAATATTGTAATATTCGCCTTGTGTCAGTAGGAGCAGAGGGAGGAGATTTGGATACAGTCTAAAGACAAATTCTGTGTTCAGACTGCTCACGGCCTGCTTTGTTTTACATTCATGCTCATATGATTCCAGGTATCCCATCTTGACTCCTGCTTTATGTCTGGACCGAACAGTGTAATGTGTAAGTGGCCTATTGAGCTGCTAACAGTAGCAGCCAGGCTGACTTCCAACACAACTTATTTCAAGACTTTGATTACAAGGGTGGCTGTTTTCTGTGAGTGAACAGTGTAGTACAGTGAGCCTACTGCACATTACCCAGGATAAACTTTGACCAAAAAGACCTATTCAACACTTCGAATGTAATCTGGTCCTCTTTAGATGAATGATCTCCCCACACGTACAAAACACTGCAATAATAAAGTACAGTTCAGCTTCATTCTTTCACCACAGACTATATTTGGCTCTCCATTTTTTGTTTGTTTCCATGGTAATGAGCATTGCACCATGTACAGCTGGAGCCCCGGGTATTTTCCAGAAGTTGAAACGACAGAATGGCTGCCCCTAAAACCTCAGCAAGCTTTTCCACATCCATGTGGGTTTGTGAAGTGATCATTTCCACTCCACTGCATCCAAGAATCACTGTCTGTTAACCACTGGCCTAGTTTTCTCTTCCTGCTGGCCTGTCTTGCCGCTGAACACAAGATCCACAGTCACAACATCTGGATAGCGTTTCACTTAAACTGTTAATGATTTCAGGGATTTTTTTTGCAGGACAAATGATCCACATGGGTAATTGACTTCGGTCATGTAGTGCTGGGCAATATGGAAGAAAAAAAATTACATATCACAGTCAGAGATCATGCTAGACTTTTTGTTGTCCATCATTTTGACCAGCAGCACAAAAAAACTCCGTCATATTCCATTTTTACCCATCAAATTAAAATTGATATTGATATAGGATATTCAGTTGTATTTCATTTTTAGGCTGTTTAATTAACATTCAGCAAGCTGCACAAATATCCAGATCCCATCACACATAAAGCAGATCAACACTTAGAATTTTTTTTCCGTGGTGACAAACACCACTAACTGTGGCCTCAGTAACTTAGAATAAATTAAACTACTCCATTTAAGTTATGGGCACTTCACCTGATGGGGTCTGAAGGCAGAGCGCCTCACAACATCGTCCTGGTTCACATCTGGAGCAGAAATCAGAACTAGTTCATCAGAAGCCCCAGGCTGATTTAAATCGAACATATGACTTTAATTACTATGTTATTGCTTTAGTCCACCTTTTGAGTAAGCAGTGCAACATCTCTAGTTTTAAACTTTTGTTCATCCTCTTAAGAGACAATTGGAACATTTCAAACTCGCAACACAGACGTGATGGAAGATACAACCAGGGTTTCCCCCAGTGTGTTATAAGCCTGGTGGCCCACCATGCTTTAATAGTTAGTCCCCCTCACCAGGCCAAGTGTTGCATGTTTTTGTTATTAGAAAATTAATAATCCAAAAATGTTTTTTTATTTTTTTATTTTATTAATTTAAACCAGATTGCAAGTGTCTCTGTTACTCTGAGCATTTCACTGGCGGAGCAAATTTATTCCTAAAAGATAAGTTTATGCAATTAAAGCCGGGGGAGATTTAACTGATCATGCAGGGCCGGTAAAAGACTGTATGATTCCTGGAGCAGAATTTGATTTAAGGGCCCCTCTTGCTGCTAAACTCATCAGCACCTCTTACATCTTCTATGTTAGATTTAGTGAAATCTGGGATAGTGGGAGTAGTTTAATTTCCAACCTAAAAAGTGATTTCAGTCTATTAATTTGCATTTTTGAACAAACAGAGCTCAAACTCAAACATTAAACTGACAGCATCAGATCGTTGTTATGGTAACAAAACAATCTATGAATATTGTTCCTTGAAGTTGTAAACTTGCCAGCTCCTTAAAATCTTACATGTAAATGTTAAACATTAGAAAATCTTTTAATTTATGTATGTTGACACCACTAAGTCAAATTTAGCAGCATTGATGATCTCAATAAATAAATGTTACATTTATGTATCTGTGGTCTGTGTTAGAATATTAGCCTTAATGGGGGCCCCTGAAGGCCTAGGGGCCCTCATGGAGCCGCTGACTTAATTTGGATTAAACAGAAGTTCAAATAATTGATATTCCTTTTCATTTTATTTTTTGATATGTTGTATTTAAGACTAGTTGTGGGTTTAAATAACATCTCACTGGCAATGTTTTCCTGCTACTTTTTCTGTCTACTTAACATCTTTTAATACAAAAACACGGTGGGCCGCTTCGGTGCCCCAACCACCGGGCTAAGCAAGTTTTCTGGGGGAGACCCTGTGGTCCACTTGCTAGTTCAATTAGGCATTCACACGTCACACCAGGTCAACAAATTCGAGTTGGATTAAAACTGACCGAACATGGTTGGTGTGAATGCACCCTAAAAGCCACAAGTTCCTGCACACTTTTTGCTGATATCTAACATTGCTCATCTGTGCAAAAGCTACATGACTCTCCACTTCTCCACAATAAGTCCACAGCAAGCGCAGGAGGTAAAACATCTGCTTTTAGTCATTGTACTGTATCCATTTTACAGAAAAGAATGGATATGAACTGTTCTCAGTTCCGACCCAAACCAGGTTTCTAACACTACCTGAGATTATTGCAAAAGCAGGTCTGGTGATCCTGCGTAGTTGCTCTAGCTTGTCCCCATCAGGTACCATCAGCTCAGCGAGCCTACCATTGGAGCACAAGATGGATGGAAACGGCCATGGCAACCAGCACAGATGTGATTTCCCCTCCAAGTTTACTACGAGATGGTTCAGCCCTTCTCAGCCTCACCGCATGAATCAAATATTTTGCTCTTTGTCATGCAGCTGCTACTGGTGGGGGGAAATCCCCTGCTCCTTCGTGACTCTCTGCATACTAAAGCCAACATGTGCCTACTGAGCCAGTTCCTCTCTGTGTGAGGGTCTGCAGCAGGGATTAGTCAGCAGTGCAACGCTCAGGCAGCAGGGAGCGTCGGCCCACACTGACGCTCCCTAATTATCAAAATAAAAAAAGGAAACGTGTGAACAGACGCTCATCTCAAGAGAAACAAACCAGTCCACTGTTCTGCCAACCGCTACCGCTGGCATCTCCGTGAGTCAGACACTATTTGAAGAATGAGTCACACAAAACTCAACCTGTTGCTGTGGATGAAGGCAGGGGAAGTTTAAAAAAGGAAAAGAAAAGTGAATTTACAGCTGAAGGGAGTGAGCTGTGGTTAGACTGCAGCTGCATTGTCTTTCTGCTGCTACAGACACGATGAGGCCGCAGAGGCGTGAGAAAGCCTGTGGCTGCAAAGAGGAAGTTGTTTTGAGGGGTGACGCTGCTAAAACGTCTTCCCTGACGATTTCTCCTCAGATGCTAGTTTCTTACCCCGGGCAGACAGCTTCTTGGTGTTGATGATTTTGGCAGCATACTCATATCCCGTGGAAATCTTCATGCACCTCTTCACAACAGAGAAAGCTCCCCTACAGGACAAAAAGAGCTGCTGGTCAGAGGTTGTGTGATCAAACATTTGATGCACTAAACTCACATGAACAGGCACTACCTTGTTTCTCTGGAATTCTATGAAAACGAGTTCCTGAAAGATTGCATTTAGCACTAGTGAACAGCTGCTGGGTTAATACTGTATCATATTAATGCATCAGAGAACATTTGTACAATAAAGTAGCAACCACATGACACAAATTAAAAAACTTTGAGCAAAAACCTAGAAAACAGGCTAAAACAGAAACAATCAGATCTACTTATGCTGTAGTGGTCCTCATTCAGAGATGCCAAGTTGTATTCCAATAATTTCAAAATATATTTATTAAATATAATCTTTCTTATTCCCAAAGAAATTAGACAAATAACTGAATAATAATGTGAAGTAGGCTTTGAAAATGTATCAAACAGGTGGACTTGCACCTGTTTGTGGTCCAGTATTTGTGGATTTTCAATGATTTTTTTTCATATAGCTTATGTCTGATAAATAAAACACAAAGTTGCAATGCTACTTGGCTGTATCCCAAAGAGTAAATTACAAAAACATAGATATTGGCTTCTGTAGTCAAGCCAAAACACTGCATATCAATTCATATTACAGTATATTTGGGATTTTATTAAAATAGGCAGAAATAATTGTTTTCAAAGGGCATCTCAAGTATCCATAGATTTTAGCTATTTGAGGGCAACTATGGTCTATAACCACCGCAAATACCAGCGATCAATCCATCACGGAAAACAAGGTTTTAGAACATTGGAAGCTGCATATCTGTTTAGGGCTGCACAACATATAATCACCAGAATATTGGGGTGCATTCACACCAGCTGTGTTTAATCTACTTTAATCCAACTCTAGTTTGTTTGCCTAAAATGAGGAAAACACCACCTTTGTTTTAGGAGGTGTGAATGTGTATTTAAACTTTCTTTTTATCCCTGTATTTAACCATTGAGATCCAGATCTCATTTTCAAGAGGGACTTGGGCAGAAATCTGCAACTCTGACCAAAAAGCAATTTCCTGTCCACCTACAAACCTAAAGTGAACTCTGGTGAACTTTGGACCTGTGAATCCCAAGCCTACCACAGGCCACTCTAGTTCTCCTACCAGAGAGACCATGTGGACTATACTGTAGCTCAGGGCATTTGGGGCAAATATAACCAAAAACAAACATGTGGGTCTCGCACTAGCAGGAGAAATGCTTTGTGGCAGTGGAAGTTTCTAATATGGGTGACATGGGCAAATGCTCAGGGCCCCCTGCCCTCCAACCCCCACCAGCAACTTTGTTGGGGAGTGCCTTCGGTGTTTAAGGGGCGCGCTGGAAGGGTGGTTCACCAAGGCGCCACACAAACCAGGACCGCCACTGCTTCATGCTACAACCACTAAAATCTGATGCCACTCCATTTTTGTTTACATTTCATGAAGATAGAAGTTGTGTTCAGTTCTGCATACCGTCTCCCATTTTGGCTGGTAAACTAGCATATTTTATTCCTTGTCCCGCCATCGTCCATTGTTGCTATTTCCCATAAATTTTACAGTATAATAATATCCATTATATTAATGTACACCCTGGTCCCTAGAAGTGTGCTTATCTCCAACCATAGTTGTTCAGTCCATCACAAAGCAACACAGAAACAGATGGGACAAACAACCATACAGACACGCACACAAACCCAGACACACCTAGGGAGAATTTAGAGCCCAATTAACCTGACATGTTTTTGGACTGTGGGAGGAAGCCAGAGAACTCCATGCCGGGCCGGGAATTGCACCTAGGACCTTCTTGCTGCAAGGCAACAGTGCTACCAACTGCACTACTGTGCAGCCCATAATAATAATATTATAATTTCGAATAAGAATTTCTGGACCTCTCTAAACTGAATTAAGTCTCTTGCCTCGTGAGCCTGCAGTAGTTTGGGAGGCAGTTCTGGTCAGGTTAGTGCCACAGCAGGAGAAAACAACATAGAAAAGTGTTTCTAGGTGCACTTTGTGAGTTCAACTTTCACACCTTCATCCATGCATGCTGTTCATGCATTCAATTCCAAACCTACTGAGCTGCAATCCTGAAGACAAAGCGAAACAATAAGCAGTTCCTTACAAAGTGACCTTTCACCCCAGGCAAAAGGAGCTTCTGATGCAAAGGCAGCGATTGGAGAACCACGCCCTCCTGGAGCAAACAGCAGGTCCAGTTCTGTCCTGATTCAAACACCTGAATCAGGACAGCACAGAGGTCAGGAGGTCAGGAGGTCACGAGGCGCGTGTTTTCAGCTCAACCCGTTCACGTTCCAGAATCGGGACAGAAACCTCAGATTCAAAAGTCCTTCTCTGTTTACGTGAATAAAGCCGAGTCAGGACAGTCCAACACCTAAATAGACTAGAAACCGAGATTGAGCGAGGCGTCCTGCTTCCATAGGTGGACTTCGGTAGAACACGGTACCGAGCCACCAAGGTAATGAACAGAACTTACTTTCCCAGCTCCTCGTACAGTTGGTACTCATCAGTGAACCTGGTGCAGGTGGTTGAAGCCATGTTCAAGTGAGTGGGGAAACTGAAAACTGTCCTGATACTCTGGGAGTTTTTCCCCTCCGCGTCCTGAGTGTCACCCGGTCCGGTTCGGAAACCTCGCCGCCAGAAAAAGACAAGACAAGAAGTTCAGTTAGACTGAATGAGTTGCGGTTCAGTCTCGACCCCCGGCTCTCACAGACACGAAGCGCTTTCTGCTCTGATACTTTGGATCCGTTTAACACAGTCAAGACTCACACACACTCTTCCCCATATCCGGTACTGACCCAGCAAAATAAAAGCACACATGGGTCACTCAGAGCTGCAGTAGGACCAGCACTGAAGAATCATGAAGAATCATTTTACTTCATTTTCTTGCAGATTGAGTTGACGCTCTGATTACCTGATAGGCCAAGATATGGGCTTCCTTGGCTTTTACACGGAGAAAAAAAGCTCTACTCACTAGAGTAAATACCTCAATTTTCTAAATTGAGGTATTTACCTACTCAATTGAGTAGGTAAGCTCATGAGTAGGTAAATACTCATTAGAGTAATTACTCATTAGAGTATTTACCTACTCTAATGAGTAGGTAAATACCTCAACTTAGAAAATTGAGGTATTTAGAAAATACCTCAATTTATTTTCTACCTCTAAATTGAGGTATTTAGAAAATACCTCAATTTTCTAAAATTGAGGTATATTTTAGAAAAACAGTTACTGATTACACATTGTTTTGAAATAAATATCAAAACTATTCCATGTGACCTTTATATAATTCTGATCTTAAGACAGTTTATCAAAAATCATATCTCTACTAAGCATTGGCCCCCAGGACCTCGGACCTCGGTCTTAATATGTTATGATCATAAGATCAATTTCATCTTATCAATCAAACACATTTATTTTTGTAGCATATTTCATCAACAAGGCAGTTCAAAGTGCTTTACATTATAAAAACATAAAAGTAGGAAGTCATAGAAAACACAGTCACCAATTTAAACATTTTGTCAAGTTCCACCGTTTCATATGAGAATGTTGATTAATGTTTAATTGATTATGTTTCAAAAGCAACTTTAAACAGTTTTTGGTCTTGATTTCAAGGAGCTCAGTGTTTCTGCTGTTTTACAGTTTTCTGGATGTTTGCTCTAGATTTGTGGTGCATAGATGCTGAATGCTGCTTCTAATTGTTTGGTTCTGGTTCTGGATGCAGAGCAGAACCAGAACCAGAAGATCTGAAAGGTTTGGAAGGTTGATAACAACAACAGCAGATCTTTGATGTATTGTGGTGCTAAACCATTCAGTGATTTATAAATTAGTAACAGTATTTTAAAGTTTATTCTCTGAGCTACCAGGAGACAGTGGACCTGGGTGATGTGATCTTCCTGGTTTTATGGAGAACGCCAGCAGCAGCGTTCTGTGTAACTGTTTTTTTTATCAATCACTTCACCCAGACTTCAGGCCTGATCTATAGTTTCCAGATGTAGAAACTGAAGCTGACTATTTATATCAGGTGTGTTCAAGTCTAGTCCTCCAGAACTATCATCCTGCAATTTTCAGATGCATCCTTGCCAGGTCCAATCCAAGCCATAAGCAAACTAAACAGCCACTTAGGGCTGCAGGGCCACTAAGGGCCATCCTCAGTGGAGGAGGGTTTATTCTTGTAATGATATCTATGTTATTATAACAATATGAAGTGATTTGTTTTTACAGTAATATGTATTTGATAATGTATGTAGAAAAAATTATTTTATGGACAAAAAGGGAAAGAAATTGCTCTGGGGGCGCCCTGGTGGCCGCAATAGATCTCGCACACTTTACCAGTAATATGAAGTGCATTGCAATGAGCAGAGCGCAGCCAAACGTCCAAAGCTCCAATCAGAAGTTAAGTAAGCAAAACAATGTCTCAAAAAAGGTCTTATCCTTCAGGGAAGGAGAAAAGAAAGAGGAAGAATAGAAAAAAGCCAAGATAAAAGTTTGTTTTAATGTGTCTTTGTAATGTAATGTAAAAGACCTGTAAAGCTGCTAATAGCAAATGAGCTTGATAGCGACCTGGAACGGTCCAGTTCAACAGCCAAACATTTATGCTCGGGTCTTTGTGTGAAACTGAGTTTTAACTTGAAGTCAATTGATTCTCATGGTTGGCTCTGTATATTTCTGAGGTATTTTTGACTTCAAAATGCTGTGTTTGATAACAATAATTAAAACTTCTCAATGTTTGATATTGTCTAGTGAATAGTTTTTACGTCAGGCTACATAGCTGACGTAGCCTGAACTACTCTGAACTACTCTGTGCTGTAGTTATATGTTGTTTGCTGCTGAGCAAAATCATTTTGTGGCTAAACAGACATTATTTTTACACCAACTTCTAAAGTTATGAGAATCTTATGTTAAAATCATCAGTCCAGAACCGGTATCGATCCACATTCTCAGGGGAGAAAGAGTCACCTGGTATAAGTGACATTTTTAGCTTTTGGAGTAACGCTTAAGAGAAATTTATTTAATCAAAGAATGTCATGAATATGTGTGTGTATTCCATCTTAAGTTGGGTTGCACCGATTGTAGTTTTCTGGCCGATCCCTGGTTACCGATCTTTAAAAAGCCCGACCTGCTGATTTCATTTTGGCCGATACCAATTTGAAGACAGTGGTTTCAGCACATTTTCTCCTCGTTCACAGCAACCAGTACCACCATGAGTAAACCTACAGTTCAGTTTGATTGCAAGAGTACATCGAGCTTGATCTAACAAATTTGTGGAAAGCTGCCTCAAAAACAGAACATAGAACCATAACACAGTTGAGAATGATGGATCATTACTACTTTCAGCATACTGGGTCATCAATAGTAGGCCACTGATTAATCAAAGTAAGTAGGTCACTATACTACTAAAAGTGCTCATAATTAAAATGTCTTTGGGCAATGAACTGATTCAAACTTCCTGCCTCCTCAACCCTCCCAACTCAGAAATGCTTCAGAGGCCTCATCAGGTTCACTTTGTAGGCCTCCTGTTAAATGGATCTCTGTTAATCCCCATTTAGTCTAATCTGTGCTAATCTACTATTGAGGAAGTAGTGTTGTAAAACAAAGCACAGGCAGCTTCCTGGACTCCTCTGAAATAATACGTCTTTAGTTCATATGAGCTCTATCAGGCCTGTGATCTTCTCTCATTAAGTCATATTTAATATTATATTTTTCAGAAAGAGTTGCCTGCCTGTAAGTTAGAGACACTTTTTTCTATCTAAATTAGCACCACTACCTTGACATGAGGTGCCACTTTTAATAGATAAATTGGAACCAAAGCAGATATAGTCTTTTTCTTTGCCACCATCTAGTGGCAAGGCTTTAACATAACTACCAACTAATAATTACATAAGGTCTCTTCTTATTGAAGACTCAACATCCAAGGCACTAACTATGACTTTTCCATATTTAGAGTGTACAGAACTCTTCTTTTATGTATAAGAGTACACCATGTTTTAAAACTAAATGACTGAGTTCTTGTTGAATAATTGACCCAACCTGAGCTACACCAGAGCAGATACTCATATTGTTTCTAATGTGCTTTTTTTTCAGTGCATTCTTTTGACTTTGGTAAAATCTGCTTAAAACTTCTACTGGTTGAAAGAATAACTCCACATGAAAGGCTAAAATGTGTTTGAACCATTTTTACTGCCTACATCCCTATGCAGTTTTTATTCCATTGCCTAACAGTTATTCATGTGGGGCGTGCCTCTATGACAAGAGGCTGCATTTCATTTTTAAAAGTTCTGCATCAGGGGAGCTCAAACCTTTTGAGACCAAGATCTACTTTTTCTCTCACCAGCTGGCTGAGATCTACCTCATGACATGAAGACATAAAAATAGTAAATTAAACCCTATTGACTCATTTTCTACATCAGTTATATCAGACACCATAAAGTGATAGAAAATGAAGTTTCTTCCTCAGTGAGATTCGGACACTGGGAGCAGGTCACTGGTTTCTCAGTCAGAAGCTGGTTGCAAACCTGAGACCAGCAGGTGTCAGTCAGTTATGGTAGATCTGAAATTTGGTTTGATGACGTCAATGTGAGAAAGTACAGACTGACAGGAGGAACCAAAGAGCTCTGCAGAGGTAAAGGCAAATCTTTTGAATTTGGGATATAATTAATTTCATTTCACATAATTATCGCGGTAGAAGCCATTTGTTTGTTAAAGCTTAATCAAATATATGTGTCCAATTTGATGTTTGTTGTGACGTTTACTGCAAATGAACAAGGTAATTAGTCCAAGTTTGTCGTTTATTGAACGTTCAGAAACTCGTGCGGCTGTGATGAACCACAGCGAAGGAAAACAAAGGTAAAATAACCCAAACAGGTGATCCACTCGAGAACCACTCGCACCTTTTTACTCTCTTTCTCTCTTTATCGTAGAGCACACCCGTTGCCGTGGCAACCGCCTGCAAGCCGAGCAAAGATTACGTTAAAAATGTTCAGTCCATTACGATATCAGGTTTCCAGGCTTTATTATTATTGAATGAAGCTACAAACGTTTTGGATCTTAGTGAATATTTTGATAAGCCTGTCAGAAGAGGAAGTGCTGCTCTCAGCGTCCTAGAGGCCTTCAGTTTCTCACCTGCTGCCGAGATCGACTCAAAACCTTCCCGCGATCGACTGGTAGATTGCGATCGACTGGTAGATCGCGATCGACTGGTAGATCGCGATCGACGTATTGAGAACCCCTGTTCTGAATAGATGCCTTCAGTCTTCCTGAAGACAATATTGTGAATGAGCCCACCTCTTCAGGTGGGAAGCTTTTCCACAAATAGATTGCATCAGTTGGAATGATTTTTGTCACAAGCCTGTGTGATGGAAAAGATTACAATAAGGTCACATCTGCTAGTCATGTCATATGAAATGTTTGTGAACTCTCACCAAAAGAACTATTTGGGTTACATGCAAGAGGTTGGAAGGTTGTTTCCCACAGCTGCATGGGAACCTTGTTTTTTCATTCATGTTTTTCATTTCTTATCATTGTATAAAACTTACGTGTAGTCTCTGGCTGTGAGAGCTTTGCGAGTTTTGCATCCAGACTGGTTTGATCATTGATTCTCTTATGAGCTTCTGTATTGTGCACAATGCATGAATAAACCTGATTGAGTGATTCTACCTTGACAGTACTTGGAAATACTTTTTTCCACGACAATTGACCAGGATCCCTCGACTGGACATCCGAGGTTGTCGACAATCAGCGTTAAGGCGCCAACCTGGACTGAACTCCAGCCTCAAACCTCGTTTACGCTTTGAGAGAGAAGAGGGCTGTTGGTCGGCACGGCTTCATCGCTGAGATCAACAAACTCAAAACCACTATTATCAGGTAAGATACTCACACAGGCTAACAAATTAACTTTACAAATTCTACATTATAAAATCTAAAATGGTAAAGGAGCCGATAAACCTTTCAACCTGGGGAATAGAGATTGGCGTTATTCTGGGTTAAAGTCTGAGAAAGAAGAAGTTAAAAAATAAAATATCAAAAAAATAAAAATTGTTTGGCTTTGAGTCCCAGACCGAGAGAAAAAGGGAACCACAGGTTTCTAGGTTGTTGTCCTAGTGAAAGTCCTTATTGGTGAATAGGGCAGGTATTTTCTTGAGTTTTGGCTTTCTAAATTAATTAAAACTAAACTTTTAGAGAATCCTAAAGACCTTTATTGGAAATAAAGGCCCGTGTTAATAGGACTAAGAAGCAGAGTGACCACAAAGCTGATTTGTTGGAGTCTGTGAAGAAGTTTGCAGTCTAAAAATGAGATCCCACCCAATTCAAGCAGAATGTGGTTCCATGCAATCTCCTCCTCAGGGTGAATTGTTTGACTATATGATAATATATTGAAAACAAAGAAGAGGAGTGTGCCTGGTGTGAATGGAGGTAGAATGACTTTAAATGGTGAAATTTTTCTCTGCAAAGTGAATTAGAAGCAGAGGGAAACAAATTAAGAATAAAAATGCTGAACATCTTTGGTAGGTAAATTACAGGCCTAAATATCTTTAAACATATGATCATGCAAAAGGTTAACATAAGATTCATACATACATATGTATAGAAAAACAAGGAAAACAACAAAAAAAAGCCTGATCGATTTCTGTTTGCTTCTTTTGCCCTCTGTCTGAGCCTCACTGCAGTGCATCTGACCTCTGACCTCAACTCCTAAACCGGTCCTCCCATGGACCAGATGATGTCTCTAACCAGCCTACAAAAGCAGTCGATGAAAGTGCCTGAGAGGATCCAGAGAATCAAGAAGACAGAGGAGAGAGACTGGGAAGGATTTCACTGTAGCGACACAGAGAGGAGGAGAGGAGCGGAAAAGAGACGTTCAAGATAAATGACGCACGCGCGCGCGCACACACACACACACACACACACACACACACACACACACACACACACACACACACACACACACACACACACACACACACACACACACACACACACACACACACACAGACAGCCACTGCAATGAAGACTGCTCGCTACTAACCCTGACATTTAGAAATGAATGACTTCAATTGAGTTTTGTGCTCCTGTTATCTCTGTCCTGTACAGCAGGACCAATATTAACGATCCTTGAGGGGCCCGTGAGCCGTAGATTGAGAAACCGTGGAGGGAAACTGCAATCACTGAAGTTCTGGAATGAACTAATAGAATTATGGCATTGAACTATAATGAGTAAATGTTAAAAGAACATTTCAAGAAAACTATGGTTTTGAAATAAAAGTTTTAGAATGAATACAAATTAAAAGCTGAGCTGTTGTAGACACAGACAGTAATACAATGTTATCAATGAGAATTAAAAAGTAGCCCTATTTAAAATACCAGTGTCCCTTGACTCTAAACATTTTTAAAGATTTCCTTTCCTTCTTTTCCTAAATGTTTTTAGTGTTAAAAATTAAATCCTTGATACTGTAGTTTTTATAATATTTGGTTATATCGTATAATATTTGGTTGCATTTAATGTGAACAGAAGGACATTTTCTATAAAATACAGCTGTGATCAATTTTAATTTAGAGAGGTTAAAAGACCTTTTGTTGTCCTGAAACTATTAGTTATAACAAAAATATTTTTTTTTAAATTAATGAAGCACTTCAGCAGTAACATGATAAATTAGTTGCTGGAATTTTAAATTATGTAGAGCTCTCTTTTGTATGTGTACATATAGCTAAACCTTAAAACAACTAATTCAACTCATTAGAGTTGAACTCAAACATTAATATATGTTGATAAGTGAAAATTTCAACAATTTGAAGCTTCAGTAAATTTGGTCATTTCAATTTAAGACAATTTACACAAAATGACGACCAACTGTAAATATTTGACTGTGATAAAACTTTGACTGACTCCAAATTCTGATGGCAACGTTTGTTTGTGTCTGTTTCAAGTTGGAGTGAATGTTTGTTATATGTCTTTTGTTAGAGTGAATGTTTGTTATATGTCTTTTGTTAGAGTGAATGTTTGTTATATGTCTTGTGTTACTAAGCTTTGTTCACTAGACTATAAGTCTCCTGTTTTTCTATTTCTAGCAAAGAAGAGCTGCTTGCTGACGGTGGTTCACTTAACAAAAATTGTAAATGCCATCTCTGACTTAGAGGAGAAATTTGGCTTGTAAAACCAAACTTATGTTCAATTCGCATCTACAAAGCCTTCCCTAGTTTTGATTTGACTATTTCAGGAGGAGTGTCCTTTATGGTTGACTCGGAGTACGTTCTTTTAATGTGAAAAAAAACAAACAGAAAAAAGGGCATTTAATATTTCTTTTTTTGTTGATATGTGCCCAGTAAATCTTATAGGGTGAGATCTAATGTGCGATTAGGGATTGAGCTTATCTCAACAAGGTGTAAAAGTTACATCATAATCTGATTGGACTCACGCATCTGTGCAATTTGACTTGTCTGCTCTAAACTATGTGTATGAATGGAAGCTTCCAAAATTCAACTTTTTTACAACAACTTCTTGCAGAAGTCAAAACTTTAATCTCTCCTATTCTTGATATTAAATATTATAATGAATTAAATGTGTTTCATAGGGAGCTAATTGAGATTATGAGAAGCGTTGGTTCTCATAATCACCCTGAGAAACTGAGAAACAACCTGCTCTCTTTTGTTTTGGAACATAGACAGAGCAGGTTGGACAGAGCAGGTTGAACAGTCTCTCTTTCGGCTGAGCAGAGACAATTTTTATTTTGGGTTCCTGTATGGAAGTAAATATGTGCCATCAGGATTTGAATAAAAAATGCCTCTGAAATTTGAACGTAAAAAATTCAGTGTCATTATTTGTACGTGAAAAAAAATTCAGTGATAAAAAATTCGCTGTTAAAAATTCAACGTCTAAAAATTCACTGTTAAAAATTCAACGTCTAAAAATACGCTGTAAAAAATTCAGCGTCTAAAAATTCGCTGTAAAAAATTCAGCGTCTAAAAATTCGCTGTCTCAAATTCAACATCTAAAAATTCGCTGTTAAAAAATGGCAAGGTTACTTCAGGTCACAGACATGCGCAATGGACATCAGATTTCAACCCCCAGCCAATCACAAGACGCCACGTCATGTAGAGGAAATACCAGCAGCACCGAGTCTGGCGACTATGGAGGCGAACGCTAACCCAACGGTGAGTTTAATGCTTTCATATTTCTGTAGTATATTTCATTTTACCCCTGAAGTTTGATACATTATCTTAAAGCTCGATTTAAAACACGGGTTTGGTTTGGTCCGTTGTTAATCTTACAGCATGTAGTGCTGGCATATAACTTCTCGCTACCTCCTAGCATCCAGCCCCTCTCCGCTGCCCCACACTCAGTTTCCCCCGATTTATTTAAAAAAGAAATAAACTTGGATCTTTAAAGAGAACTGATGGGTGGCGACTTTCTGGGTTTCAGGTCATATGCAACCTGAAATGAAAATAAAAGTCTCTTAACCCACATCTAATCATTAACAATTCTTCTGGGGCATTTTGAGTTATTTGCATATTGTGAAAATGTGGATTAAGTTTTCAAATTGTGTCAGACACATGGACAATAAAATGTTCTTTTCTTCCAAGTGCTGTGTGCATTAATAACATTTAGGCCTTTGTCATTTAGAAGCACAATTAAAGAAAAATGCACTTGAGTTGCTTTGCTAGAAACACAAAAAGCAGCTTTAAATATAAAGAATACACACCCATTTATGTTTCTAATTGGGTGTATATTCTATTGTATTCAATTAATTTAAATAGATCTCATTTAATAAAAAATAAATAACAATAGCTGAGCAGAGAATCATGAACAAGAAAGTTGTAAAGAATAAGGAACAGTTCTCACTAACTGAGATTTGAGTCCTACCTTTCATGGTTCAAAAGATTTGAATCGCTCATGAACAACACATCTGTAGGGAGTCTGGGCTCTCCCTTAGTGATAGGGTGAGAAGCTCGGTCATCCGGGACGCACTCAGAGTAGAGCCGCTGCTCCTCCACATCGAGAGGAGCCAGCTGAGGCTCGGGCATCTGGTCAGGATGCCTCCTGCTTCCCTGGTGAGGTGTTCCAGGCCTGAGGAGGAGGCCCAGGACACGCTGGAGGGACTGCGTCTCCCGGCTGGCCTGGGAATGCCTCGGGATTCCCCCGGAGGAGCTGGAAGACGTGGCTGGGGAGAGGGAAGTTCTTAGGCTGCTACCCCCGCGACCCGACCTGGATAAGCGGAAGAAAATGGATATGGATGGATGGATGGATGGATGGATGGATGGATGGATGGATGGATGGATGGATGGATGGATGGATGGATGGATGGATGGATGGATGGATGGATGGATGGATGGATGGATGGATTGTTGAAAATCACAATTTAAAGTGCACTCAGTATAGTATCACATGCTTTTTTTGGAACAACTAATGTTATTCTTGGTATACCTTCAGTATTTTGCTTTTTATGTAATATTAATGCGCATGATTAGTATATTTTCAGTGTACTATTTTGTAATTAAATTAGATTTAAAATATACTTAGAATGTATTTTAAGATATATTGGCATTCCATATTTTTTTATATTAATAGTGTGATTACAGTATGCTACAATTACACTTTTGGTTCATTATAATTGTTAATCAAGTAACTTTTTAGTTACTTAATGTCTTTTATTATCCTGCTTTGCCACAGAAATGCTTCATACACACTACGGTAATGCAAACACATCAGGCTACCGGAACACAGAAAGATCAATTACAACACACTTTACAGGTGAAACTAATTACATTGTGTATCCCATATATTACCATTTTTCAAGAGTAGGTTGCGAATATACTATCACAGAATTGTCAATACATTCAAAGTTTACAGACAACATGCTCATGAAAATTAGCACAATAAAACAATAGGTACACTTTAAAGGAAATGTGAAAAATATTTCACCATTGTTTTAATACAATGTCATAGTTTGTCTGCAGTAATACTGGAATCCTGACATTTCTCTTTCCTAAGAACAGTGAGGATCAATGACAGAACATTCCATCCACTGGACCACTGAATACAGAAACCTACAAAAAAGAATAAAACAATAGAGCAATTAAAGAGAGAAAGCACTTGAATTTTAAAGAGTACGGAAAACAGCAAAGAAAAAAGTATGAATTATAATTTTAGGATGTTGTGGACTCCCTATGTATGTGACATTATCAGAATTGATGATGATTGAGATTGGAGTGAAAAAACATTTAGAAAAAAAATAGTCAGCAATATCATAGAATCAGTTGATGTTGTCATTAACTATGAAGCTGTTTTAAGTGTGAGAGGCAGTGTTCACCCTGGACAGGCCCTGAAAGACACCAGTTTTTGCTGTTGAGAATCTGTGGAAAGAGCTGAAAACCGCTGTCCACAAGCGCTCTCCATCCAACCTCACTGAGCTCCAGCTGTTTTGCGAGAAAGAATGGGCAAGAATTTCAGTCTCTCAATGTGCAAAACTGATCGAGACTAAACCAAGAGACTCGCAGCTGTAATTGCAAAAGGTGGCGCTACAAAGTATTATCGCAAGGGGGCCGAATAATATTTCATGCTTTACTTTGTAGTTTTTTATTTGTTGAAAAAGTTTAAAATGTCCAATAAATTTCGTTCCACCTCATGATTGTTTCCCACTTGTTGTTGATTCTTCACAAAATAATGAAACTTTTAGCTCTTTATGTTTGGAGCTTGAAAAGTGGCAAAGGTTGAAAAGTTCTAGGGGCCCAATACTTCCGTAAGGTACTGTACTTTAAAATATACACAAAATATCTGCATATTGTTTCATGAGCAAATATATATTTTGTTCACTTAACGTATACTTTTATTTAATATATTTCTTAAAAGTGTATTTTAGTACTATTATATTTAAGTGTGTTTAAAGTTATGTCAAAATTGTCACAAGCATGCTTTGTATATATTTATAGGAAATACACTTAACACTTAGTATACTTAAAATGTACTTATGAAAATGCAAGTATGTTTGAAATATACTAACATTTTTTTTTCACTAGGGGCCACTCACATCTGGTAGAAAAGCAAACAATGGTACAGGTGGCACACGCTCATCTCTGCCTTGTAACCATGGAGTCAACATACCAATAATTTAAATAATGAGTGCAGTTAGTTCATTTGCAGAATATGATCAGTTCCAGGCTGGTAGTTTCTATTTTCATTATTGCTCTTTTAAGATCTCAGTCTCTATTGTCACAGTTGCAGCCCTAAAGTTCAAAGGAATAATCCCATCCTTTGTCTTTTTCATCCAGGTCATTGCCAGGCTCCCCATTAAAAAATGTCTCCATTGTCTTTGCAAGTTCCCTGTTTGTGTCTGGCTTGGTAGACAATAGGGATAACCTGGGACTTATTGTAAAGCTAATCTCTACAAAACAGCCTGTATTTGGATAAGTAAAGGCTGGACATGAACAGAAAGATGGCGCTCTCCAACCACTTTTAGTTAGACAGCATTTGATGAGCATCAATGCAAGCCAGCAGATTCCCTTGGATGTAGAAAATGGTTTCAACTAAAGAGAAAGATGCTTTGGTTTGAAAACAGATGTTAAACAGAGTGGCTGTGTTCACTTGTTCAGACATATATATACAGATCTATATCAGTAAATTAGGATTCAAGGATTTTTTTTTATTGTCATACCACCTTGATAGTTTGTGGTATGAAACCACAAACTGAGTGGATTTCTCAGATCGAGAAATCCACTACACATACACAAAAAAAAGTAGATAAGTAAAAAAAAAAATAAACAGATGAATAATAAAGAAATTTAAGAGATATGTGTAGCTATGTGTCTGTGTATAAAGCTATGAGGTGAAGCTGCATTTGGTGCAGCTTGGGTTCAGCAGTCTGATGACTGAAGAGAAGAAACTGAGCCTGGTGGTCTTGCTCTGGATGCTCCTCAGCCTCCTGCCTGAGGGGAGTGGCTGGTACAGTCTGTGTGGAATCCTTCATGATGCAAAGCAGATTCCTCCTGCATCTTGATGTGCAGAGGTCTATTGTGGAGGAAAACCTGCTCCCCAAGGTCCTCTGTGCAGCTTTAACCACCCTCTACAGAGCCATCCTCTCAGCAGCAGTGCAGCTGCTGTGCCACACGGTGATGCAGGTGCAGAGAATGCTCTCCACCACACAGCAATAGAAGCTCCTCAGGACTGAGTTCCTACATCCAGCTCTCTGCAGTTTCTTGAGTTAGTTGAGATGCTGGTGGGCCTTCCTGACCAAATGTGAGATGTTGGTACTCCAAGTGAGGTCACTGGATATATGCAAACCCAGGTCCTGTAGCTGGAGACCACCTCCACCGCTGCTCCTCCCATGTACAGGGGCTGAAGAGGATCCTTGTCCCTTCTGAAATCCACCACCATCTCCTTGGTCTTCTTCACGTTGACACAGAGACTATTTTCTCTGCACTACTGCACCACATGTTCTACCTCCTCTCTGTATATGGACTCGTCACTGTCTGTGATGCGCCCCACTACTGCTGTGTCATCAGCAAACTTCACCGTATGACAGTTGGAGAGTCTTGCCCAGCAGTCATACATCAGCAGGGTGAAGAGGAGAAGGCTCAGCACACAGCCCTGCGGCAAACCAATGCTGAGAGTGATGGAGGAAGAGACGGTGCTGTGGATCTTGACAGTCTGAGGTCTGTTGGTCAGAAAGTCCAGAATGGTTGAGGAGAAATCCAGGAAGAGCAGAAGGATGTGTGGCTCACCGATGAGATGGAATCAGCAGTGGAGTGGTTCCTCCTGTAGACGTCCTGATGGGGGTCCACAATGATGTCGATGGAGTCGACATCACTGTCCACATCAAGGATGGAGACCGTGATGTGGATCATGACTAGCCTCTTGAAGCTCTTCATGACCACCGATGTTAAGGCTATAAGGTCAATAGTCATTTAGGCCTGTCACTGTGGAGCACTTGGGGACCGAGACAATAGTAGTGGTCTTTTGAGCAGCTGGACACAGATGACAGTGACAGTGATGTGTTGAAGATGTCCACCGACATTTCAAACAGCTGATGGGTACAGACCCTTAGCCCCGACAACTTGGTGAACAACAATTAGAATGTGATCAGAAAGTTTATTTATATTCATCCATGCATGGCAGATGTCTTTGACAGGGAGTAAATCCCCGACTGGATAAGATTCCATATTGGGTAATACAGAATGAGATCTATAGTTCATTGTCATACCACCTTGATAGTTTGTGGCTAATCCCGAAATGATGATGATGTGACATCTTGAAGCTGCATGTCAAGATTACGATCAATCTTTCCTGTGTGTGTGCCTCACACTGCCTGGGACAGGTGGAAAGCTTAACAGTCCCTGCAACTGAAATATGTCCTGTCTTGAGAAAAATGAGGTGTGTGGAGAGGACTGGCTCTCTGCCAGCTGAGTGAACAGCTGTGTGACTGACTCACTGCCACATGGGGAGGAACCAGGATGTGCCTCTCAGAAACATCCTGCCAGGATTTCTGGAAAACTGTCATCTTATTTCCTTACTTCTTGTGATCTTTAATATCTTTGTTTTTGACTATTTTACCCTTCTGTTCCATGTAGACTTTCCATTTATAAATTCCACTTATATGGAAATGTAAAGTGGTTTTTAATCAAAGGGAATTTTGACAAACACTGACTGAAGTACATGAGTTGGTGGTTTTATTTTTACCTGGCAGCATTCAGACTCTGCCCTGATTCTCTGAACCAAGCACCCAGTTTGTAGAAGGTTTTAAAATAGATCAAAGAACCTCACTGACAACACAATAACACTGCAGTTAGTTTACCCCTCACCAATTGTGTAAATAGATGCTAATAAGAGTGCCTGTGTATATTATTATTTTAAGAATTTGGTTCTTTGGGCACCACATCAACTCCAGATATGACAATATAAATATTTGGATAAACCAGCAAATAAGGTATAAAATAAAGTAGTACACATATGTATGTGGACATCTAAAAATGTGAATAAATAAGACTAGCATAGGAATAACTAAAACTGAATTTACATAAATCACTAAATTAGCAACAATTAGTGCATCATTGGGGTCCCTCAGTGTTTCACGTTTGGCTCAACGTCTACCTTGCCATATACATTCACAAGACATTTTATTAGGTACATCAGTTGAGTGAGTTAACACAAATAGCAGATCAGTCAACCCCAGTGCATCCGTAAACTAAGGGAGGCCAATGTCTTCCAGTCACTGTTCTGAGTTTTCAAACTGGACAGGATTTAACCTCTCCAAATGACCTTTTTCAGGTTCTCCATGGGGTTAAAGGTCAGTCCACATCTCTAGGTCAATTTGGTCAAGTCCAGACAGTGTTTGACCCAAGACAGTGTTTAACAGCAGTTCTCCGCATCTGGCTCTGCTCCCCTCTTCTGCAGAAAAGTCATTTATGTCTCTGGTTGATTCTTTGCAGGTTGGGAACTAAAATAGACCCAACACGCATGGTTAAAAACTACAAACAGCCACCTGTATGACATCATAAAACAGCGTCAGGCTCAGGTAGTCCAGGTGACGCTGACTGTTATGATGAAACCTATGCTGGAAGTTTGGTGATCCTGAATGAACCTGATTTGGAGTTGATGATGCCATCATACACCTCCTTCAACAAACCCGCTGTGATCTGGACAAAGCAGACAGCACTGTGAGGATCGAGTTCTTTGATTTTTCTAAAGCATTTAACACGATTCAG